>OX411307.1:186583419-186828797 GCA_948150685.1 Rhaphigaster nebulosa | reverse complement strand
TAAAAACAATTCTAAAAACAAAAAATAATATCTAAAATTGGTTAAAATATACTAAAAAATATAAAGCTATGTTAAAAATTAGAGGTAAAAGACCAGTAAAGCAGTAAAAGACCTACTCAAAAGAAATTATCAATGAATTGAAAGAAAATGATGGATTCGGTTAAACATTAAGCATAATATTATTGCCGGAGTGAATTTTGCCATTAGAAGCTCATAAGAAATGGCTAAAATCAATAAAAAGCGCGAAATTATTAAAAACCACTAAAATTATGGGACTTCAAGTTATGAAAAATGTAAATATTTGGAATTTTAAAGGGGGAAAGTGTGATCAGAATTGTGCTCCAACTGCCACGATTTTGCTCATATTAGTTACTGTTAATATTATCTATCATCCGATGATGGCAAACATTCTAATATTCAAAATTATCTTAAATTCTAATTCTAAATTATCAGTATATTTCTAGAAGAATCCTGAATAAAGTTTTGAGTCTCTTAAACAGCAGTAAATATCTGATCAGTCAACGATTCCCTAATTCGGGCATCATTAGGATTGAAAAAAACAACAACATAATATCATACCAAATATAGCACATCTTACATCAACATTCTCAAATAATATCAACTACAGATAATACATCATCTCAAAACAGATTTATATACAAATATTTGATAATAAAACGTTTTATTTTATTTCTAAAATCATTAAAATTGACTAAAATCAATAAAGTAACATATAAAAACTATTATAAAAAAAAAAATAATATCTAAAATTGGTTAAAATGTACTAAAAAATATAAAGCTATGTTAAAAATTATAGGTAAAAGACCAGTAATGCAGTAAAAGACCTACTCAAAAGAAATTATCAATGAATTGAAAGAAAATGATGGATTCGGTTAAACATTAAGCATAATATTATTGCCGGAGTGTATTTTGCCATTAGAAGCTCATAAGAAATGGCTAAAATCAATAAAAAGCGCTAAAATTATTAAAAACCACTAAAATTATGGGACTTCAAGTTATGAAAAATGTAAATATTTGGAATTTTAAAGGGGGAAAGTGTGATCAGAATTGTGCTCCAACTGCCACGATTTTGCTCATATTAGTTACTGTTAATATTATCTATCATCCGATGATGGCAAACATTCTAATATTCAAAATTATCTTAAATTCTAATTCTAAATTATCAGTATATTTCTGGAAGAATCCTGAATAAAGTTTTGAGTCTCTTAAACAGCAGTAAATATCAGATCAGTCAACGATTCCCTAATTCGGGCATCATTAGGATTGAAAAAAACAACAACATAATATCATACCAAATATAGCACATCTTACATCAACATTCTCAAATAATATCAACTACAGATAATACATCATCTCAAAACAGATTTATATACAAATATTTGATAATAAAACGTTTTATTTTATTTCTAAAATTTTTTAAATTGACTAAAATCAATAAAGTAACATATAAAAACAATTATAAAAAAAAAAATAATATCTAAAATTGGTTAAAATGTACTAAAATATATAAAGCTATGTTAAAAATTATAGGTAAAAGACCAGTAATGCAGTAAAAGACCTACTCAAAAGAAATTATCAATGAATTGAAAGAAAATGATGGATTCGGTTAAACATTAAGCATAATATTATTGCCGGAGTGTATTTTGCCATTAGAAGCTCATAAGAAATGGCTAAAATCAATAAAAAGCGCTAAAATTATTAAAAACCACTAAAATTATGGGACTTCAAGTTATGAAAAATGTAAATATTTGGAATTTTAAAGGGGGAAAGTGTGATCAGAATTGTGCTCCAACTGCCACGATTTTGCTCATATTAGTTACTGTTAATATTATCTATCATCCGATGATGGCAAACATTCTAATATTCAAAATTATCTTAAATTCTAATTCTAAATTATCAGTATATTTCTGGAAGAATCCTGAATAAAGTTTTGAGTCTCTTAAACAGCAGTAAATATCAGATCAGTCAACGATTCCCTAATTCGGGCATCATTAGGATTGAAAAAAACAACAACATAATATCATACAAATGGGGACCAAATATAGCACATCTTACATCAACATTCTCAAATAATATCAACTACAGATAATACATCATCTCAAAACAGATTTATATACAAATATTTGATAATAAAACGTTTTATTTTATTTCTAAAATCATTAAAATTGACTAAAATCAATAAAGTAACATATAAAAACAATTATAAAAAAAAAAATAATATCTAAAATTGGTTAAAATGTACTAAAAAATATAAAGCTATGTTAAAAATTAGAGGTAAAAGACCAGTAATGCAGTAAAAGACCTACTCAAAAGAAATTATCAATGAATTGAAAGAAAATGATGGATTCGGTGAAACATTAAGCATAATATTATTGCCGGAGTGTATTTTGCCATTAGAAGCTCATAAGAAATGGCTAAAATCAATAAAAAGCGCTAAAATTATTAAAAACCACTAAAATTATGGGACTTCAAGTTATGAAAAATGTAAATATTTGGAATTTTAAAGGCGGAAAGTGTGATCAGAATTGTGCTCCAACTGCCACGATTTTGCTCATATTAGTTACTGTTAATATTATCTATCATCCGATGATGGCAAACATTCTAATATTCAAAATTATCTTAAATTCTAATTCTAAATTATCAGTATATTTCTGGAAGAATCCTGAATAAAGTTTTGAGTCTCTTAAACAGCAGTAAATATCAGATCAGTCAACGATTCCCTAATTCGGGCATCATTAGGATTGAAAAAAACAACAACATAATATCATACAAATGGGGACCAAATATAGCACATCTTACATCAACATTCTCAAATAATATCAACTACAGATAATACATCATCTCAAAACAGATTTATATACAAATATTTGATAATAAAACGTTTTATTTTATTTCTAAAATCATTAAAATTGACTAAAATCAATAAAGTAACATATAAAAACAATTATAAAAAAAAAAATAATATCTAAAATTGGTTAAAATGTACTAAAAAATATAAAGCTATGTTAAAAATTAGAGGTAAAAGACCAGTAAAGCAGTAAAAGACCTACTCAAAAGAAATTATCAATGAATTGAAAGAAAATGATGGATTCGGTTAAACATTAAGCATAATATTATTGCCGGAGTGTATTTTGCCATTAGAAGCTCATAAGAAATGGCTAAAATCAATAAAAAGCGCTAAAATTATTAAAAACCACTAAAATTATGGGACTTCAAGTTATGAAAAATGTAAATATTTGGAATTTTAAAGGGGGAAAGTGTGATCAGAATTGTGCTCCAACTGCCACGATTTTGCTCATATTAGTTACTGTTAATATTATCTATCATCCGATGATGGCAAACATTCTAATATTCAAAATTATCTTAAATTCTAATTCTAAATTATCAGTATATTTCTGTAAGAATCCTGAATAAAGTTTTGAGTCTCTTAAACAGCAGTAAATATCAGATCAGTCAACGATTCCCTAATTCGGGCATCATTAGGATTGAAAAAAACAACAACATAATATCATACAAATGGGGACCAAATATAGCACATCTTACATCAACATTCTCAAATAATATCAACTACAGATAATACATCATCTCAAAACAGATTTATATACAAATATTTGATAATAAAACGTTTTATTTTATTTCTAAAATCATTAAAATTGACTAAAATCAATAAAGTAACATATAAAAACAATTCTAAAAACAAAAAATAATATCTAAAATTGGTTAAAATATACTAAAAAATATAAAGCTATGTTAAAAATTAGAGGTAAAAGACCAGTAAAGCAGTAAAAGACCTACTCAAAAGAAATTATCAATGAATTGAAAGAAAATGATGGATTCGGTTAAACATTAAGCATAATATTATTGCCGGAGTGAATTTTGCCATTAGAAGCTCATAAGAAATGGCTAAAATCAATAAAAAGCGCGAAATTATTAAAAACCACTAAAATTATGGGACTTCAAGTTATGAAAAATGTAAATATTTGGAATTTTAAAGGGGGAAAGTGTGATCAGAATTGTGCTCCAACTGCCACGATTTTGCTCATATTAGTTACTGTTAATATTATCTATCATCCGAAGATGGCAAACATTCTAATATTCAAAATTATATTAAATTCTAATTCTAAATTATCAGTATATTTCTAGAAGAATCCTGAATAAAGTCTCTTAAACAGCAGTAAATATCTGATCAGTCAACGATTCCCTAATTCGGGCATCATTAGGATTGAAAAAAACAACAACATAATATCATACCAAATATAGCACATCTTACATCAACATTCTCAAATAATATCAACTACAGATAATACATCATCTCAAAACAGATTTATATACAAATATTTGATAATAAAACGTTTTATTATATTTCTAAAATCATTAAAATTGACTAAAATCAATAAAGTAACATATAAAAACAATTATAAAAAAAAAAATAATATCTAAAATTGGTTAAAATGTACTAAAAAATATAAAGCTATGTTAAAAATTATAGGTAAAAGACCAGTAATGCAGTAAAAGACCTACTCAAAAGAAATTATCAATGAATTGAAAGAAAATGATGGATTCGGTTAAACATTAAGCATAATATTATTGCCGGAGTGTATTTTGCCATTAGAAGCTCATAAGAAATGGCTAAAATCAATAAAAAGCGCTAAAATTATTAAAAACCACTAAAATTATGGGACTTCAAGTTATGAAAAATGTAAATATTTGGAATTTTAAAGGGGGAAAGTGTGATCAGAATTGTGCTCCAACTGCCACGATTTTGCTCATATTAGTTACTGTTAATATTATCTATCATCCGATGATGGCAAACATTCTAATATTCAAAATTATCTTAAATTCTAATTCTAAATTATCAGTATATTTCTGTAAGAATCCTGAATAAAGTTTTGAGTCTCTTAAACAGCAGTAAATATCAGATCAGTCAACGATTCCCTAATTCGGGCATCATTAGGATTGAAAAAAACAACAACATAATATCATACAAATGGGGACCAAATATAGCACATCTTACATCAACATTCTCAAATAATATCAACTACAGATAATACATCATCTCAAAACAGATTTATATACAAATATTTGATAATAAAACGTTTTATTTTATTTCTAAAATCATTAAAATTGACTAAAATCAATAAAGTAACATATAAAAACAATTATAAAAAAAAAAATAATATCTAAAATTGGTTAAAATGTACTAAAAAATATAAAGCTATGTTAAAAATTAGAGGTAAAAGACCAGTAAAGCAGTAAAAGACCTACTCAAAAGAAATTATCAATGAATTGAAAGAAAATGATGGATTCGGTTAAACATTAAGCATAATATTATTGCCGGAGTGTATTTTGCCATTAGAAGCTCATAAGAAATGGCTAAAATCAATAAAAAGCGCTAAAATTATTAAAAACCACTAAAATTATGGGACTTCAAGTTATGAAAAATGTAAATATTTGGAATTTTAAAGGGGGAAAGTGTGATCAGAATTGTGCTCCAACTGCCACGATTTTGCTCATATTAGTTACTGTAAATATTATCTATCATCCGATGATGGCAAACATTCTAATATTCAAAATTATCTTAAATTCTAATTCTAAATTATCAGTATATTTCTGGAAGAATCCTGAATAAAGTTTTGAGTCTCTTAAACAGCAGTAAATATCAGATCAGTCAACGATTCCCTAATTCGGGCATCATTAGGATTGAAAAAAACAACAACATAATATCATACAAATGGGGACCAAATATAGCACATCTTACATCAACATTCTCAAATAATATCAACTACAGATAATACATCATCTCAAAACAGATTTATATACAAATATTTGATAATAAAACGTTTTATTTTATTTCTAAAATCATTAAAATTGACTAAAATCAATAAAGTAACATATAAAAACAATTCTAAAAACAAAAAATAATATCTAAAATTGGTTAAAATATACTAAAAAATATAAAGCTATGTTAAAAATTAGAGGTAAAAGACCAGTAAAGCAGTAAAAGACCTACTCAAAAGAAATTATCAATGAATTGAAAGAAAATGATGGATTCGGTTAAACATTAAGCATAATATTATTGCCGGAGTGAATTTTGCCATTAGAAGCTCATAAGAAATGGCTAAAATCAATAAAAAGCGCGAAATTATTAAAAACCACTAAAATTATGGGACTTCAAGTTATGAAAAATGTAAATATTTGGAATTTTAAAGGGGGAAAGTGTGATCAGAATTGTGCTCCAACTGCCACGATTTTGCTCATATTAGTTACTGTTAATATTATCTATCATCCGAAGATGGCAAACATTCTAATATTCAAAATTATATTAAATTCTAATTCTAAATTATCAGTATATTTCTAGAAGAATCCTGAATAAAGTTTTGAGTCTCTTAAACAGCAGTAAATATCTGATCAGTCAACGATTCCCTAATTCGGGCATCATTAGGATTGAAAAAAACAACAACATAATATCATACCAAATATAGCACATCTTACATCAACATTCTCAAATAATATCAACTACAGATAATACATCATCTCAAAACAGATTTATATACAAATATTTGATAATAAAACGTTTTATTATATTTCTAAAATCATTAAAATTGACTAAAATCAATAAAGTAACATATAAAAACAATTATAAAAAAAAAAATAATATCTAAAATTGGTTAAAATGTACTAAAAAATATAAAGCTATGTTAAAAATTATAGGTAAAAGACCAGTAATGCAGTAAAAGACCTACTCAAAAGAAATTATCAATGAATTGAAAGAAAATGATGGATTCGGTTAAACATTAAGCATAATATTATTGCCGGAGTGTATTTTGCCATTAGAAGCTCATAAGAAATGGCTAAAATCAATAAAAAGCGCTAAAATTATTAAAAACCACTAAAATTATGGGACTTCAAGTTATGAAAAATGTAAATATTTGGAATTTTAAAGGGGGAAAGTGTGATCAGAATTGTGCTCCAACTGCCACGATTTTGCTCATATTAGTTACTGTTAATATTATCTATCATCCGATGATGGCAAACATTCTAATATTCAAAATTATCTTAAATTCTAATTCTAAATTATCAGTATATTTCTGTAAGAATCCTGAATAAAGTTTTGAGTCTCTTAAACAGCAGTAAATATCAGATCAGTCAACGATTCCCTAATTCGGGCATCATTAGGATTGAAAAAAACAACAACATAATATCATACAAATGGGGACCAAATATAGCACATCTTACATCAACATTCTCAAATAATATCAACTACAGATAATACATCATCTCAAAACAGATTTATATACAAATATTTGATAATAAAACGTTTTATTTTATTTCTAAAATCATTAAAATTGACTAAAATCAATAAAGTAACATATAAAAACAATTATAAAAAAAAAAATAATATCTAAAATTGGTTAAAATGTACTAAAAAATATAAAGCTATGTTAAAAATTAGAGGTAAAAGACCAGTAAAGCAGTAAAAGACCTACTCAAAAGAAATTATCAATGAATTGAAAGAAAATGATGGATTCGGTTAAACATTAAGCATAATATTATTGCCGGAGTGTATTTTGCCATTAGAAGCTCATAAGAAATGGCTAAAATCAATAAAAAGCGCTAAAATTATTAAAAACCACTAAAATTATGGGACTTCAAGTTATGAAAAATGTAAATATTTGGAATTTTAAAGGGGGAAAGTGTGATCAGAATTGTGCTCCAACTGCCACGATTTTGCTCATATTAGTTACTGTAAATATTATCTATCATCCGATGATGGCAAACATTCTAATATTCAAAATTATCTTAAATTCTAATTCTAAATTATCAGTATATTTCTGGAAGAATCCTGAATAAAGTTTTGAGTCTCTTAAACAGCAGTAAATATCAGATCAGTCAACGATTCCCTAATTCGGGCATCATTAGGATTGAAAAAAACAACAACATAATATCATACAAATGGGGACCAAATATAGCACATCTTACATCAACATTCTCAAATAATATCAACTACAGATAATACATCATCTCAAAACAGATTTATATACAAATATTTGATAATAAAACGTTTTATTTTATTTCTAAAATCATTAAAATTGACTAAAATCAATAAAGTAACATATAAAAACAATTCTAAAAACAAAAAATAATATCTAAAATTGGTTAAAATATACTAAAAAATATAAAGCTATGTTAAAAATTAGAGGTAAAAGACCAGTAAAGCAGTAAAAGACCTACTCAAAAGAAATTATCAATGAATTGAAAGAAAATGATGGATTCGGTTAAACATTAAGCATAATATTATTGCCGGAGTGAATTTTGCCATTAGAAGCTCATAAGAAATGGCTAAAATCAATAAAAAGCGCGAAATTATTAAAAACCACTAAAATTATGGGACTTCAAGTTATGAAAAATGTAAATATTTGGAATTTTAAAGGGGGAAAGTGTGATCAGAATTGTGCTCCAACTGCCACGATTTTGCTCATATTAGTTACTGTTAATATTATCTATCATCCGAAGATGGCAAACATTCTAATATTCAAAATTATATTAAATTCTAATTCTAAATTATCAGTATATTTCTAGAAGAATCCTGAATAAAGTTTTGAGTCTCTTAAACAGCAGTAAATATCTGATCAGTCAACGATTCCCTAATTCGGGCATCATTAGGATTGAAAAAAACAACAACATAATATCATACAAATGGGGACCAAATATAGCACATCTTACATCAACATTCTCAAATAATATCAACTACAGATAATACATCATCTCAAAAAAGATTTATATACAAATATTTGATAATAAAACGTTTTATTTCATTTCCAAAATCATTAAAATTGACTAAAATCAATAAAGTAACATATAAAAACAATTATAAAAAAAAAAATAATATCTAAAATTGGTTAAAATGTACTAAAAAATATAAAGCTATGTTAAAAATTAGAGGTAAAAGACCAGTAAAGCAGTAAAAGACCTACTCAAAAGAAATTATCAATGAATTGAAAGAAAATGATGGATTCGGTTAAACATTAAGCATAATATTATTGCCGGAGTGTATTTTGCCATTAGAAGCTCATAAGAAATGGCTAAAATCAATAAAAAGCGCTAAAATTATTAAAAACCACTAAAATTATGGGACTTCAAGTTATGAAAAATGTAAATATTTGGAATTTTAAAGGGGGAAAGTGTGATCAGAATTGTGCTCCAACTGCCACGATTTTGCTCATATTAGTTACTGTTAATATTATCTATCATCCGATGATGGCAAACATTCTAATATTCAAAATTATCTTAAATTCTAATTCTAAATTATCAGTATATTTCTGGAAGAATCCTGAATAAAGTTTTGAGTCTCTTAAACAGCAGTAAATATCAGATCAGTCAACGATTCCCTAATTCGGGCATCATTAGGATTGAAAAAAACAACAACATAATATCATACAAATGGGGACCAAATATAGCACATCTTACATCAACATTCTCAAATAATATCAACTACAGATAATACATCATCTCAAAACAGATTTATATACAAATATTTGATAATAAAACGTTTTATTTTATTTCTAAAATCATTAAAATTGACTAAAATCAATAAAGTAACATATAAAAACAATTCTAAAAACAAAAAATAATATCTAAAATTGGTTAAAATATACTAAAAAATATAAAGCTATGTTAAAAATTAGAGGTAAAAGACCAGTAAAGCAGTAAAAGACCTACTCAAAAGAAATTATCAATGAATTGAAAGAAAATGATGGATTCGGTTAAACATTAAGCATAATATTATTGCCGGAGTGAATTTTGCCATTAGAAGCTCATAAGAAATGGCTAAAATCAATAAAAAGCGCGAAATTATTAAAAACCACTAAAATTATGGGACTTCAAGTTATGAAAAATGTAAATATTTGGAATTTTAAAGGGGGAAAGTGTGATCAGAATTGTGCTCCAACTGCCACGATTTTGCTCATATTAGTTACTGTTAATATTATCTATCATCCGAAGATGGCAAACATTCTAATATTCAAAATTATCTTAAATTCTAATTCTAAATTATCAGTATATTTCTAGAAGAATCCTGAATAAAGTTTTGAGTATCTTAAGCAGCAGTAAATATCTGATCAGTCAACGATTCCCTAATTCGGGCATCATTAGGATTGAAAAAAACAACAACATAATATCATACCAAATATAGCACATCTTACATCAACATTCTCAAATAATATCAACTACAGATAATACATCATCTCAAAACAGATTTATATACAAATATTTGATAATAAAACGTTTTATTTTATTTCTAAAATTTTTAAAATTGACTAAAATCAATAAAGTAACATATAAAAACAATTATAAAAAAAAAAATAATATCTAAAATTGGTTAAAATGTACTAAAAAATATAAAGCTATGTTAAAAATTATAGGTAAAAGACCAGTAATGCAGTAAAAGACCTACTCAAAAGAAATTATCAATGAATTGAAAGAAAATGATGGATTCGGTTAAACATTAAGCATAATATTATTGCCGGAGTGTATTTTGCCATTAGAAGCTCATAAGAAATGGCTAAAATCAATAAAAAGCGCTAAAATTATTAAAAACCACTAAAATTATGGGACTTCAAGTTATGAAAAATGTAAATATTTGGAATTTTAAAGGGGGAAAGTGTGATCAGAATTGTGCTCCAACTGCCACGATTTTGCTCATATTAGTTACTGTTAATATTATCTATCATCCGATGATGGCAAACATTCTAATATTCAAAATTATCTTAAATTCTAATTCTAAATTATCAGTATATTTCTGGAAGAATCCTGAATAAAGTTTTGAGTCTCTTAAACAGCAGTAAATATCAGATCAGTCAACGATTCCCTAATTCGGGCATCATTAGGACTGAAAAAAACAACAACATAATATCATACCAAATATAGCACATCTTACATCAACATTCTCAAATAATATCAACTACAGATAATACATCATCTCAAAACAGATTTATATACAAATATTTGATAATAAAACGTTTTATTATATTTCTAAAATCATTAAAATTGACTAAAATCAATAAAGTAACATATAAAAACAATTCTAAAAACAAAAAATAATATCTAAAATTGGTTAAAATATACTAAAAAATATAAAGCTATGTTAAAAATTAGAGGTAAAAGACCAGTAAAGCAGTAAAAGACCTACTCAAAAGAAATTATCAATGAATTGAAAGAAAATGATGGATTCGGTTAAACATTAAGCATAATATTATTGCCGGAGTGAATTTTGCCATTAGAAGCTCATAAGAAATGGCTAAAATCAATAAAAAGCGCAAAATTATTAAAAACCACTAAAATTATGGGACTTCAAGTTATGAAAAATGTAAATATTTGGAATTTTAAAGGGGGAAAGTGTGATCAGAATTGTGCTCCAACTGCCACGATTTTGCTCATATTAGTTACTGTTAATATTATCTATCATCCGATGATGGCAAACATTCTAATATTCAAAATTATCTTAAATTCTAATTCTAAATTATCAGTATATTTCTGGAAGAATCCTGAATAAAGTTTTGAGTCTCTTAAACAGCAGTAAATATCAGATCAGTCAACGATTCCCTAATTCGGGCATCATTAGGATTGAAAAAAACAACAACATAATATCATACCAAATATAGCACATCTTACATCAACATTCTCAAATAATATCAACTACAGATAATACATCATCTCAAAACAGATTTATATACAAATATTTGATAATAAAACGTTTTATTTTATTTCTAAAATCATTAAAATTGACTAAAATCAATAAAGTAACATATAAAAACAATTCTAAAAACAAAAAATAATATCTAAAATTGGTTAAAATATACTAAAAAATATAAAGCTATGTTAAAAATTAGAGGTAAAAGACCAGTAAAGCAGTAAAAGACCTACTCAAAAGAAATTATCAATGAATTGAAAGAAAATGATGGATTCGGTTAAACATTAAGCATAATATTATTGCCGGAGTGAATTTTGCCATTAGAAGCTCATAAGAAATGGCTAAAATCAATAAAAAGCGCGAAATTATTAAAAACCACTAAAATTATGGGACTTCAAGTTATGAAAAATGTAAATATTTGGAATTTTAAAGGGGGAAAGTGTGATCAGAATTGTGCTCCAACTGCCACGATTTTGCTCATATTAGTTACTGTTAATATTATCTATCATCCGATGATGGCAAACATTCTAATATTCAAAATTATCTTAAATTCTAATTCTAAATTATCAGTATATTTCTGGAAGAATCCTGAATAAAGTTTTGAGTCTCTTAAACAGCAGTAAATATCAGATCAGTCAACGATTCCCTAATTCGGGCATCATTAGGATTGAAAAAAACAACAACATAATATCATACAAATGGGGACCAAATATAGCACATCTTACATCAACATTCTCAAATAATATCAACTACAGATAATACATCATCTCAAAACAGATTTATATACAAATATTTGATAATAAAACGTTTTATTTTATTTCTAAAATCATTAAAATTGACTAAAATCAATAAAGTAACATATAAAAACAATTCTAAAAACAAAAAATAATATCTAAAATTGGTTAAAATATACTAAAAAATATAAAGCTATGTTAAAAATTAGAGGTAAAAGACCAGTAAAGCAGTAAAAGACCTACTCAAAAGAAATTATCAATGAATTGAAAGAAAATGATGGATTCGGTTAAACATTAAGCATAATATTATTGCCGGAGTGAATTTTGCCATTAGAAGCTCATAAGAAATGGCTAAAATCAATAAAAAGCGCGAAATTATTAAAAACCACTAAAATTATGGGACTTCAAGTTATGAAAAATGTAAATATTTGGAATTTTAAAGGGGGAAAGTGTGATCAGAATTGTGCTCCAACTGCCACGATTTTGCTCATATTAGTTACTGTTAATATTATCTATCATCCGATGATGGCAAACATTCTAATATTCAAAATTATCTTAAATTCTAATTCTAAATTATCAGTATATTTCTGGAAGAATCCTGAATAAAGTTTTGAGTCTCTTAAACAGCAGTAAATATCAGATCAGTCAACGATTCCCTAATTCGGGCATCATTAGGATTGAAAAAAACAACAACATAATATCATACCAAATATAGCACATCTTACATCAACATTCTCAAATAATATCAACTACAGATAATACATCATCTCAAAACAGATTTATATACAAATATTTGATAATAAAACGTTTTATTTTATTTCTAAAATCATTAAAATTGACTAAAATCAATAAAGTAACATATAAAAACAATTCTAAAAACAAAAAATAATATCTAAAATTGGTTAAAATATACTAAAAAATATAAAGCTATGTTAAAAATTAGAGGTAAAAGACCAGTAAAGCAGTAAAAGACCTACTCAAAAGAAATTATCAATGAATTGAAAGAAAATGATGGATTCGGTTAAACATTAAGCATAATATTATTGCCGGAGTGAATTTTGCCATTAGAAGCTCATAAGAAATGGCTAAAATCAATAAAAAGCGCGAAATTATTAAAAACCACTAAAATTATGGGACTTCAAGTTATGAAAAATGTAAATATTTGGAATTTTAAAGGGGGAAAGTGTGATCAGAATTGTGCTCCAACTGCCACGATTTTGCTCATATTAGTTACTGTTAATATTATCTATCATCCGATGATGGCAAACATTCTAATATTCAAAATTATCTTAAATTCTAATTCTAAATTATCAGTATATTTCTGTAAGAATCCTGAATAAAGTTTTGAGTCTCTTAAACAGCAGTAAATATCAGATCAGTCAACGATTCCCTAATTCGGGCATCATTAGGATTGAAAAAAACAACAACATAATATCATACAAATGGGGACCAAATATAGCACATCTTACATCAACATTCTCAAATAATATCAACTACAGATAATACATCATCTCAAAACAGATTTATATACAAATATTTGATAATAAAACGTTTTATTTTATTTCTAAAATCATTAAAATTGACTAAAATCAATAAAGTAACATTAAAAAACAATTCTAAAAACAAAAAATAATATCTAAAATTGGTTAAAATATACTAAAAAATATAAAGCTATGTTAAAAATTAGAGGTAAAAGACCAGTAAAGCAGTAAAAGACCTACTCAAAAGAAATTATCAATGAATTGAAAGAAAATGATGGATTCGGTTAAACATTAAGCATAATATTATTGCCGGAGTGAATTTTGCCATTAGAAGCTCATAAGAAATGGCTAAAATCAATAAAAAGCGCGAAATTATTAAAAACCACTAAAATTATGGGACTTCAAGTTATGAAAAATGTAAATATTTGGAATTTTAAAGGGGGAAAGTGTGATCAGAATTGTGCTCCAACTGCCACGATTTTGCTCATATTAGTTACTGTTAATATTATCTATCATCCGATGATGGCAAACATTCTAATATTCAAAATTATCTTAAATTCTAATTCTAAATTATCAGTATATTTCTGGAAGAATCCTGAATAAAGTTTTGAGTCTCTTAAACAGCAGTAAATATCAGATCAGTCAACGATTCCCTAATTCGGGCATCATTAGGATTGAAAAAAACAACAACATAATATCATACAAATGGGGACCAAATATAGCACATCTTACATCAACATTCTCAAATAATATCAACTACAGATAATACATCATCTCAAAACAGATTTATATACAAATATTTGATAATAAAACGTTTTATTTTATTTCTAAAATCATAAAAATTGACTAAAATCAATAAAGTAACATATAAAAACAATTCTAAAAACAAAAAATAATATCTAAAATTGGTTAAAATATACTAAAAAATATAAAGCTATGTTAAAAATTAGAGGTAAAAGACCAGTAAAGCAGTAAAAGACCTACTCAAAAGAAATTATCAATGAATTGAAAGAAAATGATGGATTCGGTTAAACATTAAGCATAATATTATTGCCGGAGTGAATTTTGCCATTAGAAGCTCATAAGAAATGGCTAAAATCAATAAAAAGCGCGAAATTATTAAAAACCACTAAAATTATGGGACTTCAAGTTATGAAAAATGTAAATATTTGGAATTTTAAAGGGGGAAAGTGTGATCAGAATTGTGCTCCAACTGCCACGATTTTGCTCATATTAGTTACTGTTAATATTATCTATCATCCGATGATGGCAAACATTCTAATATTCAAAATTATCTTAAATTCTAATTCTAAATTATCAGTATATTTCTGGAAGAATCCTGAATAAAGTTTTGAGTCTCTTAAACAGCAGTAAATATCAGATCAGTCAACGATTCCCTAATTCGGGCATCATTAGGATTGAAAAAACAACAACATAATATCATACCAAATATAGCACATCTTACATCAACATTCTCAAATAATATCAACTACAGATAATACATCATCTCAAAACAGATTTATATACAAATATTTGATAATAAAACGTTTTATTTTATTTCTAAAATTTTTAAAATTGACTAAAATCAATAAAGTAACATATAAAAACAATTATAAAAAAAAAAATAATATCTAAAATTGGTTAAAATGTACTAAAAAATATAAAGCTATGTTAAAAATTAGAGGTAAAAGACCAGTAATGCAGTAAAAGACCTACTCAAAAGAAATTATCAATGAATTGAAAGAAAATGATGGATTCGGTTAAACATTAAGCATAATATTATTGCCGGAGTGTATTTTGCCATTAGAAGCTCATAAGAAATGGCTAAAATCAATAAAAAGCGCTAAAATTATTAAAAACCACTAAAATTATGGGACTTCAAGTTATGAAAAATGTAAATATTTGGAATTTTAAAGGGGGAAAGTGTGATCAGAATTGTGCTCCAACTGCCACGATTTTGCTCATATTAGTTACTGTTAATATTATCTATCATCCGATGATGGCAAACATTCTAATATTCAAAATTATCTTAAATTCTAATTCTAAATTATCAGTATATTTCTGTAAGAATCCTGAATAAAGTTTTGAGTCTCTTAAACAGCAGTAAATATCAGATCAGTCAACGATTCCCTAATTCGGGCATCATTAGGATTGAAAAAAACAACAACATAATATCATACAAATGGGGACCAAATATAGCACATCTTACATCAACATTCTCAAATAATATCAACTACAGATAATACATCATCTCAAAACAGATTTATATACAAATATTTGATAATAAAACGTTTTATTTTATTTCTAAAATCATAAAAATTGACTAAAATCAATAAAGTAACATATAAAAACAATTCTAAAAACAAAAAATAATATCTAAAATTGGTTAAAATATACTAAAAAATATAAAGCTATGTTAAAAATTAGAGGTAAAAGACCAGTAAAGCAGTAAAAGACCTACTCAAAAGAAATTATCAATGAATTGAAAGAAAATGATGGATTCGGTTAAACATTAAGCATAATATTATTGCCGGAGTGAATTTTGCCATTAGAAGCTCATAAGAAATGGCTAAAATCAATAAAATGCGCGAAATTATTAAAAACCACTAAAATTATGGGACTTCAAGTTATGAAAAATGTAAATATTTGGAATTTTAAAGAGGGAAAGTGTGATCAGAATTGTGCTCCAACTGCCACGATTTTGCTCATATTAGTTACTGTTAATATTATCTATCATCCGATGATGGCAAACATTCTAATATTCAAAATTATCTTAAATTCTAATTCTAAATTATCAGTATATTTCTAGAAGAATCCTGAATAAAGTTTTGAGTCTCTTAAACAGCAGTAAATATCTGATCAGTCAACGATTCCCTAATTCGGGCATCATTAGGATTGAAAAAAACAACAACATAATATCATACCAAATATAGCACATCTTACATCAACATTCTCAAATAATATCAACTACAGATAATACATCATCTCAAAACAGATTTATATACAAATATTTGATAATAAAACGTTTTATTTTATTTCTAAAATCATTAAAATTGACTAAAATCAATAAAGTAACATATAAAAACAATTCTAAAAACAAAAAATAATATCTAAAATTGGTTAAAATATACTAAAAAATATAAAGCTATGTTAAAAATTAGAGGTAAAAGACCAGTAAAGCAGTAAAAGACCTACTCAAAAGAAATTATCAATGAATTGAAAGAAAATGATGGATTCGGTTAAACATTAAGCATAATATTATTGCCGGAGTGAATTTTGCCATTAGAAGCTCATAAGAAATGGCTAAAATCAATAAAAAGCGGAAATTATTAAAAACCACTAAAATTATGGGACTTCAAGTTATGAAAAATGTAAATATTTGGAATTTTAAAGGGGGAAAGTGTGATCAGAATTGTGCTCCAACTGCCACGATTTTGCTCATATTAGTTACTGTTAATATTATCTATCATCCGATGATGGTAAACATTCTAATATTCAAAATTATCTTAAATTCTAATTCTAAATTATCAGTATATTTCTAGAAGAATCCTGAATAAAGTTTTGAGTCTCTTAAACAGCAGTAAATATCTGATCAGTCAACGATTCCCTAATTCGGGCATCATTAGGATTGAAAAAAACAACAACATAATATCATACCAAATATAGCACATCTTACATCAACATTCTCAAATAATATCAACTACAGATAATACATCATCTCAAAACAGATTTATATACAAATATTTGATAATAAAACGTTTTATTTTATTTCTAAAATTGACTAAAATCAATAAAGTAACATATAAAAACAATTATAAAAAAAAAAATAATATCTAAAATTGGTTAAAATGTACTAAAAAATATAAAGCTATGTTAAAAATTATAGGTAAAAGACCAGTAATGCAGTAAAAGACCTACTCAAAAGAAATTATCAATGAATTGAAAGAAAATGATGGATTCGGTTAAACATTAAGCATAATATTATTGCCGGAGTGTATTTTGCCATTAGAAGCTCATAAGAAATGGCTAAAATCAATAAAAAGCGCTAAAATTATTAAAAACCACTAAAATTATGGGACTTCAAGTTATGAAAAATGTAAATATTTGGAATTTTAAAGGGGGAAAGTGTGATCAGAATTGTGCTCCAACTGCCACGATTTTGCTCATATTAGTTACTGTTAATATTATCTATCATCCGATGATGGCAAACATTCTAATATTCAAAATTATCTTAAATTCTAATTCTAAATTATCAGTATATTTCTAGAAGAATCCTGAATAAAGTTTTGAGTCTCTTAAACAGCAGTAAATATCTGATCAGTCAACGATTCCCTAATTCGGGCATCATTAGGATTGAAAAAAACAACAACATAATATCATACAAATGGGGACCAAATATAGCACATCTTACATCAACATTCTCAAATAATATCAACTACAGATAATACATCATCTCAAAACAGATTTATATACAAATATTTGATAATAAAAGTTTTATTTTATTTCTAAAATCATTAAAATTGACTAAAATCAATAAAGTAACATATAAAAACAATTCTAAAAACAAAAAATAATATCTAAAATTGGTTAAAATATACTAAAAAATATAAAGCTATGTTAAAAATTAGAGGTAAAAGACCAGTAAAGCAGTAAAAGACCTACTCAAAAGAAATTATCAATGAATTGAAAGAAAATGATGGATTCGGTTAAACATTAAGCATAATATTATTGCCGGAGTGAATTTTGCCATTAGAAGCTCATAAGAAATGGCTAAAATCAATAAAAAGCGCGAAATTATTAAAAACCACTAAAATTATGGGACTTCAAGTTATGAAAAATGTAAATTTTTGGAATTTTAAAGGGGGAAAGTGTGATCAGAATTGTGCTCCAACTGCCACGATTTTGCTCATATTAGTTACTGTTAATATTATCTATCATCCGATGATGGCAAACATTCTAATATTCAAAATTATCTTAAATTCTAATTCTAAATTATCAGTATATTTCTGGAAGAATCCTGAATAAAGTTTTGAGTCTCTTAAACAGCAGTAAATATCAGATCAGTCAACGATTCCCTGATTCGGGCATCATTAGGATTGAAAAAAACAACAACATAATATCATACCAAATATAGCACATCTTACATCAACATTCTCAAATAATATCAACTACAGATAATACATCATCTCAAAACAGATTTATATACAAATATTTGATAATAAAACGTTTTATTTTATTTCTAAAATCATTAAAATTGACTAAAATCAATAAAGTAACATATAAAAACAATTCTAAAAACAAAAAATAATATCTAAAATTGGTTAAAATATACTAAAAAATATAAAGCTATGTTAAAAATTAGAGGTAAAAGACCAGTAAAGCAGTAAAAGACCTACTCAAAAGAAATTATCAATGAATTGAAAGAAAATGATGGATTCGGTTAAACATTAAGCATAATATTATTGCCGGAGTGAATTTTGCCATTAGAAGCTCATAAGAAATGGCTAAAATCAATAAAAAGCGGAAATTATTAAAAACCACTAAAATTATGGGACTTCAAGTTATGAAAAATGTAAATATTTGGAATTTTAAAGGGGGAAAGTGTGATCAGAATTGTGCTCCAACTGCCACGATTTTGCTCATATTAGTTACTGTTAATATTATCTATCATCCGATGATGGCAAACATTCTAATATTCAAAATTATCTTAAATTCTAATTCTAAATTATCAGTATATTTCTAGAAGAATCCTGAATAAAGTTTTGAGTCTCTTAAACAGCAGTAAATATCTGATCAGTCAACGATTCCCTAATTCGGGCATCATTAGGATTGAAAAAAACAACAACATAATATCATACCAAATATAGCACATCTTACATCAACATTCTCAAATAATATCAACTACAGATAATACATCATCTCAAAACAGATTTATATACAAATATTTGATAATAAAACGTTTTATTTTATTTCTAAAATCATTAAAATTGACTAAAATCAATAAAGTAACATATAAAAACAATTATAAAAAAAAAAATAATATCTAAAATTGGTTAAAATGTACTAAAAAATATAAAGCTATGTTAAAAATTATAGGTAAAAGACCAGTAATGCAGTAAAAGACCTACTCAAAAGAAATTATCAATGAATTGAAAGAAAATGATGGATTCGGTTAAACATTAAGCATAATATTATTGCCGGAGTGTATTTTGCCATTAGAAGCTCATAAGAAATGGCTAAAATCAATAAAAAGCGCTAAAATTATTAAAAACCACTAAAATTATGGGACTTCAAGTTATGAAAAATGTAAATATTTGGAATTTTAAAGGGGGAAAGTGTGATCAGAATTGTGCTCCAACTGCCACGATTTTGCTCATATTAGTTACTGTTAATATTATCTATCATCCGATGATGGCAAACATTCTAATATTCAAAATTATCTTAAATTCTAATTCTAAATTATCAGTATATTTCTAGAAGAATCCTGAATAAAGTTTTGAGTCTCTTAAACAGCAGTAAATATCTGATCAGTCAACGATTCCCTAATTCGGGCATCATTAGGATTGAAAAAAACAACAACATAATATCATACCAAATATAGCACATCTTACATCAACATTCTCAAATAATATCAACTACAGATAATACATCATCTCAAAACAGATTTATATACAAATATTTGATAATAAAACGTTTTATTTTATTTCTAAAATCATTAAAATTGACTAAAATCAATAAAGTAACATATAAAAACAATTCTAAAAAAAAAAATAATATCTAAAATTGGTTAAAATGTACTAAAAAATATAAAGCTATGTTAAAAATTATAGGTAAAAGACCAGTAATGCAGTAAAAGACCTACTCAAAAGAAATTATCAATGAATTGAAAGAAAATGATGGATTCGGTTAAACATTAAGCATAATATTATTGCCGGAGTGTATTTTGCCATTAGAAGCTCATAAGAAATGGCTAAAATCAATAAAAAGCGCTAAAATTATTAAAAACCACTAAAATTATGGGACTTCAAGTTATGAAAAATGTAAATATTTGGAATTTTAAAGCGGGAAAGTGTGATCAGAATTGTGCTCCAACTGCCACGATTTTGCTCATATTAGTTACTGTTAATATTATCTATCATCCGATGATGGCAAACATTCTAATATTCAAAATTATCTTAAATTCTAATTCTAAATTATCAGTATATTTCTGGAAGAATCCTGAATAAAGTTTTGAGTCTCTTAAACAGCAGTAAATATCAGATCAGTCAACGATTCCCTAATTCGGGCATCATTAGGATTGAAAAAAACAACAACATAATATCATACAAATGGGGACCAAATATAGCACATCTTACATCAACATTCTCAAATAATATCAACTACAGATAATACATCATCTCAAAACAGATTTATATACAAATATTTGATAATAAAACGTTTTATTTTATTTCTAAAATCATTAAAATTGACTAAAATCAATAAAGTAACATATAAAAACAATTCTAAAAACAAAAAATAATATCTAAAATTGGTTAAAATATACTAAAAAATATAAAGCTATGTTAAAAATTAGAGGTAAAAGACCAGTAAAGCAGTAAAAGACCTACTCAAAAGAAATTATCAATGAATTGAAAGAAAATGATGGATTCGGTTAAACATTAAGCATAATATTATTGCCGGAGTGTATTTTGCCATTAGAAGCTCATAAGAAATGGCTAAAATCAATAAAAAGCGCTAAAATTATTAAAAACCACTAAAATTATGGGACTTCAAGTTATGAAAAATGTAAATATTTGGAATTTTAAAGGGGGAAAGTGTGATCAGAATTGTGCTCCAACTGCCACGATTTTGCTCATATTAGTTACTGTTAATATTATCTATCATCCGATGATGGCAAACATTCTAATATTCAAAATTATCTTAAATTCTAATTCTAAATTATCAGTATATTTCTGGAAGAATCCTGAATAAAGTTTTGAGTCTCTTAAACAGCAGTAAATATCAGATCAGTCAACGATTCCCTAATTCGGGCATCATTAGGATTGAAAAAAACAACAACATAATATCATACCAAATATAGCACATCTTACATCAACATTCTCAAATAATATCAACTACAGATAATACATCATCTCAAAACAGATTTATATACAAATATTTGATAATAAAACGTTTTATTTTATTTCTAAAATCATTAAAATTGACTAAAATCAATAAAGTAACATATAAAAACAATTCTAAAAACAAAAAATAATATCTAAAATTGGTTAAAATATACTAAAAAATATAAAGCTATGTTAAAAATTAGAGGTAAAAGACCAGTAAAGCAGTAAAAGACCTACTCAAAAGAAATTATCAATGAATTGAAAGAAAATGATGGATTCGGTTAAACATTAAGCATAATATTATTGCCGGAGTGAATTTTGCCATTAGAAGCTCATAAGAAATGGCTAAAATCAATAAAAAGCGGAAATTATTAAAAACCACTAAAATTATGGGACTTCAAGTTATGAAAAATGTAAATATTTGGAATTTTAAAGGGGGAAAGTGTGATCAGAATTGTGCTCCAACTGCCACGATTTTGCTCATATTAGTTACTGTTAATATTATCTATCATCCGATGATGGCAAACATTCTAATATTCAAAATTATCTTAAATTCTAATTCTAAATTATCAGTATATTTCTAGAAGAATCCTGAATAAAGTTTTGAGTCTCTTAAACAGCAGTAAATATCTGATCAGTCAACGATTCCCTAATTCGGGCATCATTAGGATTGAAAAAAACAACAACATAATATCATACCAAATATAGCACATCTTACATCAACATTCTCAAATAATATCAACTACAGATAATACATCATCTCAAAACAGATTTATATACAAATATTTGATAATAAAACGTTTTATTTTATTTCTAAAATCATTAAAATTGACTAAAATCAATAAAGTAACATATAAAAACAATTCTAAAAAAAAAAAATAATATCTAAAATTGGTTAAAATGTACTAAAAAATATAAAGCTATGTTAAAAATTATAGGTAAAAGACCAGTAATGCAGTAAAAGACCTACTCAAAACAAATTATCAATGAATTGAAAGAAAATGATGGATTCGGTTAAACATTAAGCATAATATTATTGCCGGAGTGTATTTTGCCATTAGAAGCTCATAAGAAATGGCTAAAATCAATAAAAAGCGCTAAAATTATTAAAAACCACTAAAATTATGGGACTTCAAGTTATGAAAAATGTAAATATTTGGAATTTTAAAGCGGGAAAGTGTGATCAGAATTGTGCTCCAACTGCCACGATTTTGCTCATATTAGTTACTGTTAATATTATCTATCATCCGATGATGGCAAACATTCTAATATTCAAAATTATCTTAAATTCTAATTCTAAATTATCAGTATATTTCTGGAAGAATCCTGAATAAAGTTTTGGGTCTCTTAAACAGCAGTAAATATCAGATCAGTCAACGATTCCCTAATTCGGGCATCATTAGGATTGAAAAAAACAACAACATAATATCATACCAAATATAGCACATCTTACATCAACATTCTCAAATAATATCAACTACAGATAATACATCATCTCAAAACAGATTTATATACAAATATTTGATAATAAAACGTTTTATTTTATTTCTAAAATCATTAAAATTGACTAAAATCAATAAAGTAACATATAAAAACAATTCTAAAAACAAAAAATAATATCTAAAATTGGTTAAAATATACTAAAAAATATAAAGCTATGTTAAAAATTAGAGGTAAAAGACCAGTAAAGCAGTAAAAGACCTACTCAAAAGAAATTATCAATGAATTGAAAGAAAATGATGGATTCGGTTAAACATTAAGCATAATATTATTGCCGGAGTGAATTTTGCCATTAGAAGCTCATAAGAAATGGCTAAAATCAATAAAAAGCGCGAAATTATTAAAAACCACTAAAATTATGGGACTTCAAGTTATGAAAAATGTAAATATTTGGAATTTTAAAGGGGGAAAGTGTGATCAGAATTGTGCTCCAACTGCCACGATTTTGCTCATATTAGTTACTGTTAATATTATCTATCATCCGATGATGGCAAACATTCTAATATTCAAAATTATCTTAAATTCTAATTCTAAATTATCAGTATATTTCTGGAAGAATCCTGAATAAAGTTTTGAGTCTCTTAAACAGCAGTAAATATCAGATCAGTCAACGATTCCCTAATTCGGGCATCATTAGGATTGAAAAAACAACAACATAATATCATACCAAATATAGCACATCTTACTTCAACATTCTCAAATAATATCAACTACAGATAATACATCATCTCAAAACAGATTTATATACAAATATTTGATAATAAAACGTTTTATTTTATTTCTAAAATCATTAAAATTGACTAAAATCAATAAAGTAACATATAAAAATAATTCTAAAAACAAAAAATAATATCTAAAATTGGTTAAAATGTACTAAAAAATATAAAGCTATGTTAAAAATTATAGGTAAAAGACCAGTAATGCAGTAAAAGACCTACTCAAAAGAAATTATCAATGAATTGAAAGAAAATGATGGATTCGGTTAAACATTAAGCATAATATTATTGCCGGAGTGTATTTTGCCATTAGAAGCTCATAAGAAATGGCTAAAATCAATAAAAAGCGCTAAAATTATTAAAAACCACTAAAATTATGGGACTTCAAGTTATGAAAAATGTAAATATTTGGAATTTTAAAGGGGGAAAGTGTGATCAGAATTGTGCTCCAACTGCCACGATTTTGCTCATATTAGTTACTGTTAATATTATCTATCATCCGATGATGGCAAACATTCTAATATTCAAAATTATCTTAAATTCTAATTCTAAATTATCAGTATATTTCTGGAAGAATCCTGAATAAAGTTTTGAGTCTCTTAAACAGCAGTAAATATCAGATCAGTCAACGATTCCCTAATTCGGGCATCATTAGGATTGAAAAAAACAACAACATAATATCATACAAATGGGGACCAAATATAGCACATCTTACATCAACATTCTCAAATAATATCAACTACAGATAATACATCATCTCAAAACAGATTTATATACAAATATTTGATAATAAAACGTTTTATTTTATTTCTAAAATCATTAAAATTGACTAAAATCAATAAAGTAACATATAAAAACAATTATAAAAAAAAAAAATAATATCTAAAATTGGTTAAAATATACTAAAAAATATAAAGCTATGTTAAAAATTAGAGGTAAAAGACCAGTAAAGCAGTAAAAGACCTACTCAAAAGAAATTATCAATGAATTGAAAGAAAATGATGGATTCGGTTAAACATTAAGCATAATATTATTGCCGGAGTGAATTTTGCCATTAGAAGCTCATAAGAAATGGCTAAAATCAATAAAAAGCGCGAAATTATTAAAAACCACTAAAATTATGGGACTTCAAGTTATGAAAAATGTAAATATTTGGAATTTTAAAGGGGGAAAGTGTGATCAGAATTGTGCTCCAACTGCCACGATTTTGCTCATATTAGTTACTGTTAATATTATCTATCATCCGATGATGGCAAACATTCTAATATTCAAAATTATCTTAAATTCTAATTCTAAATTATCAGTATATTTCTGGAAGAATCCTGAATAAAGTTTTGAGTCTCTTAAACAGCAGTAAATATCAGATCAGTCAACGATTCCCTAATTCGGGCATCATTAGGATTGAAAAAACAACAACATAATATCATACCAAATATAGCACATCTTACTTCAACATTCTCAAATAATATCAACTACAGATAATACATCATCTCAAAACAGATTTATATACAAATATTTGATAATAAAACGTTTTATTTTATTTCTAAAATCATTAAAATTGACTAAAATCAATAAAGTAACATATAAAAACAATTCTAAAAACAAAAAATAATATCTAAAATTGGTTAAAATATACTAAAAAATATAAAGCTATGTTAAAAATTAGAGGTAAAAGACCAGTAATGCAGTAAAAGACCTACTCAAAAGAAATTATCAATGAATTGAAAGAAAATGATGGATTCGGTTAAACATTAAGCATAATATTATTGCCGGAGTGTATTTTGCCATTAGAAGCTCATAAGAAATGGCTAAAATCAATAAAAAGCGCTAAAATTATTAAAAACCACTAAAATTATGGGACTTCAAGTTATGAAAAATGTAAATATTTGGAATTTTAAAGGGGGAAAGTGTGATCAGAATTGTGCTCCAACTGCCACGATTTTGCTCAAATTAGTTACTGTTAATATTATCTATCATCCGATGATGGCAAACATTCTAATATTCAAAATTATCTTAAATTCTAATTCTAAATTATCAGTATATTTCTGGAAGAATCCTGAATAAAGTTTTGAGTCTCTTAAACAGCAGTAAATATCAGATCAGTCAACGATTCCCTAATTCGGGCATCATTAGGATTGAAAAAAACAACAACATAATATCATACAAATGGGGACCAAATATAGCACATCTTACATCAACATTCTCAAATAATATCAACTACAGATAATACATCATCTCAAAACAGATTTATATACAAATATTTGATAATAAAACGTTTTATTTTATTTCTAAAATCATAAAAATTGACTAAAATCAATAAAGTAACATATAAAAACAATTCTAAAAACAAAAAATAATATCTAAAATTGGTTAAAATATACTAAAAAATATAAAGCTATGTTAAAAATTAGAGGTAAAAGACCAGTAAAGCAGTAAAAGACCTACTCAAAAGAAATTATCAATGAATTGAAAGAAAATGATGGATTCGGTTAAACATTAAGCATAATATTATTGCCGGAGTGAATTTTGCCATTAGAAGCTCATAAGAAATGGCTAAAATCAATAAAAAGCGCAAAATTATTAAAAACCACTAAAATTATGGGACTTCAAGTTATGAAAAATGTAAATATTTGGAATTTTAAAGGGGGAAAGTGTGATCAGAATTGTGCTCCAACTGCCACGATTTTGCTCATATTAGTTACTGTTAATATTATCTATCATCCGATGATGGCAAACATTCTAATATTCAAAATTATCTTAAATTCTAATTCTAAATTATCAGTATATTTCTAGAAGAATCCTGAATAAAGTTTTGAGTCTCTTAAACAGCAGTAAATATCTGATCAGTCAACGATTCCCTAATTCGGGCATCATTAGGATTGAAAAAGACAACAACATAATATCATACCAAATATAGCACATCTTACATCAACATTCTCAAATAATATCAACTACAGATAATACATCATCTCAAAACAGATTTATATACAAATATTTGATAATAAAACGTTTTATTTTATTTCTAAAATCATTAAAATTGACTAAAATCAATAAAGTAACATATAAAAACAATTCTAAAAACAAAAAATAATATCTAAAATTGGTTAAAATATACTAAAAAATATAATGCTATGTTAAAAATTAGAGGTAAAAGACCAGTAAAGCAGTAAAAGACCTAATCAAAGGATATTATCAATAATGTAAAAGAAAATGATGGATTCGGTCAAACATTAAGCATGGTATTATTGTCAAATTGTATTTTGCCGTTTGAAGTTGATGAGAAATAACTAACAGAATTGTGCTCCAACTGCCACGATTTTGCTCATATTAGTTACTGTTAATATTATCTATCATCTGATGATGGCAAACATTCTAATATTCAAAATTATCTTAAATTCTAATTCTAAATTATCAGTATATACCTGGAAGAATCCTGAATAAAGTTTTGAGTCTCTTAAACAGCAGTAAATATCTGATCAGTCAACGATTCCCTAATTCGGGCATCATTAGGATTGAAAAAAACAACAACATAATATCATACCAAATATAGCACATCTTACATCAACATTCTCAAATAATATCAACTACAGATAATACATCATCTCAAAACAGATTTATATACAAATATTTGATAATAAAACGTTTTATTTTATTTCTAAAATCATTAAAATTGACTAAAATCAATAAAGTAACATATAAAAACAATTCTAAAAACAAAAAATAATATCTAAAATTGGTTAAAATATACTAAAAAATATAAAGCTATGTTAAAAATTAGAGGTAAAAGACCAGTAAAGCAGTAAAAGACCTACTCAAAAGAAATTATCAATGAATTGAAAGAAAATGATGGATTCGGTTAAACATTAAGCATAATATTATTGCCGGAGTGAATTTTGCCATTAGAAGCTCATAAGAAATGGCTAAAATCAATAAAAAGCGCGAAATTATTAAAAACCACTAAAATTATGGGACTTCAAGTTATGAAAAATGTAAATATTTGGAATTTTAAAGGGGGAAAGTGTGATCAGAATTGTGCTCCAACTGCCACGATTTTGCTCATATTAGTTACTGTTAATATTATCTATCATCCGATGATGGCAAACATTCTAATATTCAAAATTATCTTAAATTCTAATTCTAAATTATCAGTATATTTCTGGAAGAATCCTGAATAAAGTTTTGAGTCTCTTAAACAGCAGTAAATATCAGATCAGTCAACGATTCCCTAATTCGGGCATCATTAGGATTGAAAAAACAACAACATAATATCATACCAAATATAGCACATCTTACTTCAACATTCTCAAATAATATCAACTACAGATAATACATCATCTCAAAACAGATTTATATACAAATATTTGATAATAAAACGTTTTATTTTATTTCTAAAATCATTAAAATTGACTAAAATCAATAAAGTAACATATAAAAATAATTCTAAAAACAAAAAATAATATCTAAAATTGGTTAAAATGTACTAAAAAATATAAAGCTATGTTAAAAATTATAGGTAAAAGACCAGTAATGCAGTAAAAGACCTACTCAAAAGAAATTATCAATGAATTGAAAGAAAATGATGGATTCGGTTAAACATTAAGCATAATATTATTGCCGGAGTGTATTTTGCCATTAGAAGCTCATAAGAAATGGCTAAAATCAATAAAAAGCGCTAAAATTATTAAAAACCACTAAAATTATGGGACTTCAAGTTATGAAAAATGTAAATATTTGGAATTTTAAAGGGGGAAAGTGTGATCAGAATTGTGCTCCAACTGCCACGATTTTGCTCATATTAGTTAATGTTAATATTATCTATCATCCGATGATGGCAAACATTCTAATATTCAAAATTATCTTAAATTCTAATTCTAAATTATCAGTATATTTCTGGAAGAATCCTGAATAAAGTTTTGAGTCTCTTAAACAGCAGTAAATATCAGATCAGTCAACGATTCCCTAATTCGGGCATCATTAGGATTGAAAAAAACAACAACATAATATCATACAAATGGGGACCAAATATAGCACATCTTACATCAACATTCTCAAATAATATCAACTACAGATAATACATCATCTCAAAACAGATTTATATACAAATATTTGATAATAAAACGTTTTATTTTATTTCTAAAATCATTAAAATTGACTAAAATCAATAAAGTAACATATAAAAACAATTATAAAAAAAAAAAATAATATCTAAAATTGGTTAAAATATACTAAAAAATATAAAGCTATGTTAAAAATTAGAGGTAAAAGACCAGTAAAGCAGTAAAAGACCTACTCAAAAGAAATTATCAATGAATTGAAAGAAAATGATGGATTCGGTTAAACATTAAGCATAATATTATTGCCGGAGTGAATTTTGCCATTAGAAGCTCATAAGAAATGGCTAAAATCAATAAAAAGCGCGAAATTATTAAAAACCACTAAAATTATGGGACTTCAAGTTATGAAAAATGTAAATATTTGGAATTTTAAAGGGGGAAAGTGTGATCAGAATTGTGCTCCAACTGCCACGATTTTGCTCATATTAGTTACTGTTAATATTATCTATCATCCGATGATGGCAAACATTCTAATATTCAAAATTATCTTAAATTCTAATTCTAAATTATCAGTATATTTCTGGAAGAATCCTGAATAAAGTTTTGAGTCTCTTAAACAGCAGTAAATATCAGATCAGTCAACGATTCCCTAATTCGGGCATCATTAGGATTGAAAAAACAACAACATAATATCATACCAAATATAGCACATCTTACTTCAACATTCTCAAATAATATCAACTACAGATAATACATCATCTCAAAACAGATTTATATACAAATATTTGATAATAAAACGTTTTATTTTATTTCTAAAATCATTAAAATTGACTAAAATCAATAAAGTAACATATAAAAACAATTCTAAAAACAAAAAATAATATCTAAAATTGGTTAAAATATACTAAAAAATATAAAGCTATGTTAAAAATTAGAGGTAAAAGACCAGTAATGCAGTAAAAGACCTACTCAAAAGAAATTATCAATGAATTGAAAGAAAATGATGGATTCGGTTAAACATTAAGCATAATATTATTGCCGGAGTGTATTTTGCCATTAGAAGCTCATAAGAAATGGCTAAAATCAATAAAAAGCGCTAAAATTATTAAAAACCACTAAAATTATGGGACTTCAAGTTATGAAAAATGTAAATATTTGGAATTTTAAAGGGGGAAAGTGTGATCAGAATTGTGCTCCAACTGCCACGATTTTGCTCAAATTAGTTACTGTTAATATTATCTATCATCCGATGATGGCAAACATTCTAATATTCAAAATTATCTTAAATTCTAATTCTAAATTATCAGTATATTTCTGGAAGAATCCTGAATAAAGTTTTGAGTCTCTTAAACAGCAGTAAATATCAGATCAGTCAACGATTCCCTAATTCGGGCATCATTAGGATTGAAAAAAACAACAACATAATATCATACAAATGGGGACCAAATATAGCACATCTTACATCAACATTCTCAAATAATATCAACTACAGATAATACATCATCTCAAAACAGATTTATATACAAATATTTGATAATAAAACGTTTTATTTTATTTCTAAAATCATAAAAATTGACTAAAATCAATAAAGTAACATATAAAAACAATTCTAAAAACAAAAAATAATATCTAAAATTGGTTAAAATATACTAAAAAATATAAAGCTATGTTAAAAATTAGAGGTAAAAGACCAGTAAAGCAGTAAAAGACCTACTCAAAAGAAATTATCAATGAATTGAAAGAAAATGATGGATTCGGTTAAACATTAAGCATAATATTATTGCCGGAGTGAATTTTGCCATTAGAAGCTCATAAGAAATGGCTAAAATCAATAAAAAGCGCAAAATTATTAAAAACCACTAAAATTATGGGACTTCAAGTTATGAAAAATGTAAATATTTGGAATTTTAAAGGGGGAAAGTGTGATCAGAATTGTGCTCCAACTGCCACGATTTTGCTCATATTAGTTACTGTTAATATTATCTATCATCCGATGATGGCAAACATTCTAATATTCAAAATTATCTTAAATTCTAATTCTAAATTATCAGTATATTTCTGGAAGAATCCTGAATAAAGTTTTGAGTCTCTTAAACAGCAGTAAATATCAGATCAGTCAACGATTCCCTAATTCGGGCATCATTAGGATTGAAAAAACAACAACATAATATCATACCAAATATAGCACATCTTACTTCAACATTCTCAAATAATATCAACTACAGATAATACATCATCTCAAAACAGATTTATATACAAATATTTGATAATAAAACGTTTTATTTTATTTCTAAAATCATTAAAATTGACTAAAATCAATAAAGTAACATATAAAAATAATTCTAAAAACAAAAAATAATATCTAAAATTGGTTAAAATGTACTAAAAAATATAAAGCTATGTTAAAAATTATAGGTAAAAGACCAGTAATGCAGTAAAAGACCTACTCAAAAGAAATTATCAATGAATTGAAAGAAAATGATGGATTCGGTTAAACATTAAGCATAATATTATTGCCGGAGTGTATTTTGCCATTAGAAGCTCATAAGAAATGGCTAAAATCAATAAAAAGCGCTAAAATTATTAAAAACCACTAAAATTATGGGACTTCAAGTTATGAAAAATGTAAATATTTGGAATTTTAAAGGGGGAAAGTGTGATCAGAATTGTGCTCCAACTGCCACGATTTTGCTCATATTAGTTAATGTTAATATTATCTATCATCCGATGATGGCAAACATTCTAATATTCAAAATTATCTTAAATTCTAATTCTAAATTATCAGTATATTTCTGGAAGAATCCTGAATAAAGTTTTGAGTCTCTTAAACAGCAGTAAATATCAGATCAGTCAACGATTCCCTAATTCGGGCATCATTAGGATTGAAAAAAACAACAACATAATATCATACAAATGGGGACCAAATATAGCACATCTTACATCAACATTCTCAAATAATATCAACTACAGATAATACATCATCTCAAAACAGATTTATATACAAATATTTGATAATAAAACGTTTTATTTTATTTCTAAAATCATAAAAATTGACTAAAATCAATAAAGTAACATATAAAAACAATTCTAAAAACAAAAAATAATATCTAAAATTGGTTAAAATATACTAAAAAATATAAAGCTATGTTAAAAATTAGAGGTAAAAGACCAGTAAAGCAGTAAAAGACCTACTCAAAAGAAATTATCAATGAATTGAAAGAAAATGATGGATTCGGTTAAACATTAAGCATAATATTATTGCCGGAGTGAATTTTGCCATTAGAAGCTCATAAGAAATGGCTAAAATCAATAAAAAGCGCGAAATTATTAAAAACCACTAAAATTATGGGACTTCAAGTTATGAAAAATGTAAATATTTGGAATTTTAAAGGGGGAAAGTGTGATCAGAATTGTGCTCCAACTGCCACGATTTTGCTCATATTAGTTACTGTTAATATTATCTATCATCCGATGATGGCAAACATTCTAATATTCAAAATTATCTTAAATTCTAATTCTAAATTATCAGTATATTTCTGGAAGAATCCTGAATAAAGTTTTTAGTCTCTTAAACAGCAGTAAATATCAGATCAGTCAACGATTCCCTAATTCGGGCATCATTAGGATTGAAAAAACAACAACATAATATCATACCAAATATAGCACATCTTACTTCAACATTCTCAAATAATATCAACTACAGATAATACATCATCTCAAAACAGATTTATATACAAATATTTGATAATAAAACGTTTTATTTTATTTCTAAAATCATTAAAATTGACTAAAATCAATAAAGTAACATATAAAAACAATTCTAAAAACAAAAAATAATATCTAAAATTGGTTAAAATATACTAAAAAATATAAAGCTATGTTAAAAATTAGAGGTAAAAGACCAGTAATGCAGTAAAAGACCTACTCAAAAGAAATTATCAATGAATTGAAAGAAAATGATGGATTCGGTTAAACATTAAGCATAATATTATTGCCGGAGTGTATTTTGCCATTAGAAGCTCATAAGAAATGGCTAAAATCAATAAAAAGCGCTAAAATTATTAAAAACCACTAAAATTATGGGACTTCAAGTTATGAAAAATGTAAATATTTGGAATTTTAAAGGGGGAAAGTGTGATCAGAATTGTGCTCCAACTGCCACGATTTTGCTCAAATTAGTTACTGTTAATATTATCTATCATCCGATGATGGCAAACATTCTAATATTCAAAATTATCTTAAATTCTAATTCTAAATTATCAGTATATTTCTGGAAGAATCCTGAATAAAGTTTTGAGTCTCTTAAACAGCAGTAAATATCAGATCAGTCAACGATTCCCTAATTCGGGCATCATTAGGATTGAAAAAAACAACAACATAATATCATACAAATGGGGACCAAATATAGCACATCTTACATCAACATTCTCAAATAATATCAACTACAGATAATACATCATCTCAAAACAGATTTATATACAAATATTTGATAATAAAACGTTTTATTTTATTTCTAAAATCATAAAAATTGACTAAAATCAATAAAGTAACATATAAAAACAATTCTAAAAACAAAAAATAATATCTAAAATTGGTTAAAATATACTAAAAAATATAAAGCTATGTTAAAAATTAGAGGTAAAAGACCAGTAAAGCAGTAAAAGACCTACTCAAAAGAAATTATCAATGAATTGAAAGAAAATGATGGATTCGGTTAAACATTAAGCATAATATTATTGCCGGAGTGTATTTTGCCATTAGAAGCTCATAAGAAATGGCTAAAATCAATAAAAAGCGCAAAATTATTAAAAACCACTAAAATTATGGGACTTCAAGTTATGAAAAATGTAAATATTTGGAATTTTAAAGGGGGAAAGTGTGATCAGAATTGTGCTCCAACTGCCACGATTTTGCTCATATTAGTTACTGTTAATATTATCTATCATCCGATGATGGCAAACATTCTAATATTCAAAATTATCTTAAATTCTAATTCTAAATTATCAGTATATTTCTAGAAGAATCCTGAATAAAGTTTTGAGTCTCTTAAACAGCAGTAAATATCTGATCAGTCAACGATTCCCTAATTCGGGCATCATTAGGATTGAAAAAGACAACAACATAATATCATACCAAATATAGCACATCTTACATCAACATTCTCAAATAATATCAACTACAGATAATACATCATCTCAAAACAGATTTATATACAAATATTTGATAATAAAACGTTTTATTTTATTTCTAAAATCATTAAAATTGACTAAAATCAATAAAGTAACATATAAAAACAATTCTAAAAACAAAAAATAATATCTAAAATTGGTTAAAATATACTAAAAAATATAATGCTATGTTAAAAATTAGAGGTAAAAGACCAGTAAAGCAGTAAAAGACCTAATCAAAGGATATTATCAATAATGTAAAAGAAAATGATGGATTCGGTCAAACATTAAGCATGGTATTATTGTCAAATTGTATTTTGCCGTTTGAAGTTGATGAGAAATAACTAACAGAATTGTGCTCCAACTGCCACGATTTTGCTCATATTAGTTACTGTTAATATTATCTATCATCTGATGATGGCAAACATTCTAATATTCAAAATTATCTTAAATTCTAATTCTAAATTATCAGTATATACCTGGAAGAATCCTGAATAAAGTTTTGAGTCTCTTAAACAGCAGTAAATATCTGATCAGTCAACGATTCCCTAATTCGGGCATCATTAGGATTGAAAAAAACAACAACATAATATCATACAAATGGGGACCAAATATAGCACATCTTACATCAACATTCTCAAATAATATCAACTACAGATAATACATCATCTCAAAACAGATTTATATACAAATATTTGATAATAAAACGTTTTATTTTATTTCTAAAATCATTAAAATTGACTAAAATCAATAAAGTAACATATAAAAACAATTATAAAAAAAAAAATAATATCTAAAATTGGTTAAAATATACTAAAAAATATAAAGCTATGTTAAAAATTAGAGGTAAAAGACCAGTAAAGCAGTAAAAGACCTACTCAAAAGAAATTATCAATGAATTGAAAGAAAATGATGGATTCGGTTAAACATTAAGCATAATATTATTGCCGGAGTGTATTTTGCCATTAGAAGCTCATAAGAAATGGCTAAAATCAATAAAAAGCGCTAAAATTATTAAAAACCACTAAAATTATGGGACTTCAAGTTATGAAAAATGTAAATATTTGGAATTTTAAAGGGGTAAAGTGTGATCAGAATTGTGCTCCAACTGCCACGATTTTGCTCATATTAGTTAATGTTAATATTATCTATCATCCGATGATGGCAAACATTCTAATATTCAAAATTATCTTAAATTCTAATTCTAAATTATCAGTATATTTCTGGACGAAACCTGAATAAAGCTTTGAGTCTCTTAAACAGCAGTAAATATCTGATCAGTCAACGATTCCCTAATTCGGGCATCATTAGGATTGAAAAAAACAACAACATAATATCATACAAATGGGGACCAAATATAGCACATCTTACATCAACATTCTCAAATAATATCAACTACAGATAATACATCATCTCAAAACAGATTTATATACAAATATTTGATAATAAAACGTTTTATTTTATTTCTAAAATCATTAAAATTGACTAAAATCAATAAAGTAACATATAAAAACAATTATAAAAAAAAAAAATAATATCTAAAATTGGTTAAAATATACTAAAAAATATAAAGCTATGTTAAAAATTAGAGGTAAAAGACCAGTAAAGCAGTAAAAGACCTACTCAAAAGAAATTATCAATGAATTGAAAGAAAATGATGGATTCGGTTAAACATTAAGCATAATATTATTGCCGGAGTGAATTTTGCCATTAGAAGCTCATAAGAAATGGCTAAAATCAATAAAAAGCGCAAAATTATTAAAAACCACTAAAATTATGGGACTTCAAGTTATGAAAAATGTAAATATTTGGAATTTTAAAGGGGGAAAGTGTGATCAGAATTGTGCTCCAACTGCCACGATTTTGCTCATATTAGTTACTGTTAATATTATCTATCATCCGATGATGGCAAACATTCTAATATTCAAAATTATCTTAAATTCTAATTCTAAATTATCAGTATATTTCTAGAAGAATCCTGAATAAAGTTTTGAGTCTCTTAAACAGCAGTAAATATCTGATCAGTCAACGATTCCCTAATTCGGGCATCATTAGGATTGAAAAAAACAACAACATAATATCATACCAAATATAGCACATCTTACATCAACATTCTCAAATAATATCAACTACAGATAATACATCATCTCAAAACAGATTTATATACAAATATTTGATAATAAAACGTTTTATTTTATTTCTAAAATCATAAAAATTGACTAAAATCAATAAAGTAACATATAAAAACAATTCTAAAAACAAAAAATAATATCTAAAATTGGTTAAAATATACTAAAAAATATAAAGCTATGTTAAAAATTAGAGGTAAAAGACCAGTAAAGCAGTAAAAGACCTACTCAAAAGAAATTATCAATGAATTGAAAGAAAATGATGGATTCGGTTAAACATTAAGCATAATATTATTGCCGGAGTGAATTTTGCCATTAGAAGCTCATAAGAAATGGCTAAAATCAATAAAAAGCGCAAAATTATTAAAAACCACTAAAATTATGGGACTTCAAGTTATGAAAAATGTAAATATTTGGAATTTTAAAGGGGGAAAGTGTGATCAGAATTGTGCTCCAACTGCCACGATTTTGCTCATATTAGTTACTGTTAATATTATCTATCATCCGATGATGGCAAACATTCTAATATTCAAAATTATCTTAAATTCTAATTCTAAATTATCAGTATATTTCTAGAAGAATCCTGAATAAAGTTTTGAGTCTCTTAAACAGCAGTAAATATCTGATCAGTCAACGATTCCCTAATTCGGGCATCATTAGGATTGAAAAAAACAACAACATAATATCATACCAAATATAGCACATCTTACATCAACATTCTCAAATAATATCAACTACAGATAATACATCATCTCAAAACAGATTTATATACAAATATTTGATAATAAAACGTTTTATTTTATTTCTAAAATCATTAAAATTGACTAAAATCAATAAAGTAACATATAAAAACAATTCTAAAAACAAAAAATAATATCTAAAATTGGTTAAAATATACTAAAAAATATAATGCTATGTTAAAAATTAGAGGTAAAAGACCAGTAAAGCAGTAAAAGACCTAATCAAAGGATATTATCAATAATGTAAAAGAAAATGATGGATTCGGTCAAACATTAAGCATGGTATTATTGTCAAATTGTATTTTGCCGTTTGAAGTTGATGAGAAATAACTAACAGAATTGTGCTCCAACTGCCACGATTTTGCTCATATTAGTTACTGTTAATATTATCTATCATCTGATGATGGCAAACATTCTAATATTCAAAATTATCTTAAATTCTAATTCTAAATTATCAGTATATACCTGGAAGAATCCTGAATAAAGTTTTGAGTCTCTTAAACAGCAGTAAATATCTGATCAGTCAACGATTCCCTAATTCGGGCATCATTAGGATTGAAAAAAACAACAACATAATATCATACAAATGGGGACCAAATATAGCACATCTTACATCAACATTCTCAAATAATATCAACTACAGATAATACATCATCTCAAAACAGATTTATATACAAATATTTGATAATAAAACGTTTAATTTTATTTCTAAAATCATTAAAATTGACTAAAATCAATAAAGTAACATATAAAAACAATTATAAAAAAAAAAATAATATCTAAAATTGGTTAAAATATACTAAAAAATATAAAGCTATGTTAAAAATTAGAGGTAAAAGACCAGTAAAGCAGTAAAAGACCTACTCAAAAGAAATTATCAATGAATTGAAAGAAAATGATGGATTCGGTTAAACATTAAGCATAATATTATTGCCGGAGTGAATTTTGCCATTAGAAGCTCATAAGAAATGGCTAAAATCAATAAAAAGCGCAAAATTATTAAAAACCACTAAAATTATGGGACTTCAAGTTATGAAAAATGTAAATATTTGGAATTTTAAAGGGGGAAAGTGTGATCAGAATTGTGCTCCAACTGCCACGATTTTGCTCATATTAGTTACTGTTAATATTATCTATCATCCGATGATGGCAAACATTCTAATATTCAAAATTATCTTAAATTCTAATTCTAAATTATCAGTATATTTCTAGAAGAATCCTGAATAAAGTTTTGAGTCTCTTAAACAGCAGTAAATATCTGATCAGTCAACGATTCCCTAATTCGGGCATCATTAGGATTGAAAAAAACAACAACATAATATCATACCAAATATAGCACATCTTACATCAACATTCTCAAATAATATCAACTACAGATAATACATCATCTCAAAACAGATTTATATACAAATATTTGATAATAAAACGTTTTATTTTATTTCTAAAATCATTAAAATTGACTAAAATCAATAAAGTAACATATAAAAACAATTCTAAAAACAAAAAATAATATCTAAAATTGGTTAAAATATACTAAAAAATATAATGCTATGTTAAAAATTAGAGGTAAAAGACCAGTAAAGCAGTAAAAGACCTAATCAAAGGATATTATCAATAATGTAAAAGAAAATGATGGATTCGGTCAAACATTAAGCATGGTATTATTGTCAAATTGTATTTTGCCGTTTGAAGTTGATGAGAAATAACTAACAGAATTGTGCTCCAACTGCCACGATTTTGCTCATATTAGTTACTGTTAATATTATCTATCATCTGATGATGGCAAACATTCTAATATTCAAAATTATCTTAAATTCTAATTCTAAATTATCAGTATATACCTGGAAGAATCCTGAATAAAGTTTTGAGTCTCTTAAACAGCAGTAAATATCTGATCAGTCAACGATTCCCTAATTCGGGCATCATTAGGATTGAAAAAAACAACAACATAATATCATACAAATGGGGACCAAATATAGCACATCTTACATCAACATTCTCAAATAATATCAACTACAGATAATACATCATCTCAAAACAGATTTATATACAAATATTTGATAATAAAACGTTTAATTTTATTTCTAAAATCATTAAAATTGACTAAAATCAATAAAGTAACATATAAAAACAATTATAAAAAAAAAAATAATATCTAAAATTGGTTAAAATATACTAAAAAATATAAAGCTATGTTAAAAATTAGAGGTAAAAGACCAGTAAAGCAGTAAAAGACCTACTCAAAAGAAATTATCAATGAATTGAAAGAAAATGATGGATTCGGTTAAACATTAAGCATAATATTATTGCCGGAGTGTATTTTGCCATTAGAAGCTCATAAGAAATGGCTAAAATCAATAAAAAGCGCTAAAATTATTAAAAACCACTAAAATTATGGGACTTCAAGTTATGAAAAATGTAAATATTTGGAATTTTAAAGGGGTAAAGTGTGATCAGAATTGTGCTCCAACTGCCACGATTTTGCTCATATTAGTTAATGTTAATATTATCTATCATCCGATGATGGCAAACATTCTAATATTCAAAATTATCTTAAATTCTAATTCTAAATTATCAGTATATTTCTGGACGAAACCTGAATAAAGCTTTGAGTCTCTTAAACAGCAGTAAATATCTGATCAGTCAACGATTCCCTAATTCGGGCATCATTAGGATTGAAAAAAACAACAACATAATATCATACAAATGGGGACCAAATATAGCACATCTTACATCAACATTCTCAAATAATATCAACTACAGATAATACATCATCTCAAAACAGATTTATATACAAATATTTGATAATAAAACGTTTAATTTTATTTCTAAAATCATTAAAATTGACTAAAATCAATAAAGTAACATATAAAAACAATTATAAAAAAAAAAATAATATCTAAAATTGGTTAAAATATACTAAAAAATATAAAGCTATGTTAAAAATTAGAGGTAAAAGACCAGTAAACCAGTAAAAGACCTACTCAAAAGAAATTATCAATGAATTGAAAGAAAATGATGGATTCGGTTAAACATTAAGCATAATATTATTGCCGGAGTGTATTTTGCCATTAGAAGCTCATAAGAAATGGCTAAAATCAATAAAAAGCGCAAAATTATTAAAAACCACTAAAATTATGGGACTTCAAGTTATGAAAAATGTAAATATTTGGATTTTAAAGGGGGAAAGTGTGATCAGAATTGTGCTCCAACTGCCACGATTTTGCTCACATTAGTTACTGTTAATATTATCTATCATCAGATGATGGCAAACATTCTAATATTCAAAATTATCTTAAATTCTAATTCTAAATTATCAGTATATTTCTGGAAGAATCCTGAATAAAGTTTTGAGTCTCTTAAACAGCAGTAAATATCTGATCAGTCAACGATTCCCTAATTCGGGCATCATTAGGATTGAAAAAAACAACAACATAATATCATACCAAATATAGCACATCTTACATCAACATTCTCAAATAATATCAACTACAGATAATACATCATCTCAAAACAGATTTATATACAAATATTTGATAATAAAACGTTTAATTTTATTTCTAAAATCATTAAAATTGACTAAAATCAATAAAGTAACATATAAAAACAATTATAAAAAAAAAATAATATCTAAAATTGGTTAAAATATACTAAAAAATATAAAGCTATGTTAAAAATTAGAGGTAAAAGACCAGTAAAGCAGTAAAAGACCTACTCAAAAGAAATTATCAATGAATTGAAAGAAAATGATGGATTCGGTTAAACATTAAGCATAATATTATTGCCGGAGTGTATTTTGCCATTAGAAGCTCATAAGAAATGGCTAAAATCAATAAAAAGCGCTAAAATTATTAAAAACCACTAAAATTATGGGACTTCAAGTTATGAAAAATGTAAATATTTGGAATTTTAAAGGGGTAAAGTGTGATCAGAATTGTGCTCCAACTGCCACGATTTTGCTCATATTAGTTAATGTTAATATTATCTATCATCCGATGATGGCAAACATTCTAATATTCAAAATTATCTTAAATTCTAATTCTAAATTATCAGTATATTTCTGGACGAAACCTGAATAAAGCTTTGAGTCTCTTAAACAGCAGTAAATATCTGATCAGTCAACGATTCCCTAATTCGGGCATCATTAGGATTGAAAAAAACAACAACATAATATCATACAAATGGGGACCAAATATAGCACATCTTACATCAACATTCTCAAATAATATCAACTACAGATAATACATCATCTCAAAACAGATTTATATACAAATATTTGATAATAAAACGTTTTATTTTATTTCTAAAATCATTAAAATTGACTAAAATCAATAATGTAACATATAAAAACAATTATAAAAAAAAAAAATAATATCTAAAATTGGTTAAAATATACTAAAAAATATAAAGCTATGTTAAAAATTAAAGGTAAAAGACCAGTAAAGCAGTAAAAGACCTACTCAAAAGAAATTATCAATGAATTGAAAGAAAATGATGGATTCGGTTAAACATTAAGCATAATATTATTGCCGGAGTGAATTTTGCCATTAGATGCTCATAAGAAATGGCTAAAATCAATAAAAAGCGCAAAATTATTAAAAACCACTAAAATTATGGGACTTCAAGTTATGAAAAATGTAAATATTTGGAATTTTAAAGGGGGAAAGTGTGATCAGAATTGTGCTCCAACTGCCACGATTTTGCTCATATTAGTTACTGTTAATATTATCTATCATCCGATGATGGCAAACATTCTAATATTCAAAATTATCTTAAATTCTAATTCTAAATTATCAGTATATTTCTAGAAGAATCCTGAATAAAGTTTTGAGTCTCTTAAACAGCAGTAAATATCTGATCAGTCAACGATTCCCTAATTCGGGCATCATTAGGATTGAAAAAAACAACAACATAATATCATACCAAATATAGCACATCTTACATCAACATTCTCAAATAATATCAACTACAGATAATACATCATCTCAAAACAGATTTATATACAAATATTTGATAATAAAACGTTTTATTTTATTTCTAAAATCATTAAAATTGACTAAAATCAATAAAGTAACATATAAAAACAATTCTAAAAACAAAAAATAATATCTAAAATTGGTTAAAATATACTAAAAAATATAATGCTATGTTAAAAATTAGAGGTAAAAGACCAGTAAAGCAGTAAAAGACCTAATCAAAGGATATTATCAATAATGTAAAAGAAAATGATGGATTCGGTCAAACATTTAGCATGGTATTATTGTCAAATTGTATTTTGCCGTTTGAAGTTGATGAGAAATAACTAACAGAATTGTGCTCCAACTGCCACGATTTTGCTCATATTAGTTACTGTTAATATTATCTATCATCTGATGATGGCAAACATTCTAATATTCAAAATTATCTTAAATTCTAATTCTAAATTATCAGTATATACCTGGAAGAATCCTGAATAAAGTTTTGAGTCTCTTAAACAGCAGTAAATATCTGATCAGTCAACGATTCCCTAATTCGGGCATCATTAGGATTGAAAAAAACAACAACATAATATCATACCAAATATAGAACATCTTACATCAACATTCTCAAATAATATCAACTACAGATAATACATCATCTCAAAACAGATTTATATACAAATATTTGATAATAAAACGTTTAATTTTATTTCTAAAATCATTAAAATTGACTAAAATCAATAAAGTAACATATAAAAACAATTATAAAAAAAAAAATAATATCTAAAATTGGTTAAAATATACTAAAAAATATAAAGCTATGTTAAAAATTAGAGGTAAAAGACCAGTAAAGCAGTAAAAGACCTACTCAAAAGAAATTATCAATGAATTGAAAGAAAATGATGGATTCGGTTAAACATTAAGCATAATATTATTGCCGGAGTGTATTTTGCCATTAGAAGCTCATAAGAAATGGCTAAAATCAATAAAAAGCGCTAAAATTATTAAAAACCACTAAAATTATGGGACTTCAAGTTATGAAAAATGTAAATATTTGGAATTTTAAAGGGGTAAAGTGTGATCAGAATTGTGCTCCAACTGCCACGATTTTGCTCATATTAGTTAATGTTAATATTATCTATCATCCGATGATGGCAAACATTCTAATATTCAAAATTATCTTAAATTCTAATTCTAAATTATCAGTATATTTCTGGACGAAACCTGAATAAAGCTTTGAGTCTCTTAAACAGCAGTAAATATCTGATCAGTCAACGATTCCCTAATTCGGGCATCATTAGGATTGAAAAAAACAACAACATAATATCATACAAATGGGGACCAAATATAGCACATCTTACATCAACATTCTCAAATAATATCAACTACAGATAATACATCATCTCAAAACAGATTTATATACAAATATTTGATAATAAAACGTTTAATTTTATTTCTAAAATCATTAAAATTGACTAAAATCAATAAAGTAACATATAAAAACAATTATAAAAAAAAAAATAATATCTAAAATTGGTTAAAATATACTAAAAAATATAAAGCTATGTTAAAAATTAGAGGTAAAAGACCAGTAAACCAGTAAAAGACCTACTCAAAAGAAATTATCAATGAATTGAAAGAAAATGATGGATTCGGTTAAACATTAAGCATAATATTATTGCCGGAGTGTATTTTGCCATTAGAAGCTCATAAGAAATGGCTAAAATCAATAAAAAGCGCAAAATTATTAAAAACCACTAAAATTATGGGACTTCAAGTTATGAAAAATGTAAATATTTGGATTTTAAAGGGGGAAAGTGTGATCAGAATTGTGCTCCAACTGCCACGATTTTGCTCACATTAGTTACTGTTAATATTATCTATCATCAGATGATGGCAAACATTCTAATATTCAAAATTATCTTAAATTCTAATTCTAAATTATCAGTATATTTCTGGAAGAATCCTGAATAAAGTTTTGAGTCTCTTAAACAGCAGTAAATATCTGATCAGTCAACGATTCCCTAATTCGGGCATCATTAGGATTGAAAAAAACAACAACATAATATCATACCAAATATAGCACATCTTACATCAACATTCTCAAATAATATCAACTACAGATAATACATCATCTCAAAACAGATTTATATACAAATATTTGATAATAAAACGTTTAATTTTATTTCTAAAATCATTAAAATTGACTAAAATCAATAAAGTAACATATAAAAACAATTATAAAAAAAAAAATAATATCTAAAATTGGTTAAAATATACTAAAAAATATAAAGCTATGTTAAAAATTAGAGGTAAAAGACCAGTAAAGCAGTAAAAGACCTACTCAAAAGAAATTATCAATGAATTGAAAGAAAATGATGGATTCGGTTAAACATTAAGCATAATATTATTGCCGGAGTGTATTTTGCCATTAGAAGCTCATAAGAAATGGCTAAAATCAATAAAAAGCGCTAAAATTATTAAAAACCACTAAAATTATGGGACTTCAAGTTATGAAAAATGTAAATATTTGGAATTTTAAAGGGGTAAAGTGTGATCAGAATTGTGCTCCAACTGCCACGATTTTGCTCATATTAGTTAATGTTAATATTATCTATCATCCGATGATGGCAAACATTCTAATATTCTAAATTATCTTAAATTCTAATTCTAAATTATCAGTATATTTCTGGACGAAACCTGAATAAAGCTTTGAGTCTCTTAAACAGCAGTAAATATCTGATCAGTCAACGATTCCCTAATTCGGGCATCATTAGGATTGAAAAAAACAACAACATAATATCATACAAATGGGGACCAAATATAGCACATCTTACATCAACATTCTCAAATAATATCAACTACAGATAATACATCATCTCAAAACAGATTTATATACAAATATTTGATAATAAAACGTTTTATTTTATTTCTAAAATCATTAAAATTGACTAAAATCAATAATGTAACATATAAAAACAATTATAAAAAAAAAAAATAATATCTAAAATTGGTTAAAATATACTAAAAAATATAAAGCTATGTTAAAAATTAAAGGTAAAAGACCAGTAAAGCAGTAAAAGACCTACTCAAAAGAAATTATCAATGAATTGAAAGAAAATGATGGATTCGGTTAAACATTAAGCATAATATTATTGCCGGAGTGAATTTTGCCATTAGATGCTCATAAGAAATGGCTAAAATCAATAAAAAGCGCAAAATTATTAAAAACCACTAAAATTATGGGACTTCAAGTTATGAAAAATGTAAATATTTGGAATTTTAAAGGGGGAAAGTGTGATCAGAATTGTGCTCCAACTGCCACGATTTTGCTCATATTAGTTACTGTTAATATTATCTATCATCCGATGATGGCAAACATTCTAATATTCAAAATTATCTTAAATTCTAATTCTAAATTATCAGTATATTTCTAGAAGAATCCTGAATAAAGTTTTGAGTCTCTTAAACAGCAGTAAATATCTGATCAGTCAACGATTCCCTAATTCGGGCATCATTAGGATTGAAAAAAACAACAACATAATATCATACCAAATATAGCACATCTTACATCAACATTCTCAAATAATATCAACTACAGATAATACATCATCTCAAAACAGATTTATATACAAATATTTGATAATAAAACGTTTTATTTTATTTCTAAAATCATTAAAATTGACTAAAATCAATAAAGTAACATATAAAAACAATTCTAAAAACAAAAAATAATATCTAAAATTGGTTAAAATATACTAAAAAATATAATGCTATGTTAAAAATTAGAGGTAAAAGACCAGTAAAGCAGTAAAAGACCTAATCAAAGGATATTATCAATAATGTAAAAGAAAATGATGGATTCGGTCAAACATTTAGCATGGTATTATTGTCAAATTGTATTTTGCCGTTTGAAGTTGATGAGAAATAACTAACAGAATTGTGCTCCAACTGCCACGATTTTGCTCATATTAGTTACTGTTAATATTATCTATCATCTGATGATGGCAAACATTCTAATATTCAAAATTATCTTAAATTCTAATTCTAAATTATCAGTATATACCTGGAAGAATCCTGAATAAAGTTTTGAGTCTCTTAAACAGCAGTAAATATCTGATCAGTCAACGATTCCCTAATTCGGGCATCATTAGGATTGAAAAAAACAACAACATAATATCATACCAAATATAGAACATCTTACATCAACATTCTCAAATAATATCAACTACAGATAATACATCATCTCAAAACAGATTTATATACAAATATTTGATAATAAAACGTTTAATTTTATTTCTAAAATCATTAAAATTGACTAAAATCAATAAAGTAACATATAAAAACAATTATAAAAAAAAAAATAATATCTAAAATTGGTTAAAATATACTAAAAAATATAAAGCTATGTTAAAAATTAGAGGTAAAAGACCAGTAAAGCAGTAAAAGACCTACTCAAAAGAAATTATCAATGAATTGAAAGAAAATGATGGATTCGGTTAAACATTAAGCATAATATTATTGCCGGAGTGTATTTTGCCATTAGAAGCTCATAAGAAATGGCTAAAATCAATAAAAAGCGCTAAAATTATTAAAAACCACTAAAATTATGGGACTTCAAGTTATGAAAAATGTAAATATTTGGAATTTTAAAGGGGTAAAGTGTGATCAGAATTGTGCTCCAACTGCCACGATTTTGCTCATATTAGTTAATGTTAATATTATCTATCATCCGATGATGGCAAACATTCTAATATTCAAAATTATCTTAAATTCTAATTCTAAATTATCAGTATATTTCTGGACGAAACCTGAATAAAGCTTTGAGTCTCTTAAACAGCAGTAAATATCTGATCAGTCAACGATTCCCTAATTCGGGCATCATTAGGATTGAAAAAAACAACAACATAATATCATACAAATGGGGACCAAATATAGCACATCTTACATCAACATTCTCAAATAATATCAACTACAGATAATACATCATCTCAAAACAGATTTATATACAAATATTTGATAATAAAACGTTTTATTTTATTTCTAAAATCATTAAAATTGACTAAAATCAATAAAGTAACATATAAAAACAATTATAAAAAAAAAAAATAATATCTAAAATTGGTTAAAATATACTAAAAAATATAAAGCTATGTTAAAAATTAGAGGTAAAAGACCAGTAAAGCAGTAAAAGACCTACTCAAAAGAAATTATCAATGAATTGAAAGAAAATGATGGATTCGGTTAAACATTAAGCATAATATTATTGCCGGAGTGAATTTTGCCATTAGAAGCTCATAAGAAATGGCTAAAATCAATAAAAAGCGCAAAATTATTAAAAACCACTAAAATTATGGGACTTCAAGTTATGAAAAATGTAAATATTTGGAATTTTAAAGGGGGAAAGTGTGATCAGAATTGTGCTCCAACTGCCACGATTTTGCTCATATTAGTTACTGTTAATATTATCTATCATCCGATGATGGCAAACATTCTAATATTCAAAATTATCTTAAATTCTAATTCTAAATTATCAGTATATTTCTAGAAGAATCCTGAATAAAGTTTTGAGTCTCTTAAACAGCAGTAAATATCTGATCAGTCAACGATTCCCTAATTCGGGCATCATTAGGATTGAAAAAAACAACAACATAATATCATACCAAATATAGCACATCTTACATCAACATTCTCAAATAATATCAACTACAGATAATACATCATCTCAAAACAGATTTATATACAAATATTTGATAATAAAACGTTTTATTTTATTTCTAAAATCATTAAAATTGACTAAAATCAATAAAGTAACATATAAAAACAATTCTAAAAACAAAAAATAATATCTAAAATTGGTTAAAATATACTAAAAAATATAATGCTATGTTAAAAATTAGAGGTAAAAGACCAGTAAAGCAGTAAAAGACCTAATCAAAGGATATTATCAATAATGTAAAAGAAAATGATGGATTCGGTCAAACATTAAGCATGGTATTATTGTCAAATTGTATTTTGCCGTTTGAAGTTGATGAGAAATAACTAACAGAATTGTGCTCCAACTGCCACGATTTTGCTCATATTAGTTACTGTTAATATTATCTATCATCTGATGATGGCAAACATTCTAATATTCAAAATTATCTTAAATTCTAATTCTAAATTATCAGTATATACCTGGAAGAATCCTGAATAAAGTTTTGAGTCTCTTAAACAGCAGTAAATATCTGATCAGTCAACGATTCCCTAATTCGGGCATCATTAGGATTGAAAAAAACAACAACATAATATCATACAAATGGGGACCAAATATAGCACATCTTACATCAACATTCTCAAATAATATCAACTACAGATAATACATCATCTCAAAACAGATTTATATACAAATATTTGATAATAAAACGTTTTATTTTATTTCTAAAATCATTAAAATTGACTAAAATCAATAAAGTAACATATAAAAACAATTATAAAAAAAAAAAATAATATCTAAAATTGGTTAAAATATACTAAAAAATATAAAGCTATGTTAAAAATTAGAGGTAAAAGACCAGTAAAGCAGTAAAAGACCTACTCAAAAGAAATTATCAATGAATTGAAAGAAAATGATGGATTCGGTTAAACATTAAGCATAATATTATTGCCGGAGTGAATTTTGCCATTAGAAGCTCATAAGAAATGGCTAAAATCAATAAAAAGCGCAAAATTATTAAAAACCACTAAAATTATGGGACTTCAAGTTATGAAAAATGTAAATATTTGGAATTTTAAAGGGGGAAAGTGTGATCAGAATTGTGCTCCAACTGCCACGATTTTGCTCATATTAGTTACTGTTAATATTATCTATCATCCGATGATGGCAAACATTCTAATATTCAAAATTATCTTAAATTCTAATTCTAAATTATCAGTATATTTCTAGAAGAATCCTGAATAAAGTTTTGAGTCTCTTAAACAGCAGTAAATATCTGATCAGTCAACGATTCCCTAATTCGGGCATCATTAGGATTGAAAAAAACAACAACATAATATCATACCAAATATAGCACATCTTACATCAACATTCTCAAATAATATCAACTACAGATAATACATCATCTCAAAACAGATTTATATACAAATATTTGATAATAAAACGTTTTATTTTATTTCTAAAATCATAAAAATTGACTAAAATCAATAAAGTAACATATAAAAACAATTCTAAAAACAAAAAATAATATCTAAAATTGGTTAAAATATACTAAAAAATATAAAGCTATGTTAAAAATTAGAGGTAAAAGACCAGTAAAGCAGTAAAAGACCTACTCAAAAGAAATTATCAATGAATTGAAAGAAAATGATGGATTCGGTTAAACATTAAGCATAATATTATTGCCGGAGTGAATTTTGCCATTAGAAGCTCATAAGAAATGGCTAAAATCAATAAAAAGCGCAAAATTATTAAAAACCACTAAAATTATGGGACTTCAAGTTATGAAAAATGTAAATATTTGGAATTTTAAAGGGGGAAAGTGTGATCAGAATTGTGCTCCAACTGCCACGATTTTGCTCATATTAGTTACTGTTAATATTATCTATCATCCGATGATGGCAAACATTCTAATATTCAAAATTATCTTAAATTCCAATTCTAAATTATCAGTATATTTCTGGAAGAATCCTGAATAAAGTTTTGAGTCTCTTAAACAGCAGTAAATATCAGATCAGTCAACGATTCCCTAATTCGGGCATCATTAGGATTGAAAAAAACAACAACATAATATCATACAAATGGGGACCAAATATAGCACATCTTACATCAACATTCTCAAATAATATCAACTACAGATAATACATCATCTCAAAACAGATTTATATACAAATATTTGATAATAAAACGTTTTATTTTATTTCTAAAATCATTAAAATTGACTAAAATCAATAAAGTAACATATAAAAACAATTCTAAAAACAAAAAATAATATCTAAAATTGGTTAAAATATACTAAAAAATATAAAGCTATGTTAAAAATTAGAGGTAAAAGACCAGTAAAGAAGTAAAAGACCTACTCAAAAGAAATTATCAATGAATTGAAAGAAAATGATGGATTCGGTTAAACATTAAGCATAATATTATTGCCGGAGTGAATTTTGCCATTAGAAGCTCATAAGAAATGGCTAAAATCAATAAAAAGCGCGAAATTATTAAAAACCACTAAAATTATGGGACTTCAAGTTATGAAAAATGTAAATATTTGGAATTTTAAAGGGGGAAAGTGTGATCAGAATTGTGCTCCAACTGCCACGATTTTGCTCATATTAGTTACTGTTAATATTATCTATCATCCGATGATGGCAAACATTCTAATATTCAAAATTATCTTAAATTCTAATTCTAAATTATCAGTATATTTCTGGAAGAATCCTGAATAAAGTTTTGAGTCTCTTAAACAGCAGTAAATATCAGATCAATCAACGATTCCCTAATTCGGGCATCATTAGGATTGAAAAAACAACAACATAATATCATACCAAATATAGCACATCTTACTTCAACATTCTCAAATAATATCAACTACAGATAATACATCATCTCAAAACAGATTTATATACAAATATTTGATAATAAAACGTTTTATTTTATTTCTAAAATCATTAAAATTGACTAAAATCAATAAAGTAACATATAAAAACAATTCTAAAAACAAAAAATAATATCTAAAATTGGTTAAAATATACTAAAAAATATAAAGCTATGTTAAAAATTAGAGGTAAAAGACCAGTAATGCAGTAAAAGACCTACTCAAAAGAAATTATCAATGAATTGAAAGAAAATGATGGATTCGGTTAAACATTAAGCATAATATTATTGCCGGAGTGTATTTTGCCATTAGAAGCTCATAAGAAATGGCTAAAATCAATAAAAAGCGCTAAAATTATTAAAAACCACTAAAATTATGGGACTTCAAGTTATGAAAAATGTAAATATTTGGAATTTTAAAGTGGGAAAGTGTGATCAGAATTGTGCTCCAACTGCCACGATTTTGCTCAAATTAGTTACTGTTAATATTATCTATCATCCGATGATGGCAAACATTCTAATATTCAAAATTATCTTAAATTCTAATTCTAAATTATCAGTATATTTCTGGAAGAATCCTGAATAAAGTTTTGAGTCTCTTAAACAGCAGTAAATATCAGATCAGTCAACGATTCCCTAATTCGGGCATCATTAGGATTGAAAAAAACAACAACATAATATCATACAAATGGGGACCAAATATAGCACATCTTACATCAACATTCTCAAATAATATCAACTACAGATAATACATCATCTCAAAACAGATTTATATACAAATATTTGATAATAAAACGTTTTATTTTATTTCTAAAATCATTAAAATTGACTAAAATCAATAAAGTAACATATAAAAACAATTCTAAAAACAAAAAATAATATCTAAAATTGGTTAAAATATACTAAAAAATATAAAGCTATGTTAAAAATTAGAGGTAAAAGACCAGTAAAGCAGTAAAAGACCTACTCAAAAGAAATTATCAATGAATTGAAAGAAAATGATGGATTCGGTTAAACATTAAGCATAATATTATTGCCGGAGTGAATTTTGCCATTAGAAGCTCATAAGAAATGGCTAAAATCAATAAAAAGCGCGAAATTATTAAAAACCACTAAAATTATGGGACTTCAAGTTATGAAAAATGTAAATATTTGGAATTTTAAAGGGGGAAAGTGTGATCAGAATTGTGCTCCAACTGCCACGATTTTGCTCATATTAGTTACTGTTAATATTATCTATCATCCGATGATGGCAAACATTCTAATATTCAAAATTATCTTAAATTCTAATTCTAAATTATCAGTATATTTCTGGAAGAATCCTGAATAAAGTTTTGAGTCTCTTAAACAGCAGTAAATATCAGATCAGTCAACGATTCCCTAATTCGGGCATCATTAGGATTGAAAAAACAACAACATAATATTATACCAAATATAGCACATCTTACATCAACATTCTCAAATAATATCAACTACAGATAATACATCATCTCAAAACAGATTTATATACAAATATTTGATAATAAAACGTTTTATTTTATTTCTAAAATCATTAAAATTGACTAAAATCAATAAAGTAACATATAAAAACAATTCTAAAAACAAAAAATAATATCTAAAATTGGTTAAAATATACTAAAAAATATAAAGCTATGTTAAAAATTAGAGGTAAAAGACCAGTAATGCAGTAAAAGACCTACTCAAAAGAAATTATCAATGAATTGAAAGAAAATGATGGATTCGGTTAAACATTAAGCATAATATTATTGCCGGAGTGTATTTTGCCATTAGAAGCTCATAAGAAATGGCTAAAATCAATAAAAAGCGCTAAAATTATTAAAAACCACTAAAATTATGGGACTTCAAGTTATGAAAAATGTAAATATTTGGAATTTTAAAGGGGGAAAGTGTGATCAGAATTGTGCTCCAACTGCCACGATTTTGCTCAAATTAGTTACTGTTAATATTATCTATCATCCGATGATGGCAAACATTCTAATATTCAAAATTATCTTAAATTCTAATTCTAAATTATCAGTATATTTCTGGAAGAATCCTGAATAAAGTTTTGAGTCTCTTAAACAGCAGTAAATATCAGATCAGTCAACGATTCCCTAATTCGGGCATCATTAGGATTGAAAAAAACAACAACATAATATCATACAAATGGGGACCAAATATAGCACATCTTACATCAACATTCTCAAATAATATCAACTACAGATAATACATCATCTCAAAACAGATTTATATACAAATATTTGATAATAAAACGTTTTATTTTATTTCTAAAATCATTAAAATTGACTAAAATCAATAAAGTAACATATAAAAACAATTCTAAAAACAAAAAATAATATCTAAAATTGGTTAAAATATACTAAAAAATATAAAGCTATGTTAAAAATTAGAGGTAAAAGACCAGTAAAGCAGTAAAAGACCTACTCAAAAGAAATTATCAATGAATTGAAAGAAAATGATGGATTCGGTTAAACATTAAGCATAATATTATTGCCGGAGTGAATTTTGCCATTAGAAGCTCATAAGAAATGGCTAAAATCAATAAAAAGCGCGAAATTATTAAAAACCACTAAAATTATGGGACTTCAAGTTATGAAAAATGTAAATATTTGGAATTTTAAAGGGGGAAAGTGTGATCAGAATTGTGCTCCAACTGCCACGATTTTGCTCATATTAGTTACTGTTAATATTATCTATCATCCGATGATGGCAAACATTCTAATATTCAAAATTATCTTAAATTCTAATTCTAAATTATCAGTATATTTCTGGAAGAATCCTGAATAAAGTTTTGAGTCTCTTAAACAGCAGTAAATATCAGATCAATCAACGATTCCCTAATTCGGGCATCATTAGGATTGAAAAAACAACAACATAATATCATACCAAATATAGCACATCTTACTTCAACATTCTCAAATAATATCAACTACAGATAATACATCATCTCAAAACAGATTTATATACAAATATTTGATAATAAAACGTTTTATTTTATTTCTAAAATCATTAAAATTGACTAAAATCAATAAAGTAACATATAAAAACAATTCTAAAAACAAAAAATAATATCTAAAATTGGTTAAAATATACTAAAAAATATAAAGCTATGTTAAAAATTAGAGGTAAAAGACCAGTAATGCAGTAAAAGACCTACTCAAAAGAAATTATCAATGAATTGAAAGAAAATGATGGATTCGGTTAAACATTAAGCATAATATTATTGCCGGAGTGTATTTTGCCATTAGAAGCTCATAAGAAATGGCTAAAATCAATAAAAAGCGCTAAAATTATTAAAAACCACTAAAATTATGGGACTTCAAGTTATGAAAAATGTAAATATTTGGAATTTTAAAGTGGGAAAGTGTGATCAGAATTGTGCTCCAACTGCCACGATTTTGCTCAAATTAGTTACTGTTAATATTATCTATCATCCGATGATGGCAAACATTCTAATATTCAAAATTATCTTAAATTCTAATTCTAAATTATCAGTATATTTCTGGAAGAATCCTGAATAAAGTTTTGAGTCTCTTAAACAGCAGTAAATATCAGATCAGTCAACGATTCCCTAATTCGGGCATCATTAGGATTGAAAAAAACAACAACATAATATCATACAAATGGGGACCAAATATAGCACATCTTACATCAACATTCTCAAATAATATCAACTACAGATAATACATCATCTCAAAACAGATTTATATACAAATATTTGATAATAAAACGTTTTATTTTATTTCTAAAATCATTAAAATTGACTAAAATCAATAAAGTAACATATAAAAACAATTCTAAAAACAAAAAATAATATCTAAAATTGGTTAAAATATACTAAAAAATATAAAGCTATGTTAAAAATTAGAGGTAAAAGACCAGTAAAGCAGTAAAAGACCTACTCAAAAGAAATTATCAATGAATTGAAAGAAAATGATGGATTCGGTTAAACATTAAGCATAATATTATTGCCGGAGTGAATTTTGCCATTAGAAGCTCATAAGAAATGGCTAAAATCAATAAAAAGCGCGAAATTATTAAAAACCACTAAAATTATGGGACTTCAAGTTATGAAAAATGTAAATATTTGGAATTTTAAAGGGGGAAAGTGTGATCAGAATTGTGCTCCAACTGCCACGATTTTGCTCATATTAGTTACTGTTAATATTATCTATCATCCGATGATGGCAAACATTCTAATATTCAAAATTATCTTAAATTCTAATTCTAAATTATCAGTATATTTCTAGAAGAATCCTGAATAAAGTTTTGAGTCTCTTAAACAGCAGTAAATATCTGATCAGTCAACGATTCCCTAATTCGGGCATCATTAGGATTGAAAAAAACAACAACATAATATCATACCAAATATAGCACATCTTACATCAACATTCTCAAATAATATCAACTACAGATAATACATCATCTCAAAACAGATTTATATACAAATATTTGATAATAAAACGTTTTATTTTATTTCTAAAATCATTAAAATTGACTAAAATCAATAAAGTAACATATAAAAACAATTCTAAAAACAAAAAATAATATCTAAAATTGGTTAAAATATACTAAAAAATATAATGCTATGTTAAAAATTAGAGGTAAAAGACCAGTAAAGCAGTAAAAGACCTAATCAAAGGATATTATCAATAATGTAAAAGAAAATGATGGATTCGGTCAAACATTAAGCATGGTATTATTGTCAAATTGTATTTTGCCGTTTGAAGTTGATGAGAAATAACTAACAGAATTGTGCTCCAACTGCCACGATTTTGCTCATATTAGTTACTGTTAATATTATCTATCATCTGATGATGGCAAACATTCTAATATTCAAAATTATCTTAAATTCTAATTCTAAATTATCAGTATATACCTGGAAGAATCCTGAATAAAGTTTTGAGTCTCTTAAACAGCAGTAAATATCTGATCAGTCAACGATTCCCTAATTCGGGCATCATTAGGATTGAAAAAAACAACAACATAATATCATACAAATGGGGACCAAATATAGCACATCTTACATCAACATTCTCAAATAATATCAACTACAGATAATACATCATCTCAAAACAGATTTATATACAAATATTTGATAATAAAACGTTTAATTTTATTTCTAAAATCATTAAAATTGACTAAAATCAATAAAGTAACATATAAAAACAATTATAAAAAAAAAAATAATATCTAAAATTGGTTAAAATATACTAAAAAATATAAAGCTATGTTAAAAATTAGAGGTAAAAGACCAGTAAAGCAGTAAAAGACCTACTCAAAAGAAATTATCAATGAATTGAAAGAAAATGATGGATTCGGTTAAACATTAAGCATAATATTATTGCCGGAGTGTATTTTGCCATTAGAAGCTCATAAGAAATGGCTAAAATCAATAAAAAGCGCTAAAATTATTAAAAACCACTAAAATTATGGGACTTCAAGTTATGAAAAATGTAAATATTTGGAATTTTAAAGGGGTAAAGTGTGATCAGAATTGTGCTCCAACTGCCACGATTTTGCTCATATTAGTTAATGTTAATATTATCTATCATCCGATGATGGCAAACATTCTAATATTCAAAATTATCTTAAATTCTAATTCTAAATTATCAGTATATTTCTGGACGAAACCTGAATAAAGCTTTGAGTCTCTTAAACAGCAGTAAATATCTGATCAGTCAACGATTCCCTAATTCGGGCATCATTAGGATTGAAAAAAACAACAACATAATATCATACAAATGGGGACCAAATATAGCACATCTTACATCAACATTCTCAAATAATATCAACTACAGATAATACATCATCTCAAAACAGATTTATATACAAATATTTGATAATAAAACGTTTTATTTTATTTCTAAAATCATTAAAATTGACTAAAATCAATAAAGTAACATATAAAAACAATTCTAAAAACAAAAAATAATATCTAAAATTGGTTAAAATATACTAAAAAATATAATGCTATGTTAAAAATTAGAGGTAAAAGACCAGTAAAGCAGTAAAAGACCTAATCAAAGGATATTATCAATAATGTAAAAGAAAATGATGGATTCGGTCAAACATTAAGCATGGTATTATTGTCAAATTGTATTTTGCCGTTTGAAGTTGATGAGAAATAACTAACAGAATTGTGCTCCAACTGCCACGATTTTGCTCATATTAGTTACTGTTAATATTATCTATCATCTGATGATGGCAAACATTCTAATATTCAAAACTATCTTAAATTCTAATTCTAAATTATCAGTATATACCTGGAAGAATCCTGAATAAAGTTTTGAGTCTCTTAAACAGCAGTAAATATCTGATCAGTCAACGATTCCCTAATTCGGGCATCATTAGGATTGAAAAAAACAACAACATAATATCATACAAATGGGGACCAAATATAGCACATCTTACATCAACATTCTCAAATAATATCAACTACAGATAATACATCATCTCAAAACAGATTTATATACAAATATTTGATAATAAAACGTTTAATTTTATTTCTAAAATCATTAAAATTGACTAAAATCAATAAAGTAACATATAAAAACAATTATAAAAAAAAAAATAATATCTAAAATTGGTTAAAATATACTAAAAAATATAAAGCTATGTTAAAAATTAGAGGTAAAAGACCAGTAAAGCAGTAAAAGACCTACTCAAAAGAAATTATCAATGAATTGAAAGAAAATGATGGATTCGGTTAAACATTAAGCATAATATTATTGCCGGAGTGTATTTTGCCATTAGAAGCTCATAAGAAATGGCTAAAATCAATAAAAAGCGCTAAAATTATTAAAAACCACTAAAATTATGGGACTTCAAGTTATGAAAAATGTAAATATTTGGAATTTTAAAGGGGTAAAGTGTGATCAGAATTGTGCTCCAACTGCCACGATTTTGCTCATATTAGTTAATGTTAATATTATCTATCATCCGATGATGGCAAACATTCTAATATTCAAAATTATCTTAAATTCTAATTCTAAATTATCAGTATATTTCTGGACGAAACCTGAATAAAGCTTTGAGTCTCTTAAACAGCAGTAAATATCTGATCAGTCAACGATTCCCTAATTCGGGCATCATTAGGATTGAAAAAAACAACAACATAATATCATACAAATGGGGACCAAATATAGCACATCTTACATCAACATTCTCAAATAATATCAACTACAGATAATACATCATCTCAAAACAGATTTATATACAAATATTTGATAATAAAACGTTTTATTTTATTTCTAAAATCATTAAAATTGACTAAAATCAATAAAGTAACATATAAAAACAATTATAAAAAAAAAAAATAATATCTAAAATTGGTTAAAATATACTAAAAAATATAAAGCTATGTTAAAAATTAGAGGTAAAAGACCAGTAAAGCAGTAAAAGACCTACTCAAAAGAAATTATCAATGAATTGAAAGAAAATGATGGATTCGGTTAAACATTAAGCATAATATTATTGCCGGAGTGAATTTTGCCATTAGAAGCTCATAAGAAATGGCTAAAATCAATAAAAAGCGCAAAATTATTAAAAACCACTAAAATTATGGGACTTCAAGTTATGAAAAATGTAAATATTTGGAATTTTAAAGGGGGAAAGTGTGATCAGAATTGTGCTCCAACTGCCACGATTTTGCTCATATTAGTTACTGTTAATATTATCTATCATCCGATGATGGCAAACATTCTAATATTCAAAATTATCTTAAATTCTAATTCTAAATTATCAGTATATTTCTAGAAGAATCCTGAATAAAGTTTTGAGTCTCTTAAACAGCAGTACATATCTGATCAGTCAACGATTCCCTAATTCGGGCATCATTAGGATTGAAAAAAACAACAACATAATATCATACCAAATATAGCACATCTTACATCAACATTCTCAAATAATATCAACTACAGATAATACATCATCTCAAAACAGATTTATATACAAATATTTGATAATAAAACGTTTTATTTTATTTCTAAAATCATTAAAATTGACTAAAATCAATAAAGTAACATATAAAAACAATTCTAAAAACAAAAAATAATATCTAAAATTGGTTAAAATATACTAAAAAATATAATGCTATGTTAAAAATTAGAGGTAAAAGACCAGTAAAGCAGTAAAAGACCTAATCAAAGGATATTATCAATAATGTAAAAGAAAATGATGGATTCGGTCAAACATTAAGCATGGTATTATTGTCAAATTGTATTTTGCCGTTTGAAGTTGATGAGAAATAACTAACAGAATTGTGCTCCAACTGCCACGATTTTGCTCATATTAGTTACTGTTAATATTATCTATCATCTGATGATGGCAAACATTCTAATATTCAAAATTATCTTAAATTCTAATTCTAAATTATCAGTATATACCTGGAAGAATCCTGAATAAAGTTTTGAGTCTCTTAAACAGCAGTAAATATCTGATCAGTCAACGATTCCCTAATTCGGGCATCATTAGGATTGAAAAAAACAACAACATAATATCATACCAAATATAGCACATCTTACATCAACATTCTCAAATAATATCAACTACAGATAATACATCATCTCAAAACAGATTTATATACAAATATTTGATAATAAAACGTTTTATTTTATTTCTAAAATCATTAAAATTGACTAAAATCAATAAAGTAACATATAAAAACAATTATAAAAAAAAAAATAATATCTAAAATTGGTTAAAATATACTAAAAAATATAAAGCTATGTTAAAAATTAAAGGTAAAAGACCAGTAAAGCAGTAAAAGACCTACTCAAAAGAAATTATCAATGAATTGAAAGAAAATGATGGATTCGGTTAAACATTAAGCATAATATTATTGCCGGAGTGAATTTTGCCATTAGAAGCTCATAAGACATGGCTAAAATCAATAAAAAGCGCAAAATTATTAAAAACCACTAAAATTATGGGACTTCAAGTTATGAAAAATGTAAATATTTGGAATTTTAAAGGGGGAAAGTGTGATCAGAATTGTGCTCCAACTGCCACGATTTTGCTCATATTAGTTACTGTTAATATTATCTATCATCCGATGATGGCAAACATTCTAATATTCAAAATTATCTTAAATTCTAATTCTAAATTATCAGTATATTTCTAGAAGAATCCTGAATAAAGTTTTGAGTCTCTTAAACAGCAGTAAATATCTGATCAGTCAACGATTCCCTAATTCGGGCATCATTAGGATTGAAAAAAACAACAACATAATATCATACCAAATATAGCACATCTTACATCAACATTCTCAAATAATATCAACTACAGATAATACATCATCTCAAAACAGATTTATATACAAATATTTGATAATAAAACGTTTTATTTTATTTCTAAAATCATTAAAATTGACTAAAATCAATAAAGTAACATATAAAAACAATTCTAAAAACAAAAAATAATATCTAAAATTGGTTAAAATATACTAAAAAATATAATGCTATGTTAAAAATTAGAGGTAAAAGACCAGTAAAGCAGTAAAAGACCTAATCAAAGGATATTATCAATAATGTAAAAGAAAATGATGGATTCGGTCAAACATTAAGCATGGTATTATTGTCAAATTGTATTTTGCCGTTTGAAGTTGATGAGAAATAACTAACAGAATTGTGCTCCAACTGCACGATTTTGCTCATATTAGTTACTGTTAATATTATCTATCATCTGATGATGGCAAACATTCTAATATTCAAAATTATCTTAAATTCTAATTCTAAATTATCAGTATATACCTGGAAGAATCCTGAATAAAGTTTTGAGTCCCTTAAACAGCAGTAAATATCTGATCAGTCAACGATTCCCTAATTCGGGCATCATTAGGATTGAAAAAAACAACAACATAATATCATACCAAATATAGCACATCTTACATCAACATTCTCAAATAATATCAACTACAGATAATACATCATCTCAAAACAGATTTATATACAAATATTTGATAATAAAACGTTTAATTTTATTTCTAAAATCATTAAAATTGACTAAAATCAATAAAGTAACATATAAAAACAATTATAAAAAAAAAAATAATATCTAAAATTGGTTAAAATATACTAAAAAATATAAAGCTATGTTAAAAATTAGAGGTAAAAGACCAGTAAAGCAGTAAAAGACCTACTCAAAAGAAATTATCAATGAATTGAAAGAAAATGATGGATTCGGTTAAACATTAAGCATAATATTATTGCCGGAGTGTATTTTGCCATTAGAAGCTCATAAGAAATGGCTAAAATCAATAAAAAGCGCTAAAATTATTAAAAACCACTAAAATTATGGGACTTCAAGTTATGAAAAATGTAAATATTTGGAATTTTAAAGGGGTAAAGTGTGATCAGAATTGTGCTCCAACTGCCACGATTTTGCTCATATTAGTTAATGTTAATATTATCTATCATCCGATGATGGCAAACATTCTAATATTCAAAATTATCTTAAATTCTAATTCTAAATTATCAGTATATTTCTGGACGAACCCTGAATAAAGCTTTGAGTCTCTTAAACAGCAGTAAATATCTGATCAGTCAACGATTCCCTAATTCGGGCATCATTAGGATTGAAAAAAACAACAACATAATATCATACAAATGGGGACCAAATATAGCACATCTTACATCAACATTCTCAAATAATATCAACTACAGATAATACATCATCTCAAAACAGATTTATATACAAATATTTGATAATAAAACGTTTTATTTTATTTCTAAAATCATTAAAATTGACTAAAATCAATAAAGTAACATATAAAAACAATTATAAAAAAAAAAAAATAATATCTAAAATTGGTTAAAATATACTAAAAAATATAAAGCTATGTTAAAAATTAGAGGTAAAAGACCAGTAAAGCAGTAAAAGACCTACTCAAAAGAAATTATCAATGAATTGAAAGAAAATGATGGATTCGGTTAAACATTAAGCATAATATTATTGCCGGAGTGAATTTTGCCATTAGAAGCTCATAAGAAATGGCTAAAATCAATAAAAAGCGCGAAATTATTAAAAACCACTAAAATTATGGGACTTCAAGTTATGAAAAATGTAAATATTTGGAATTTTAAAGGGGGAAAGTGTGATCAGAATTGTGCTCCAACTGCCACGATTTTGCTCATATTAGTTACTGTTAATATTATCTATCATCCGATGATGGCAAACATTCTAATATTCAAAATTATCTTAAATTCTAATTCTAAATTATCAGTATATTTCTAGAAGAATCCTGAATAAAGTTTTGAGTCTCTTAAACAGCAGTAAATATCTGATCAGTCAACGATTCCCTAATTCGGGCATCATTAGGATTGAAAAAAACAACAACATAATATCATACCAAATATAGCACATCTTACATCAACATTCTCAAATAATATCAACTACAGATAATACATCATCTCAAAACAGATTTATATACAAATATTTGATAATAAAACGTTTTATTTTATTTCTAAAATCATTAAAATTGACTAAAATCAATAAAGTAACATATAAAAACAATTCTAAAAACAAAAAATAATATCTAAAATTGGTTAAAATATACTAAAAAATATAATGCTATGTTAAAAATTAGAGGTAAAAGACCAGTAAAGCAGTAAAAGACCTAATCAAAGGATATTATCAATAATGTAAAAGAAAATGATGGATTCGGTCAAACATTAAGCATGGTATTATTGTCAAATTGTATTTTGCCGTTTGAAGTTGATGAGAAATAACTAACAGAATTGTGCTCCAACTGCCACGATTTTGCTCATATTAGTTACTGTTAATATTATCTATCATCCGATGATGGCAAACATTCTAATATTCAAAATTATCTTAAATTCTAATTCTAAATTATCAGTATATTTCTGGAAGAATCCTGAATAAAGTTTTGAGTCTCTTAAACAGCAGTAAATATCAGATCAGTCAACGATTCCCTAATTCGGGCATCATTAGGATTGAAAAAACAACAACATAATATCATACCAAATATAGCACATCTTACATCAACATTCTCAAATAATATCAACTACAGATAATACATCATCTCAAAACAGATTTATATACAAATATTTGATAATAAAACGTTTTATTTTATTTCTAAAATCATTAAAATTGACTAAAATCAATAAAGTAACATATAAAAACAATTCTAAAAACAAAAAATAATATCTAAAATTGGTTAAAATATACTAAAAAATATAAAGCTATGTTAAAAATTAGAGGTAAAAGACCAGTAATGCAGTAAAAGACCTACTCAAAAGAAATTATCAATGAATTGAAAGAAAATGATGGATTCGGTTAAACATTAAGCATAATATTATTGCCGGAGTGTATTTTGCCATTAGAAGCTCATAAGAAATGGCTAAAATCAATAAAAAGCGCTAAAATTATTAAAAACCACTAAAATTATGGGACTTCAAGTTATGAAAAATGTAAATATTTGGAATTTTAAAGGGGTAAAGTGTGATCAGAATTGTGCTCCAACTGCCACGATTTTGCTCATATTAGTTAATGTTAATATTATCTATCATCCAATGATGGCAAACATTCTAATATTCAAAATTATCTTAAATTCTAATTCTAAATTATCAGTATATTTCTGGACGAAACCTGAATAAAGCTTTGAGTCTCTTAAACAGCAGTAAATATCTGATCAGTCAACGATTCCCTAATTCGGGCATCATTAGGATTGAAAAAAACAACAACATAATATCATACAAATGGGGACCAAATATAGCACATCTTACATCAACATTCTCAAATAATATCAACTACAGATAATACATCATCTCAAAACAGATTTATATACAAATATTTGATAATAAAACGTTTTATTTTATTTCTAAAATCATTAAAATTGACTAAAATCAATAAAGTAACATATAAAAACAATTATAAAAAAAAAAAATAATATCTAAAATTGGTTAAAATATACTAAAAAATATAAAGCTATGTTAAAAATTAGAGGTAAAAGACCAGTAAAGCAGTAAAAGACCTACTCAAAAGAAATTATCAATGAATTGAAAGAAAATGATGGATTCGGTTAAACATTAAGCATAATATTATTGCCGGAGTGTATTTTGCCATTAGAAGCTCATAAGAAATGGCTAAAATCAATAAAAAGCGCTAAAATTATTAAAAACCACTAAAATTATGGGACTTCAAGTTATGAAAAATGTAAATATTTGGAATTTTAAAGGGGCAAAGTGTGATTAGAATTGTGCTCCAACTACCACGATTTTGCTCATATTAGTTACTGTTAATATTATCTATCATCCGATGATGGCAAACATTCTAATATTCAAAATTATCTTAAATTCTAATTCTAAATTATCAGTATATTCCTGGAAGAATCCTGAATAAAGTTTTGAGTCTCTTAAACAGCAGTAAATATCTGATCAGTCAACGATTCCCTAATTCGGGCATCATTAGGATTGAAAAAAACAACAACATAATATCATACAAATGGGGACCAAATATAGCACATCTTACATCAACATTCTCAAATAATATCAACTACAGATAATACATCATCTCAAAACAGATTTATATACAAATATTTGATAATAAAACGTTTTATTTTATTTCTAAAATCATTAAAATTGACTAAAATCAATAAAGTAACATATAAAAACAATTCTAAAAAAAAAAATAATATCTAAAATTGGTTAAAATATACTAAAAAATATAAAGCTATGTTAAAAATTAGAGGTAAAAGACCAGTAAACCAGTAAAAGACCTACTCAAAAGAAATTATCAATGAATTGAAAGAAAATGATGGATTCGGTTAAACATTAAGCATAATATTATTGCCGGAGTGTATTTTGCCATTAGAAGCTCATAAGAAATGGCTAAAATCAATAAAAAGCCCAAAATTATTAAAAACCACTAAAATTATGGGACTTCAAGTTATGAAAAATGTAAATATTTGGAATTTTAAAGGGGGAAAGTGTGATCAGAATTGTGCTCCAACTGCCACGATTTTGCTCATATTAGTTACTGTTAATATTATCTATCATCCAATGATGGCAAACATTCTAATATTCAAAATTATCTTAAATTCTAATTCTAAATTATCAGTATATTTCTGGAAGAATCCTGAATAAAGTTTTGAGTCTCTTTAACAGCAGTAAATATCAGATCAGTCAACGATTCCCTAATTCGGGCATCATTAGGATTGAAAAAAACAACAACATAATATCATACAAATGGGGACCAAATATAGCACATCTTACATCAACATTCTCAAATAATATCAACTACAGATAATACATCATCTCAAAACAGATTTATATACAAATATTTGATAATAAAACGTTTTATTTTATTTCTAAAATTTTTAAAATTGACTAAAATCAATAAAGTAACATATAAAAACAATTCTAAAAACAAAAAATAATATCTAAAATTGGTTAAAATATACTAAAAAATATAAAGCTATGTTAAAAATTAGAGGTAAAAGACCAGTAAAGCAGTAAAAGACCTACTCAAAAGAAATTATCAATGAATTGAAAGAAAATGATGGATTCGGTTAAACACTAAGCATAATATTATTGCCGGAGTGTGTTTTGCCATTAGAAGCTCATAAGAAATGGCTAAAATCAATAAAAAGCGCTAAAATTATTAAAACCCACTAAAATTATGGGACTTCAAGTTATGAAAAATGTAAATATTTGGAATTTTAAAGGGGGAAAGCTTGATCAGAATTGTGCTCCAACTGCCACGATTTTGCTCATATTAGTTACTGTAAATATTATCTATCATCCGATGATGGCAAACATTCTAATATTCAAAATTATCTTAAATTCTAATTCTAAATTATCAGTATATTTCTGGAAGAAACCTGAATAAAGTTTTGAGTCTCTTAAATAGCAGTAAATATCTGATTAGTCAACGATTCCCTAATTCGGGCATCATTAGGATTGAAAAAAACAACAACATAATATCATACAAAATGGGGACCAAATATAGCACATCTTACATCAACATTCTCAAATAATATCAACTACAGATAATACATCATCTCAAAACAGATTTATATACAAATATTTGATAATAAAACGTTTTATTTTATTTCTAAAATCATTAAAATTGACTAAAATCAATAAAGTAACATATAAAAACAATTCTAAAAAAAAAAATAATATCTAAAATTGGTTAAAATATACTAAAAAATATAAAGCTATGTAAAAAATTAGAGGTAAAAGACCAGTAAACCAGTAAAAGACCTACTCAAAAGAAATTATCAATGAATTGAAAGAAAATGATGGATTCGGTTAAACATTAAGCATAATATTATTGCCGGAGTGTATTTTGCCATTAGAAGCTCATAAGAAATGGCTAAAATCAATAAAAAGCGCAAAATTATTAAAAACCACTAAAATTATGGGACTTCAAGTTATGAAAAATGTAAATATTTGGAATTTTAAAGGGGGAAAGTGTGATCAGAATTGTGCTCCAACTGCCACGATTTTGCTCATATTAGTTACTGTTAATATTATCTATGATCCAATGATGGCAAACATTCTAATATTCAAAATTATCTTAAATTCTAATTCTAAATTATCAGTATATTTCTGGAAGAATCCTGAATAAAGTTTTGAGTCTCTTTAACAGCAGTAAATATCAGATCAGTCAACGATTCCCTAATTCGGGCATCATTAGGATTGAAAAAAACAACAACATAATATCATACAAATGGGACCAAATATAGCACATCTTACATCAACATTCTCAAATAATATCAACTACAGATAATACATCATCTCAAAACAGATTTATATACAAATATTTGATAATAAAACGTTTTATTTTATTTCTAAAATCATTAAAATTGACTAAAATCAATAAAGTAACATATAAAAACAATTCTAAAAACAAAAAATAATATCTAAAATTGGTTAAAATATACTAAAAAATATAAAGCTATGTTAAAAATTAGAGGTAAAAGACCAGTAAAGCAGTAAAAGACCTACTCAAAAGAAATTATCAATGAATTGAAAGAAAATGATGGATTCGGTTAAACATTAAGCATAATATTATTGCCGGAGTGAATTTTGCCATTAGAAGCTCATAAGAAATGGCTAAAATCAATAAAAAGCGCTAAAATTATTAAAACCCACTAAAATTATGGGACTTCAAGTTATGAAAAATGTAAATATTTGGAATTTTAAAGGGGGAAAGCTTGATCAGAATTGTGCTCCAACTGCCACGATTTTGCTCATATTAGTTACTGTAAATATTATCTATCATCCGATGATGGCAAACATTCTAATATTCAAAATTATCTTAAATTCTAATTCTAAATTATCAGTATATTTCTGGAAGAATCCTGAATAAAGTTTTGAGTCTCTTAAACAGCAGTAAATATCTGATCAGTCAACGATTCCCTAATTCGGGCATCATTAGGATTGAAAAAAACAACAACATAATATCATACAAATGGGGACCAAATATAGCACATCTTACATCAACATTCTCAAATAATATCAACTACAGATAATACATCATCTCAAAACAGATTTATATACAAATATTTGATAATAAAACGTTTTATTTTATTTCTAAAATCATTAAAATTGACTAAAATCAATAAAGTAACATATAAAAACAATTATAAAAAAAAAATAATATCTAAAATTGGTTAAAATATACTAAAAAATATAAAGCTATGTTAAAAATTAGAGGTAAAAGACCAGTAATGCAGTAAAAGACCTACTCAAAAGAAATTATCAATGAATTGAAAGAAAATGATGGATTCGGTTAAACATTAAGCATAATATTATTGCCGGAGTGTATTTTGCCATTAGAAGCTCATAAGAAATGGCTAAAATCAATAAAAAGCGCTAAAATTATTAAAAACCACTAAAATTATGGGACTTCAAGTTATGAAAAATGTAAATATTTGGAATTTTAAAGGGGTAAAGTGTGATCAGAATTGTGCTCCAACTGCCACGATTTTGCTCATATTAGTTAATGTTAATATTATCTATCATCCAATGATGGCAAACATTCTAATATTCAAAATTATCTTAAATTCTAATTCTAAATTATCAGTATATTTCTGGACGAAACCTGAATAAAGCTTTGAGTCTCTTAAACAGCAGTAAATATCTGATCAGTCAACGATTCCCTAATTCGGGCATCATTAGGATTGAAAAAAACAACAACATAATATCATACAAATGGGGACCAAATATAGCACATCTTACATCAACATTCTCAAATAATATCAACTACAGATAATACATCATCTCAAAACAGATTTATATACAAATATTTGATAATAAAACGTTTTATTTTATTTCTAAAATCATTAAAATTGACTAAAATCAATAAAGTAACATATAAAAACAATTATAAAAAAAAAAAATAATATCTAAAATTGGTTAAAATATACTAAAAAATATAAAGCTATGTTAAAAATTAGAGGTAAAAGACCAGTAAAGCAGTAAAAGACCTACTCAAAAGAAATTATCAATGAATTGAAAGAAAATGATGGATTCGGTTAAACATTAAGCATAATATTATTGCCGGAGTGTATTTTGCCATTAGAAGCTCATAAGAAATGGCTGAAATCAATAAAAAGCGCTAAAATTATTAAAAACCACTAAAATTATGGGACTTCAAGTTATGAAAAATGTAAATATTTGGAATTTTAAAGGGGCAAAGTGTGATTAGAATTGTGCTCCAACTACCACGATTTTGCTCATATTAGTTACTGTTAATATTATCTATCATCCGATGATGGCAAACATTCTAATATTCAAAATTATCTTAAATTCTAATTCTAAATTATCAGTATATTCCTGGAAGAATCCTGAATAAAGTTTTGAGTCTCTTAAACAGCAGTAAATATCTGATCAGTCAACGATTCCCTAATTCGGGCATCATTAGGATTGAAAAAAACAACAACATAATATCATACAAATGGGGACCAAATATAGCACATCTTACATCAACATTCTCAAATAATATCAACTACAGATAATACATCATCTCAAAACAGATTTATATACAAATATTTGATAATAAAACGTTTTATTTTATTTCTAAAATCATTAAAATTGACTAAAATCAATAAAGTAACATATAAAAACAATTCTAAAAAAAAAAATAATATCTAAAATTGGTTAAAATATACTAAAAAATATAAAGCTATGTTAAAAATTAGAGGTAAAAGACCAGTAAAGCAGTAAAAGACCTACTCAAAAGAAATTATCAATGAATTGAAAGAAAATGATGGATTCGGTTAAACATTAAGCATAATATTATTGCCGGAGTGAATTTTGCCATTAGAAGCTCATAAGAAATGGCTAAAATCAATAAAAAGCGCAAAATTATTAAAAACCACTAAAATTATGGGACTTCAAGTTATGAAAAATGTAAATATTTGGAATTTTAAAGGGGGAAAGTGTGATCAGAATTGTGCTCCAACTGCCACGATTTTGCTCATATTAGTTACTGTTAATATTATCTATCATCCGATGATGGCAAACATTCTAATATTCAAAATTATCTTAAATTCTAATTCTAAATTATCAGTATATTTCTAGAAGAATCCTGAATAAAGTTTTGAGTCTCTTAAACAGCAGTAAATATCTGATCAGTCAACGATTCCCTAATTCGGGCATCATTAGGATTGAAAAAAACAACAACATAATATCATACCAAATATAGCACATCTTACATCAACATTCTCAAATAATATCAACTACAGATAATACATCATCTCAAAACAGATTTATATACAAATATTTGATAATAAAACGTTTTATTTTATTTCTAAAATCATTAAAATTGACTAAAATCAATAAAGTAACATATAAAAACAATTCTAAAAACAAAAAATAATATCTAAAATTGGTTAAAATATACTAAAAAATATAATGCTATGTTAAAAATTAGAGGTAAAAGACCAGTAAAGCAGTAAAAGACCTAATCAAAGGATATTATCAATAATGTAAAAGAAAATGATGGATTCGGTCAAACATTAAGCATGGTATTATTGTCAAATTGTATTTTGCCGTTTGAAGTTGATGAGAAATAACTAACAGAATTGTGCTCCAACTGCCACGATTTTGCTCATATTAGTTACTGTTAATATTATCTATCATCCGATGATGGCAAACATTCTAATATTCAAAATTATCTTAAATTCTAATTCTAAATTATCAGTATATTTCTGGAAGAATCCTGAATAAAGTTTTGAGTCTCTTAAACAGCAGTAAATATCAGATCAGTCAACGATTCCCTAATTCGGGCATCATTAGGATTGAAAAAACAACAACATAATATCATACCAAATATAGCACATCTTACATCAACATTCTCAAATAATATCAACTACAGATAATACATCATCTCAAAACAGATTTATATACAAATATTTGATAATAAAACGTTTTATTTTATTTCTAAAATCATTAAAATTGACTAAAATCAATAAAGTAACATATAAAAACAATTCTAAAAACAAAAAATAATATCTAAAATTGGTTAAAATATACTAAAAAATATAAAGCTATGTTAAAAATTAGAGGTAAAAGACCAGTAATGCAGTAAAAGACCTACTCAAAAGAAATTATCAATGAATTGAAAGAAAATGATGGATTCGGTTAAACATTAAGCATAATATTATTGCCGGAGTGTATTTTGCCATTAGAAGCTCATAAGAAATGGCTAAAATCAATAAAAAGCGCTAAAATTATTAAAAACCACTAAAATTATGGGACTTCAAGTTATGAAAAATGTAAATATTTGGAATTTTAAAGGGGTAAAGTGTGATCAGAATTGTGCTCCAACTGCCACGATTTTGCTCATATTAGTTAATGTTAATATTATCTATCATCCAATGATGGCAAACATTCTAATATTCAAAATTATCTTAAATTCTAATTCTAAATTATCAGTATATTTCTGGACGAAACCTGAATAAAGCTTTGAGTCTCTTAAACAGCAGTAAATATCTGATCAGTCAACGATTCCCTAATTCGGGCATCATTAGGATTGAAAAAAACAACAACATAATATCATACAAATGGGGACCAAATATAGCACATCTTACATCAACATTCTCAAATAATATCAACTACAGATAATACATCATCTCAAAACAGATTTATATACAAATATTTGATAATAAAACGTTTTATTTTATTTCTAAAATCATTAAAATTGACTAAAATCAATAAAGTAACATATAAAAACAATTATAAAAAAAAAAAATAATATCTAAAATTGGTTAAAATATACTAAAAAATATAAAGCTATGTTAAAAATTAGAGGTAAAAGACCAGTAAAGCAGTAAAAGACCTACTCAAAAGAAATTATCAATGAATTGAAAGAAAATGATGGATTCGGTTAAACATTAAGCATAATATTATTGCCGGAGTGTATTTTGCCATTAGAAGCTCATAAGAAATGGCTAAAATCAATAAAAAGCGCTAAAATTATTAAAAACCACTAAAATTATGGGACTTCAAGTTATGAAAAATGTAAATATTTGGAATTTTAAAGGGGCAAAGTGTGATTAGAATTGTGCTCCAACTACCACGATTTTGCTCATATTAGTTACTGTTAATATTATCTATCATCCGATGATGGCAAACATTCTAATATTCAAAATTATCTTAAATTCTAATTCTAAATTATCAGTATATTCCTGGAAGAATCCTGAATAAAGTTTTGAGTCTCTTAAACAGCAGTAAATATCTGATCAGTCAACGATTCCCTAATTCGGGCATCATTAGGATTGAAAAAAACAACAACATAATATCATACAAATGGGGACCAAATATAGCACATCTTACATCAACATTCTCAAATAATATCAACTACAGATAATACATCATCTCAAAACAGATTTATATACAAATATTTGATAATAAAACGTTTTATTTTATTTCTAAAATCATTAAAATTGACTAAAATCAATAAAGTAACATATAAAAACAATTCTAAAAAAAAAAATAATATCTAAAATTGGTTAAAATATACTAAAAAATATAAAGCTATGTTAAAAATTAGAGGTAAAAGACCAGTAAACCAGTAAAAGACCTACTCAAAAGAAATTATCAATGAATTGAAAGAAAATGATGGATTCGGTTAAACATTAAGCATAATATTATTGCCGGAGTGTATTTTGCCATTAGAAGCTCATAAGAAATAGCTAAAATCAATAAAAAGCCCAAAATTATTAAAAACCACTAAAATTATGGGACTTCAAGTTATGAAAAATGTAAATATTTGGAATTTTAAAGGGGGAAAGTGTGATCAGAATTGTGCTCCAACTGCCACGATTTTGCTCATATTAGTTACTGTTAATATTATCTATCATCCAATGATGGCAAACATTCTAATATTCAAAATTATCTTAAATTCTAATTCTAAATTATCAGTATATTTCTGGAAGAATCCTGAATAAAGTTTTGAGTCTCTTTAACAGCAGTAAATATCAGATCAGTCAACGATTCCCTAATTCGGGCATCATTAGGATTGAAAAAAACAACAACATAATATCATACAAATGGGGACCAAATATAGCACATCTTACATCAACATTCTCAAATAATATCAACTACAGATAATACATCATCTCAAAACAGATTTATATACAAATATTTGATAATAAAACGTTTTATTTTATTTCTAAAATCATTAAAATTGACTAAAATCAATAAAGTAACATATAAAAACAATTCTAAAAAAAAAAATAATATCTAAAATTGGTTAAAATATACTAAAAAATATAAAGCTATGTTAAAAATTAGAGGTAAAAGACCAGTAAAGCAGTAAAAGACCTACTCAAAAGAAATTATCAATGAATTGAAAGAAAATGATGGATTCGGTTAAACACTAAGCATAATATTATTGCCGGAGTGTGTTTTGCCATTAGAAGCTCATAAGAAATGGCTAAAATCAATAAAAAGCGCTAAAATTATTAAAACCCACTAAAATTATGGGACTTCAAGTTATGAAAAATGTAAATATTTGGAATTTTAAAGGGGGAAAGCTTGATCAGAATTGTGCTCCAACTGCCACGATTTTGCTCATATTAGTTACTGTAAATATTATCTATCATCCGATGATGGCAAACATTCTAATATTCAAAATTATCTTAAATTCTAATTCTAAATTATCAGTATATTTCTGGAAGAAACCTGAATAAAGTTTTGAGTCTCTTAAATAGCAGTAAATATCTGATCAGTCAACGATTCCCTAATTCGGGCATCATTAGGATTGAAAAAAACAACAACATAATATCATACAAATGGGGACCAAATATAGCACATCTTACATCAACATTCTCAAATAATATCAACTACAGATAATACATCATTTCAAAACAGATTTATATACAAATATTTGATAATAAAACGTTTTATTTTATTTCTAAAATCATTAAAATTGACTAAAATCAATAAAGTAACATATAAAAACAATTCTAAAAAAAAAAATAATATCTAAAATTGGTTAAAATATACTAAAAAATATAAAGCTATGTTAAAAATTAGAGGTAAAAGACCAGTAAACCAGTAAAAGACCTACTCAAAAGAAATTATCAATGAATTGAAAGAAAATGATGGATTCGGTTAAACATTAAGCATAATATTATTGCCGGAGTGTATTTTGCCATTAGAAGCTCATAAGAAATGGCTAAAATCAATAAAAAGCGCAAAATTATTAAAAACCACTAAAATTATGGGACTTCAAGTTATGAAAAATGTAAATATTTGGAATTTTAAAGGGGGAAAGTGTGATCAGAATTGTGCTCCAACTGCCACGATTTTGCTCATATTAGTTACTGTTAATATTATCTATGATCCAATGATGGCAAACATTCTAATATTCAAAATTATCTTAAATTCTAATTCTAAATTATCAGTATATTTCTGGAAGAATCCTGAATAAAGTTTTGAGTCTCTTTAACAGCAGTAAATATCAGATCAGTCAACGATTCCCTAATTCGGGCATCATTAGGATTGAAAAAAACAACAACATAATATCATACAAATGGGGACCAAATATAGCACATCTTACATCAACATTCTCAAATAATATCAACTACAGATAATACATCATCTCAAAACAGATTTATATACAAATATTTGATAATAAAACGTTTTATTTTATTTCTAAAATTTTTAAAATTGACTAAAATCAATAAAGTAACATATAAAAACAATTATAAAAAAAAAAATAATATCTAAAATTGGTTAAAATATACTAAAAAATATAAAGCTATGTTAAAAATTAGAGGTAAAAGACCAGTAAAGCAGTAAAAGACCTACTCAAAAGAAATTATCAATGAATTGAAAGAAAATGATGGATTCGGTTAAACATTAAGCATAATATTATTGCCGGAGTGTATTTTGCCATTAGAAGCTCATAAGAAATGGCTAAAATCAATAAAAAGCGCTAAAATTATTAAAAACCACTAAAATTATGGGACTTCAAGTTATGAAAAATGTAAATATTTGGATTTTAAAGGGGAAAGTGTGATCAGAATTGTGCTCCAACTGCCACGATTTTGCTCACATTAGTTACTGTTAATATTATCTATCATCCGATGATGGCAAACATTCTAATATTAAAAATTATCATAAATTCTAATTCTAAATTATCAGTATGTTTCTGGAAGAATCCTGAATAAAGTTTTGAGTCTCTTCAACAGCAGTAAATATCTGATCAGTCAACGTTTCGCTAATCCGGGCATCATTAGGATTGATAAAAACAAGAACATAATATCATACAAATGGGGACTAAATATAGCACATCTTACATCAACATTCTCAAATAATATCAACTATAGATAATAAATCATCTCAAAACAGATTTATATACAAATATCTGATAATAAAACGTTTTATTTTATTTCTAAAATCATTAAAATTGACTAAAATCAATAAAGTAACATATAAAAACAATTATAAAAACAAAAAAAAATATCTAAAATTGGTAAAAATATACTAAAAAATATAAAGCTATGTTAAAAATTAGAGGTAAAAGACCAGTAAAGCAGTAAAAGACCTACTCAAAAGATATTATCAATGAATTGAAAGAAAATGATGGTTTCGGTTAAACATTAAGCATGGTATTATTGTCGAATTGTATTTTGCCATTAGAAGCTCATAAGAAATGGCTAAAATCAATAAAAAGCGCAAAATTATTAAAAACCACTAAAATTATGGGACTTCAAGTTATGAAAAATGTAAATATTTGGAATTTTAAAGGGGGAAAGTGTGATCAGAATTGTGCTCCAACTGCCACGATTTTGCTCATATTAGTTACTGTTAATATTATCTATGATCCAATGATGGCAAACATTCTAATATTCAAAATTATCTTAAATTCTAATTCTAAATTATCAGTATATTTCTGGAAGAATCCTGAATAAAGTTTTGAGTCTCTTTAACAGCAGTAAATATCAGATCAGTCAACGATTCCCTAATTCGGGCATCATTAGGATTGAAAAAAACAACAACATAATATCATACAAATGGGGACCAAATATAGCACATCTTACATCAACATTCTCAAATAATATCAACTACAGATAATACATCATCTCAAAACAGATTTATATACAAATATTTGATAATAAAACGTTTTATTTTATTTCTAAAATTTTTAAAATTGACTAAAATCAATAAAGTAACATATAAAAACAATTATAAAAAAAAAAATAATATCTAAAATTGGTTAAAATATACTAAAAAATATAAAGCTATGTTAAAAATTAGAGGTAAAAGACCAGTAAAGCAGTAAAAGACCTACTCAAAAGAAATTATCAATGAATTGAAAGAAAATGATGGATTCGGTTAAACATTAAGCATAATATTATTGCCGGAGTGTATTTTGCCATTAGAAGCTCATAAGAAATGGCTAAAATTAATAAAAAGCGCTAAAATTATTAAAAACCACTAAAATTATGGGACTTCAAGTTATGAAAAATGTAAATATTTGGATTTTAAAGGGGAAAGTGTGATCAGAATTGTGCTCCAACTGCCACGATTTTGCTCACATTAGTTACTGTTAATATTATCTATCATCCGATGATGGCAAACATTCTAATATTAAAAATTATCATAAATTCTAATTCTAAATTATCAGTATGTTTCTGGAAGAATCCTGAATAAAGTTTTGAGTCTCTTCAACAGCAGTAAATATCTGATCAGTCAACGTTTCGCTAATCCGGGCATCATTAGGATTGATAAAAACAAGAACATAATATCATACAAATGGGGACTAAATATAGCACATCTTACATCAACATTCTCAAATAATATCAACTATAGATAATAAATCATCTCAAAACAGATTTATATACAAATATCTGATAATAAAACGTTTTATTTTATTTCTAAAATCATTAAAATTGACTAAAATCAATAAAGTAACATATAAAAACAATTATAAAAACAAAAAAAAATATCTAAAATTGGTAAAAATATACTAAAAAATATAAAGCTATGTTAAAAATTAGAGGTAAAAGACCAGTAAAGCAGTAAAAGACCTACTCAAAAGATATTATCAATGAATTGAAAGAAAATGATGGTTTCGGTTAAACATTAAGCATGGTATTATTGTCGAATTGTATTTTGCCGTTTGAAGTTGATGAGAAATAACTACCACGATTTTGCTCATATTAGTTACTGTAAATATTATCTATCATCCGATGATGGCAAACATTCTAATATTCAAAATTATCTTAAATTCTAATTCTAAATTATCAGTATATTTCTGGAAGAATCCTGAATAAAGTTTTGAGTCTCTTAAACAGCAGTAAACATCTGATCAGTCAACGTTTCGCTAATTCGGGCATCATTAGGATTGAAAAAAACAACAACATAATATCATGCAAATGGGGACCAAATATAGCACATCTTACATCAACATTCTCAAATAATATCAACTACAGATAATACATCATCTCAAAACAGACTTATATACAAATATTTGCTAATAAAACGTTTTATTTTATTTCTAAAATCATTAAAATTGACAAAAATCAATAAAGTAACATATAAAAACAATTATAAAAACAAAAAAAAATATCTAAAATTGGTAAAAATATACTAAAAAATATAAAGCTATGTTAAAAATTAGAGGTAAAAGACCAGTAAAGCAGTAAAAGATCTACTCAAAAGATATTATCAATGAATTGAAAGAAAATGATGGTTTCGGTTAAACATTAAGCATGGTATTATTGTCGAATTGTATTTTGCCGTTTGAAGTTGATGAGAAATAACTAACAGAATTGTGCTCCAACTGCCACGATTTTGCTCATATTAGTTACTGTAAATATTATCTATCATCCGATGATGGCAAACATTCTAATATTCAAAATTATCTTAAATTCTAATTCTAAATTATCAGTATATTTCTGGAAGAATCCTGAATAAAGTTTTGAGTCTCTTAAACAGCAGTAAATATCTGATCAGTCAACGTTTCGCTAATTCGGGCATCATTAGGATTGAAAAAAACAACAACATAATATCATACAAATGGGGACCAAATATAGCACATCTTACATCAACATTCTCAAATAATATCAACTACAGATAATACATCATCTCAAAACAGATTTATATACAAATATTTGATAATAAAACGTTTTATTTTATTTCTAAAATCATTAAAATTGACTAAAATCAATAAAGTAACATATAAAAACAATTCTAAAAAAAAAAATAATATCTAAAATTGGTTAAAATATACTAAAAAATATAAAGCTATGTTAAAAATTAGAGGTAAAAGACCAGTAAAGCAGTAAAAGACCTACTCAAAAGAAATTATCAATGAATTGAAAGAAAATGATGGATTCGGTTAAACATTAAGCATAATATTATTGCCGGAGTGTATTTTGCCATTAGAAGCTCATAAGAAATGGCTAAAATTAATAAAAAGCGCTAAAATTATTAAAAACCACTAAAATTATGGGACTTCAAGTTATGAAAAATGTAAATATTTGGATTTTAAAGGGGAAAGTGTGATCAGAATTGTGCTCCAACTGCCACGATTTTGCTCACATTAGTTACTGTTAATATTATCTATCATCCGATGATGGCAAACATTCTAATATTAAAAATTATCATAAATTCTAATTCTAAATTATCAGTATGTTTCTGGAAGAATCCTGAATAAAGTTTTGAGTCTCTTCAACAGCAGTAAATATCTGATCAGTCAACGTTTCGCTAATCCGGGCATCATTAGGATTGATAAAAACAAGAACATAATATCATACAAATGGGGACTAAATATAGCACATCTTACATCAACATTCTCAAATAATATCAACTATAGATAATAAATCATCTCAAAACAGATTTATATACAAATATCTGATAATAAAACGTTTTATTTTATTTCTAAAATCATTAAAATTGACTAAAATCAATAAAGTAACATATAAAAACAATTATAAAAACAAAAAAAAATATCTAAAATTGGTAAAAATATACTAAAAAATATAAAGCTATGTTAAAAATTAGAGGTAAAAGACCAGTAAAGCAGTAAAAGACCTACTCAAAAGATATTATCAATGAATTGAAAGAAAATGATGGTTTCGGTTAAACATTAAGCATGGTATTATTGTCGAATTGTATTTTGCCGTTTGAAGTTGATGAGAAATAACTACCACGATTTTGCTCATATTAGTTACTGTAAATATTATCTATCATCCGATGATGGCAAACATTCTAATATTCAAAATTATCTTAAATTCTAATTCTAAATTATCAGTATATTTCTGGAAGAATCCTGAATAAAGTTTTGAGTCTCTTAAACAGCAGTAAACATCTGATCAGTCAACGTTTCGCTAATTCGGGCATCATTAGGATTGAAAAAAACAACAACATAATATCATGCAAATGGGGACCAAATATAGCACATCTTACATCAACATTCTCAAATAATATCAACTACAGATAATACATCATCTCAAAACAGACTTATATACAAATATTTGCTAATAAAACGTTTTATTTTATTTCTAAAATCATTAAAATTGACAAAAATCAATAAAGTAACATATAAAAACAATTATAAAAACAAAAAAAAATATCTAAAATTGGTAAAAATATACTAAAAAATATAAAGCTATGTTAAAAATTAGAGGTAAAAGACCAGTAAAGCAGTAAAAGATCTACTCAAAAGATATTATCAATGAATTGAAAGAAAATGATGGTTTCGGTTAAACATTAAGCATGGTATTATTGTCGAATTGTATTTTGCCGTTTGAAGTTGATGAGAAATAACTAACAGAATTGTGCTCCAACTGCCACGATTTTGCTCATATTAGTTACTGTAAATATTATCTATCATCCGATGATGGCAAACATTCTAATATTCAAAATTATCTTAAATTCTAATTCTAAATTATCAGTATATTTCTGGAAGAATCCTGAATAAAGTTTTGAGTCTCTTAAACAGCAGTAAATATCTGATCAGTCAACGTTTCGCTAATTCGGGCATCATTAGGATTGAAAAAAACAACAACATAATATCATACAAATGGGGACCAAATATAGCACATCTTACATCAACATTCTCAAATAATATCAACTACAGATAATACATCATCTCAAAACAGATTTATATACAAATATTTGATAATAAAACGTTTTATTTTATTTCTAAAATTTTTAAAATTGACTAAAATCAATAAAGTAACATATAAAAACAATTCTAAAAACAAAAAATAATATCTAAAATTGGTTAAAATATACTAAAAAATATAAAGCTATGTTAAAAATTAGAGGTAAGAGACCAGTAAACCAGTAAAAGACCTACTCAAAAGAAATTATCAATGAATTGAAAGAAAATGATGGATTCGGTTAAACATTAAGCATAATATTATTGCCGGAGTGTGTTTTGCCATTAGAAGCTCATAAGAAATGGCTAAAATCAATAAAAAGCGCTAAAATTATTAAAACCCACTAAAATTATGGGACTTCAAGTTATGAAAAATGTAAATATTTGGAATTTTAAAGGGGGAAAGCTTGATCAGAATTGTGCTCCAACTGCCACGATTTTGCTCATATTAGTTACTGTAAATATTATCTATCATCCGATGATGGCAAACATTCTAATATTCAAAATTATCTTAAATTCTAATTCTAAATTATCAGTATATTTCTGGAAGAATCCTGAATAAAGTTTTGAGTCTCTTAAACAGCAGTAAATATCTGATCAGTCAACGATTCCCTAATTCGGGCATCATTAGGATTGAAAAAAACAACAACATAATATCATACAAATGGGGACCAAATATAGCACATCTTACATCAACATTCTCAAATAATATCAACTACAGATAATACATCATCTCAAAACAGATTTATATACAAATATTTGATAATAAAACGTTTTATTTTATTTCTAAAATCATTAAAATTGACTAAAATCAATAAAGTAACATATAAAAACAATTATAAAAAAAAAAATAATATCTAAAATTGGTTAAAATATACTAAAAAATATAAAGCTATGTTAAAAATTAGAGGTAAAAGACCAGTAAAGCAGTAAAAGACCTACTCAAAAGAAATAATCAATGAATTGAAAGAAAATGATGGATTCGGTTAAACATTAAGCATACTATTATTGCCGGAGTATATTTTGCCATTAGAAGCTGATAAGAAATGACTAAAATCAATAAAAACCGCTAAAATTATTAAAAACCACTAAAATTATGGGACTTCAAGTTATGAAAAATGTAAATATTTGGATTTTAAAGGGGGAAAGTGTGATCAGAATTGTGCTCCAACTGCCACGATTTTGCTCACATTAGTTACTGTTAATATTATCTATCATCAGATGATGGCAAACATTCTAATATTCAAAATTATCTTAAATTCTAATTCTAAATTATCAGTATATTCCTGGAAGAATCCTGAATAAAGTTTTGAGTCTCTTAAACAGCAGTAAATATCTGATCAGTCAACGTTTCGCTAATTCGGGCATCATTAGGATTGAAAAAAACAACAACATAATATCATGCAAATGGGGACCAAATATAGCACATCTTACATCAACATTCTCAAATAATATCAACTACAGATAATACATCATCTCAAAACAGACTTATATACAAATATTTGCTAATAAAACGTTTTATTTTATTTCTAAAATCATTAAAATTGACTAAAATCAATAAAGTAACATATAAAAACAATTATAAAAACAAAAAATAATATCTAAAATTGGTTAAAATATACTAAAAAATATAAAGCTATGTTAAAAATTAGAGGTAAAAGACCAGTAAAGCAGTAAAAGACCTACTCAAAAGAAATTATCAATGAATTGAAAGAAAATGATGGATTCGGTTAAACATTAAGCATAATATTATTGCCGGAGTGTATTTTGCCATTAGAAGCTCATAAGAAATGGCTAAAATCAATAAAAAGCGCTAAAATTATTAAAAACCACTAAAATTATGGGACTTCAAGTTATGAAAAATGTAAATATTTGGATTTTAAAGGGGAAAGTGTGATCAGAATTGTGCTCCAACTGCCACGATTTTGCTCACATTAGTTACTGTTAATATTATCTATCATCCGATGATGGCAAACATTCTAATATTAAAAATTATCATAAATTCTAATTCTAAATTATCAGTATGTTTCTGGAAGAATCCTGAATAAAGTTTTGAGTCTCTTCAACAGCAGTAAATATCTGATCAGTCAACGTTTCGCTAATCCGGGCATCATTAGGATTGATAAAAACAAGAACATAATATCATACAAATGGGGACTAAATATAGCACATCTTACATCAACATTCTCAAATAATATCAACTATAGATAATAAATCATCTCAAAACAGATTTATATACAAATATCTGATAATAAAACGTTTTTTTTTTTTTCTAAAATCATTAAAATTGACTAAAATCAATAAAGTAACATATAAAAACAATTATAAAAACAAAAAAAAATATCTAAAATTGGTAAAAATATACTAAAAAATATAAAGCTATGTTAAAAATTAGAGGTAAAAGACCAGTAAAGCAGTAAAAGACCTACTCAAAAGATATTATCAATGAATTGAAAGAAAATGATGGTTTCGGTTAAACATTAAGCATGGTATTATTGTCGAATTGTATTTTGCCGTTTGAAGTTGATGAGAAATAACTAACAGAATTGTGCTCCAACTGCCACGATTTTGCTCATATTAGTTACTGTAAATATTATCTATCATCCGATGATGGCAAACATTCTAATATTCAAAATTATCTTAAATTCTAATTCTAAATTATCAGTATATTTCTGGAAGAATCCTGAATAAAGTTTTGAGTCTCTTAAACAGCAGTAAACATCTGATCAGTCAACGTTTCGCTAATTCGGGCATCATTAGGATTGAAAAAAACAACAACATAATATCATGCAAATGGGGACCAAATATAGCACATCTTACATCAACATTCTCAAATAATATCAACTACAGATAATACATCATCTCAAAACAGACTTATATACAAATATTTGCTAATAAAACGTTTTATTTTATTTCTAAAATCATTAAAATTGACAAAAATCAATAAAGTAACATATAAAAACAATTATAAAAACAAAAAAAAATATCTAAAATTGGTAAAAATATACTAAAAAATATAAAGCTATGTTAAAAATTAGAGGTAAAAGACCAGTAAAGCAGTAAAAGACCTACTCAAAAGATATTATCAATGAATTGAAAGAAAATGATGGTTTCGGTTAAACATTAAGCATGGTATTATTGTCGAATTGTATTTTGCCGTTTGAAGTTGATGAGAAATAACTAACAGAATTGTGCTCCAACTGCCACGATTTTGCTCATATTAGTTACTGTAAATATTATCTATCATCCGATGATGGCAAACATTCTAATATTCAAAATTATCTTAAATTCTAATTCTAAATTATCAGTATATTTCTGGAAGAATCCTGAATAAAGTTTTGAGTCTCTTAAACAGCAGTAAATATCTGATCAGTCAACGTTTCGCTAATTCGGGCATCATTAGGATTGAAAAAAACAACAACATAATATCATGCAAATGGGGACCAAATATAGCACATCTTACATCAACATTCTCAAATAATATCAACTACAGATAATACATCATCTCAAAACAGACTTATATACAAATATTTGCTAATAAAACGTTTTATTTTATTTCTAAAATCATTAAAATTGACTAAAATCAATAAAGTAACATATAAAAACAATTATAAAAACAAAAACTAATATCTAAAATTGGTAAAAATATACTAAAAAATATAAAGCTATGTTAAAAATTAGAGGTAAAAGACCAGTAAAGCAGTAAAAGACCTACTCAAAAGAAATTATCAATGAATTGAAAGAAAATGATGGATTCGGTTAAACATTAAGCATAATATTATTGCCGGAGTGTATATTGCCATTAGAAGCTCATAAGAAATGGCTAAAATCAATAAAAAGCGCTAAAATTATTAAAAACCACTAAAATTATGGGACTTCAAGTTATGAAAAATGTAAATATTTGGAATTTTAAAGGGGCAAAGTGTGATTAGAATTGTGCTCCAACTACCACGATTTTGCTCATATTAGTTACTGTTAATATTATCTATCATCCGATGATGGCAAACATTCTAATATTCAAAATTATCTTAAATTCTAATTCTAAATTATCAGTATATTCCTGGAAGAATCCTGAATAAAGTTTTGAGTCTCTTAAACAGCAGTAAATATCTGATCAGTCAACGATTCCCTAATTCGGGCATCATTAGGATTGAAAAAAACAACAACATAATATCATACAAATGGGGACCAAATATAGCACATCTTACATCAACATTCTCAAATAATATCAACTACAGATAATACATCATCTCAAAACAGATTTATATACAAATATTTGATAATAAAACGTTTTATTTTATTTCTAAAATCATTAAAATTGACTAAAATCAATAAAGTAACATATAAAAACAATTCTAAAAAAAAAAATAATATCTAAAATTGGTTAAAATATACTAAAAAATATAAAGCTATGTTAAAAATTAGAGGTAAAAGACCAGTAAACCAGTAAAAGACCTACTCAAAAGAAATTATCAATGAATTGAAAGAAAATGATGGATTCGGTTAAACATTAAGCATAATATTATTGCCGGAGTGTATTTTGCCATTAGAAGCTCATAAGAAATGGCTAAAATCAATAAAAAGCGCAAAATTATTAAAAACCACTAAAATTATGGGACTTCAAGTTATGAAAAATGTAAATATTTGGATTTTAAAGGGGGAAAGTGTGATCAGAATTGTGCTCCAACTGCCACGATTTTGCTCACATTAGTTACTGTTAATATTATCTATCATCAGATGATGGCAAACATTCTAATATTCAAAATTATCTTAAATTCTAATTCTAAATTATCAGTATATTTCTGGAAGAATCCTGAATAAAGTTTTGAGTCTCTTTAACAGCAGTAAATATCAGATCAGTCAACGATTCCCTAATTCGGGCATCATTAGGATTGAAAAAAACAACAACATAATATCATACAAATGGGGACCAAATATAGCACATCTTACATCAACATTCTCAAATAATATCAACTACAGATAATACATCATCTCAAAACAGATTTATATACAAATATTTGATAATAAAACGTTTTATTTTATTTCTAAAATTGACTAAAATCAATAAAGTAACATATAAAAACAATTCTAAAAACAAAAAATAATATCTAAAATTGGTTAAAATATACTAAAAAATATAAAGCTATGTTAAAAATTAGAGGTAAAAGACCAGTAAAGCAGTAAAAGACCTACTCAAAAGATATTATCAATGAATTGAAAGAAAATGATGGTTTCGGTTAAACATTAAGCATGGTATTATTGTCGAATTGTATTTTGCCGTTTGAAGTTGATGAGAAATAACTAACAGAATTGTGCTCCAACTGCCACGATTTTGCTCATATTAGTTACTGTAAATATTATCTATCATCCGATGATGGCAAACATTCTAATATTCAAAATTATCTTAAATTCTAATTCTAAATTATCAGTATATTTCTGGAAGAATCCTGAATAAAGTTTTGAGTCTCTTAAACAGCAGTAAATATCTGATCAGTCAACGTTTCGCTAATTCGGGCATCATTAGGATTGAAAAAAACAACAACATAATATCATGCAAATGGGGACCAAATATAGCACATCTTACATCAAAATTCTCAAATAATATCAACTACAGATAATACATCATCTCAAAACAGACTTATATACAAATATTTGCTAATAAAACGTTTTATTTTATTTCTAAAATCATTAAAATTGACAAAAATCAATAAAGTAACATATAAAAACAATTATAAAAACAAAAAAAAATATCTAAAATTGGTAAAAATATACTAAAAAATATAAAGCTATGTTAAAAATTAGAGGTAAAAGACCAGTAAAGCAGTAAAAGACCTACTCAAAAGATATTATCAATGAATTGAAAGAAAATGATGGTTTCGGTTAAACATTAAGCATGGTATTATTGTCGAATTGTATTTTGCCGTTTGAAGTTGATGAGAAATAACTAACAGAATTGTGCTCCAACTGCCACGATTTTGCTCATATTAGTTACTGTATATATTATCTATCATCCGATGATGGCAAACATTCTAATATTCAAAATTATCTTAAATTCTAATTCTAAATTATCAGTATATTTCTGGAAGAATCCTGAATAAAGTTTTGAGTCTCTTAAACAGCAGTAAATATCTGATCAGTCAACGTTTCGCTAATTCGGGCATCATTAGGATTGAAAAAAACAACAACATAATATCATGCAAATGGGGACCAAATATAGCACATCTTACATCAACATTCTCAAATAATATCAACTACAGATAATACATCATCTCAAAACAGACTTATATACAAATATTTGCTAATAAAACGTTTTATTTTATTTCTAAAATCATTAAAATTGAATAAAATCAATAAAGTAACATATAAAAACAATTATAAAAACAAAAACTAATATCTAAAATTGGTAAAAATATACTAAAAAATATAAAGCTATGTTAAAAATTAGAGGTAAAAGACCAGTAAAGCAGTAAAAGACCTACTCAAAAGAAATTATCAATGAATTGAAAGAAAATGATGGATTCGGTTAAACATTAAGCATAATATTATTGCCGGAGTGTATATTGCCATTAGAAGCTCATAAGAAATGGCTAAAATCAATAAAAAGCGCTAAAATTATTAAAAACCACTAAAATTATGGGACTTCAAGTTATGAAAAATGTAAATATTTGGAATTTTAAAGGGGCAAAGTGTGATTAGAATTGTGCTCCAACTACCACGATTTTGCTCATATTAGTTACTGTTAATATTATCTATCATCCGATGATGGCAAACATTCTAATATTCAAAATTATCTTAAATTCTAATTCTAAATTATCAGTATATTCCTGGAAGAATCCTGAATAAAGTTTTGAGTCTCTTAAACAGCAGTAAATATCTGATCAGTCAACGATTCCCTAATTCGGGCATCATTAGGATTGAAAAAAACAACAACATAATATCATACAAATGGGGACCAAATATAGCACATCTTACATCAACATTCTCAAATAATATCAACTACAGATAATACATCATCTCAAAACAGATTTATATACAAATATTTGATAATAAAACGTTTTATTTTATTTCTAAAATCATTAAAATTGACTAAAATCAATAAAGTAACATATAAAAACAATTCTAAAAAAAAAAATAATATCTAAAATTGGTTAAAATATACTAAAAAATATAAAGCTATGTTAAAAATTAGAGGTAAAAGACCAGTAAACCAGTAAAAGACCTACTCAAAAGAAATTATCAATGAATTGAAAGAAAATGATGGATTCGGTTAAACATTAAGCATAATATTATTGCCGGAGTGTATTTTGCCATTAGAAGCTCATAAGAAATGGCTAAAATCAATAAAAAGCGCAAAATTATTAAAAACCACTAAAATTATGGGACTTCAAGTTATGAAAAATGTAAATATTTGGATTTTAAAGGGGGAAAGTGTGATCAGAATTGTGCTCCAACTGCCACGATTTTGCTCACATTAGTTACTGTTAATATTATCTATCATCAGATGATGGCAAACATTCTAATATTCAAAATTATCTTAAATTCTAATTCTAAATTATCAGTATATTTCTGGAAGAATCCTGAATAAAGTTTTGAGTCTCTTTAACAGCAGTAAATATCAGATCAGTCAACGATTCCCTAATTCGGGCATCATTAGGATTGAAAAAAACAACAACATAATATCATACAAATGGGGACCAAATATAGCACATCTTACATCAACATTCTCAAATAATATCAACTACAGATAATACATCATCTCAAAACAGATTTATATACAAATATTTGATAATAAAACGTTTTATTTTATTTCTAAAATTGACTAAAATCAATAAAGTAACATATAAAAACAATTCTAAAAACAAAAAATAATATCTAAAATTGGTTAAAATATACTAAAAAATATAAAGCTATGTTAAAAATTAGAGGTAAAAGACCAGTAAAGCAGTAAAAGACCTACTCAAAAGATATTATCAATGAATTGAAAGAAAATGATGGTTTCGGTTAAACATTAAGCATGGTATTATTGTCGAATTGTATTTTGCCGTTTGAAGTTGATGAGAAATAACTAACAGAATTGTGCTCCAACTGCCACGATTTTGCTCATATTAGTTACTGTAAATATTATCTATCATCCGATGATGGCAAACATTCTAATATTCAAAATTATCTTAAATTCTAATTCTAAATTATCAGTATATTTCTGGAAGAATCCTGAATAAAGTTTTGAGTCTCTTAAACAGCAGTAAATATCTGATCAGTCAACGTTTCGCTAATTCGGGCATCATTAGGATTGAAAAAAACAACAACATAATATCATGCAAATGGGGACCAAATATAGCACATCTTACATCAAAATTCTCAAATAATATCAACTACAGATAATACATCATCTCAAAACAGATTTATATACAAATATTTGATAATAAAACGTTTTATTTTATTTCTAAAATTGACTAAAATCAATAAAGTAACATATAAAAACAATTCTAAAAACAAAAAATAATATCTAAAATTGGTTAAAATATACTAAAAAATATAAAGCTATGTTAAAAATTAGAGGTAAAAGACCAGTAAAGCAGTAAAAGACCTACTCAAAAGATATTATCAATGAATTGAAAGAAAATGATGGTTTCGGTTAAACATTAAGCATGGTATTATTGTCGAATTGTATTTTGCCGTTTGAAGTTGATGAGAAATAACTAACAGAATTGTGCTCCAACTGCCACGATTTTGCTCATATTAGTTACTGTAAATATTATCTATCATCCGATGATGGCAAACATTCTAATATTCAAAATTATCTTAAATTCTAATTCTAAATTATCAGTATATTTCTGGAAGAAACCTGAATAAAGTTTTGAGTCTCTTAAATAGCAGTAAATATCTGATCAGTCAACGATTCCCTAATTCGGGCATCATTAGGATTGAAAAAAACAACAACATAATATCATACAAATGGGGACCAAATATAGCACATCTTACATCAACATTCTCAAATAATATCAACTACAGATAATAAATCATCTCAAAACAGATTTATATACAAATATTTGATAATAAAACGTTTTATTTTATTTCTAAAATCATTAAAATTGACTAAAATCAATAAAGTAACATATAAAAACAAATCTAAAAAAAAAAATAATATCTAAAATTGGTTAAAATATACTAAAAAATATAAAGCTATGTTAAAAATTAGAGGTAAAAGACCAGTAAACCAGTAAAAGACCTACTCAAAAGAAATTATCAATGAATTGAAAGAAAATGATGGATTCGGTTAAACATTAAGCATAATATTATTGCCGGAGTGTGTTTTGCCATTAGAAGCTCATAAGAAATGACTAAAATCAATAAAAACCGCTAAAATTATTAAAAACCACTAAAATTATGGGACTTCAAGTTATGAAAAATGTAAATATTTGGATTTTAAAGGGGGAAAGTGTGATCAGAATTGTGCTCCAACTGCCACGATTTTGCTCACATTAGTTACTGTTAATATTATCTATCATCAGATGATGGCAAACATTCTAATATTCAAAATTATCTTAAATTCTAATTCTAAATTATCAGTATATTTCTGGAAGAATCCTGAATAAAGTTTTGAGTCTCTTAAACAGCAGTAAATATCTGATCAGTCAACGTTTCGCTAATTCGGGCATCATTAGGATTGAAAAAAACAACAACATAATATCATACAAATGGGGACCAAATATAGCACATCTTACATCAACATTCTCAAATAATATCAACTACAGATAATACATCATCTCAAAACAGCCTTATATACAAATATTTGCTAATAAAACGTTTTATTTTATTTCTAAAATCATTAAAATTGACTAAAATCAGAAAAGTAACATATAAAAACAATTATAAAAACAAAAAATAATATCTAAAATTGGTTAAAATATACTAATAAATATAAAGCTATGTTAAAAATTAGAGGTAAAAGACCAGTAAAGCAGTAAAAGACCTACTCAAAAGAAATTATCAATGAATTGAAAGAAAATGATGGATTCGGTTAAACATTAAGCATATTATTGCCGGAGTGTATTTTGCCATTAGAAGCTGATAAGAAATGACTAAAATCAATAAAAACCGCTAAAATTATTAAAAACCACTAAAATTATGGGACTTCAAGTTATGAAAAATGTAAATATTTGGATTTTAAAGGGGGAAAGTGTGATCAGAAGTGTGCTCCAACTGCCACAATTTTGCTCATATTAGCTACTGTTAATATTATCTATCATCCGATGATAGCAAACAATCTAATATTCAAAATTATCATAAATTCTAATTCTAAATTATCAGTATGTTTCTGGAAGAATCCTGAATAAAGTTTTGAGTCTCTTCAACAGCAGTAAATATCTGATCAGTCAACTTTTCGCTAATCCGGGCATCATTAGGATTGATAAAAACAAGAACATAATATCATACAAATGGGGACCAAATATAGCACATCTTACATCAACATTCTCAAATAATATCAACTATAGATAATAAATCATCTCAAAACAGATTAATATACAAATATCTGATAATAAAACGTTTTATTTTATTTCTAAAATCATTAAAATTGACTAAAATCAATAAAGTAACATATTAAAACAATTATAAAAACAAAAAATAATATCTAAAATTGGTTAAAATATACTAAAAAATATAAAGCTATGTTAAAAATTAGAGGTAAAAGACCAGTAAAGCAGTAAAAGACCTACTCAAAAGATATTATCAATGAATTGAAAGAAAATGATGGTTTCGGTTAAACATTAAGCATGGTATTATTGTCGAATTGTATTTTGCCGTTTGAAGTTGATGAGAAATAACTAACAGAATTGTGCTCCAACTGCCACGATTTTGCTCATATTAGTTACTGTAAATATTATCTATCATCCGATGATGGCAAACATTCTAATATTCAAAATTATCTTAAATTCTAATTCTAAATTATCAGTATATACCTGGAAGAATCCTGAATAAAGTTTTGAGTCTCTTAAACAGCAGTAAATATCTGATCAGTCAACGATTCCCTAATTCGGGCATCATTAGGATTGAAAAAAACAACAACATAATATCATACCAAATATAGCACATCTTACATCAACATTCTCAAATAATATCAACTACAGATAATACATCATCTCAAAACAGATTTATATACAAATATTTGATAATAAAACGTTTTATTTTATTTCTAAAATCATTAAAATTGACTAAAATCAATAAAGTAACATATAAAAACAATTCTAAAAACAAAAAATAATATCTAAAATTGGTTAAAATATACTAAAAAATATAAAGCTATGTTAAAAATTAGAGGTAAAAGACCAGTAAAGCAGTAAAAGACCTACTCAAAAGAAATTATCAATGAATTGAAAGAAAATGATGGATTCGGTTAAACATTAAGCATAATATTATTGCCGGAGTGTATTTTGCCATTAGAAGCTCATAAGAAATGGCTAAAATCAATAAAAAGCGCAAAATTATTAAAAACCACTAAAATTATGGGACTTCAAGTTATGAAAAATGTAAATATTTGGATTTTAAAGGGGGAAAGTGTGATCAGAATTGTGCTCCAACTGCCACGATTTTGCTCACATTAGTTACTGTTAATATTATCTATCATCAGATGATGGCAAACATTCTAATATTCAAAATTATCTTAAATTCTAATTCTAAATTATCAGTATATTTCTGGAAGAATCCTGAATAAAGTTTTGAGTCTCTTTAACAGCAGTAAATATCAGATCAGTCAACGATTCCCTAATTCGGGCATCATTAGGATTGAAAAAAACAACAACATAATATCATACAAATGGGGACCAAATATAGCACATCTTACATCAACATTCTCAAATAATATCAACTACAGATAATACATCATCTCAAAACAGATTTATATACAAATATTTGATAATAAAACGTTTTATTTTATTTCTAAAATTGACTAAAATCAATAAAGTAACATATAAAAACAATTCTAAAAACAAAAAATAATATCTAAAATTGGTTAAAATATACTAAAAAATATAAAGCTATGTTAAAAATTAGAGGTAAAAGACCAGTAAAGCAGTAAAAGACCTACTCAAAAGATATTATCAATGAATTGAAAGAAAATGATGGTTTCGGTTAAACATTAAGCATGGTATTATTGTCGAATTGTATTTTGCCGTTTGAAGTTGATGAGAAATAACTAACAGAATTGTGCTCCAACTGCCACGATTTTGCTCATATTAGTTACTGTAAATATTATCTATCATCCGATGATGGCAAACATTCTAATATTCAAAATTATCTTAAATTCTAATTCTAAATTATCAGTATATTTCTGGAAGAATCCTGAATAAAGTTTTGAGTCTCTTAAACAGCAGTAAATATCTGATCAGTCAACGTTTCGCTAATTCGGGCATCATTAGGATTGAAAAAAACAACAACATAATATCATGCAAATGGGGACCAAATATAGCACATCTTACATCAAAATTCTCAAATAATATCAACTACAGATAATACATCATCTCAAAACAGATTTATATACAAATATTTGATAATAAAACGTTTTATTTTATTTCTAAAATTGACTAAAATCAATAAAGTAACATATAAAAACAATTCTAAAAACAAAAAATAATATCTAAAATTGGTTAAAATATACTAAAAAATATAAAGCTATGTTAAAAATTAGAGGTAAAAGACCAGTAAAGCAGTAAAAGACCTACTCAAAAGATATTATCAATGAATTGAAAGAAAATGATGGTTTCGGTTAAACATTAAGCATGGTATTATTGTCGAATTGTATTTTGCCGTTTGAAGTTGATGAGAAATAACTAACAGAATTGTGCTCCAACTGCCACGATTTTGCTCATATTAGTTACTGTAAATATTATCTATCATCCGATGATGGCAAACATTCTAATATTCAAAATTATCTTAAATTCTAATTCTAAATTATCAGTATATTTCTGGAAGAAACCTGAATAAAGTTTTGAGTCTCTTAAATAGCAGTAAATATCTGATCAGTCAACGATTCCCTAATTCGGGCATCATTAGGATTGAAAAAAACAACAACATAATATCATACAAATGGGGACCAAATATAGCACATCTTACATCAACATTCTCAAATAATATCAACTACAGATAATAAATCATCTCAAAACAGATTTATATACAAATATTTGATAATAAAACGTTTTATTTTATTTCTAAAATCATTAAAATTGACTAAAATCAATAAAGTAACATATAAAAACAAATCTAAAAAAAAAAATAATATCTAAAATTGGTTAAAATATACTAAAAAATATAAAGCTATGTTAAAAATTAGAGGTAAAAGACCAGTAAACCAGTAAAAGACCTACTCAAAAGAAATTATCAATGAATTGAAAGAAAATGATGGATTCGGTTAAACATTAAGCATAATATTATTGCCGGAGTGTGTTTTGCCATTAGAAGCTCATAAGAAATGACTAAAATCAATAAAAACCGCTAAAATTATTAAAAACCACTAAAATTATGGGACTTCAAGTTATGAAAAATGTAAATATTTGGATTTTAAAGGGGGAAAGTGTGATCAGAATTGTGCTCCAACTGCCACGATTTTGCTCACATTAGTTACTGTTAATATTATCTATCATCAGATGATGGCAAACATTCTAATATTCAAAATTATCTTAAATTCTAATTCTAAATTATCAGTATATTTCTGGAAGAATCCTGAATAAAGTTTTGAGTCTCTTAAACAGCAGTAAATATCTGATCAGTCAACGTTTCGCTAATTCGGGCATCATTAGGATTGAAAAAAACAACAACATAATATCATACAAATGGGGACCAAATATAGCACATCTTACATCAACATTCTCAAATAATATCAACTACAGATAATACATCATCTCAAAACAGCCTTATATACAAATATTTGCTAATAAAACGTTTTATTTTATTTCTAAAATCATTAAAATTGACTAAAATCAGAAAAGTAACATATAAAAACAATTATAAAAACAAAAAATAATATCTAAAATTGGTTAAAATATACTAATAAATATAAAGCTATGTTAAAAATTAGAGGTAAAAGACCAGTAAAGCAGTAAAAGACCTACTCAAAAGAAATTATCAATGAATTGAAAGAAAATGATGGATTCGGTTAAACATTAAGCATATTATTGCCGGAGTGTATTTTGCCATTAGAAGCTGATAAGAAATGACTAAAATCAATAAAAACCGCTAAAATTATTAAAAACCACTAAAATTATGGGACTTCAAGTTATGAAAAATGTAAATATTTGGATTTTAAAGGGGGAAAGTGTGATCAGAAGTGTGCTCCAACTGCCACAATTTTGCTCATATTAGCTACTGTTAATATTATCTATCATCCGATGATAGCAAACAATCTAATATTCAAAATTATCATAAATTCTAATTCTAAATTATCAGTATGTTTCTGGAAGAATCCTGAATAAAGTTTTGAGTCTCTTCAACAGCAGTAAATATCTGATCAGTCAACTTTTCGCTAATCCGGGCATCATTAGGATTGATAAAAACAAGAACATAATATCATACAAATGGGGACCAAATATAGCACATCTTACATCAACATTCTCAAATAATATCAACTATAGATAATAAATCATCTCAAAACAGATTAATATACAAATATCTGATAATAAAACGTTTTATTTTATTTCTAAAATCATTAAAATTGACTAAAATCAATAAAGTAACATATTAAAACAATTATAAAAACAAAAAATAATATCTAAAATTGGTTAAAATATACTAAAAAATATAAAGCTATGTTAAAAATTAGAGGTAAAAGACCAGTAAAGCAGTAAAAGACCTACTCAAAAGAAATTATCAATGAATTGAAAGAAAATGATGGATTCGGTTAAACATTAAGCATAATATTATTGCCGGAGTGTATTTTGCCATTAGAAGCTCATAAGAAATGGCTAAAATCAATAAAAAGCGCTAAAATTATTAAAAACCACTAAAATTATGGGACTTCAAGTTATGAAAAATGTAAATATTTGGATTTTAAAGGGGAAAGTGTGATCAGAATTGTGCTCCAACTGCCACGATTTTGCTCACATTAGTTACTGTTAATATTATCTATCATCCGATGATGGCAAACATTCTAATATTAAAAATTATCATAAATTCTAATTCTAAATTATCAGTATGTTACTGGAAGAATCCTGAATAAAGTTTTGAGTCTCTTCAACAGCAGTAAATATCTGATCAGTCAACGTTTCGCTAATCCGGGCATCATTAGGATTGATAAAAACAAGAACATAATATCATACAAATGGGGACTAAATATAGCACATCTTACATCAACATTCTCAAATAATATCAACTATAGATAATAAATCATCTCAAAACAGATTAATATACAAATATCTGTTAATAAAACGTTTTATTTTATTTCTAAAATCATTAAAATTGACTAAAATCAATAAAGTAACATATTAAAACAATTATAAAAACAAAAAATAATATCTAAAATTGGTTAAAATATACTAAAAAATATAAAGCTATGTTAAAAATTAGAGGTAAAAGACCAGTAAAGCAGTAAAAGACCTACTCAAAAGAAATTATCAATGAATTGAAAGAAAATGATGGATTCGGTTAAACATTAAGCATAATGTTATTGCCGGAGTGTATTTTGCCATTAGAAGCTCATAAGAAATGGCTAAAATCAATAAAAAGCGCTAAAATTATTAAAAACCACTAAAATCATGGGACTTCAAGTTATGAAAAATGTAAATATTTGGATTTTAAAGGGGAAAGTGTGATCAGAATTGTGCTCCAACTGCCACGATTTTGCTCACATTAGTTACTGTTAATATTATCTATCATCCGATGATGGCAAACATTCTAATATTAAAAATTATCATAAATTCTAATTCTAAATTATCAGTATGTTTCTGGAAGAATCCTGAATAAAGTTTTGAGTCTCTTCAACAGCAGTAAATATCTGATCAGTCAACGTTTCGCTAATCCGGGCATCATTAGGATTGATAAAAACAAGAACATAATATCATACAAATGGGGACTAAATATAGCACATCTTACATCAACATTCTCAAATAATATCAACTATAGATAATAAATCATCTCAAAACAGATTTATATACAAATATCTGATAATAAAACGTTTTATTTTATTACTAAAATCATTAAAATTGACTAAAATCAATAAAGTAACATATAAAAACAATTATAAAAACAAAAAAAAATATCTAAAATTGGTAAAAATATACTAAAAAATATAAAGCTATGTTAAAAATTAGAGGTAAAAGACCAGTAAAGCAGTAAAAGACCTACTCAAAAGATATTATCAATGAATTGAAAGAAAATGATGGTTTCGGTTAAACATTAAGCATGGTATTATTGTCGAATTGTATTTTGCCGTTTGAAGTTGATGAGAAATAACTAACAGAATTGTGCTCCAACTGCCACGATTTTGCTCATATTAGTTACTGTAAATATTATCTATCATCCGATGATGGCAAACATTCTAATATTCAAAATTATCTTAAATTCTAATTCTAAATTATCAGTATATTTCTGGAAGAATCCTGAATAAAGTTTTGAGTCTCTTAAACAGCAGTAAATATCTGATCAGTCAACGTTTCGCTAATTCGGGCATCATTAGGATTGAAAAAAACAACAACATAATATCATGCAAATGGGGACCAAATATAGCACATCTTACATCAACATTCTCAAATAATATCAACTACAGATAATACATCATCTCAAAACAGATTTATATACAAATATTTGATAATAAAACGTTTTATTTTATTTCTAAAATTGACTAAAATCAATAAAGTAACATATAAAAACAATTCTAAAAACAAAAAATAATATCTAAAATTGGTTAAAATATACTAAAAAATATAAAGCTATGTTAAAAATTAGAGGTAAAAGACCAGTAAAGCAGTAAAAGACCTACTCAAAAGATATTATCAATGAATTGAAAGAAAATGATGGTTTCGGTTAAACATTAAGCATGGTATTATTGTCGAATTGTATTTTGCCGTTTGAAGTTGATGAGAAATAACTAACAGAATTGTGCTCCAACTGCCACGATTTTGCTCATATTAGTTACTGTAAATATTATCTATCATCCGATGATGGCAAACATTCTAATATTCAAAATTATCTTAAATTCTAATTCCAAATTATCAGTATATTTCTGGAAGAAACCTGAATAAAGTTTTGAGTCTCTTAAATAGCAGTAAATATCTGATCAGTCAACGATTCCCTAATTCGGGCATCATTAGGATTGAAAAAAACAACAACATAATATCATACAAATGGGGACCAAATATAGCACATCTTACATCAACATTCTCAAATAATATCAACTACAGATAATACATCATCTCAAAACAGATTTATATACAAATATTTGATAATAAAACGTTTTATTTTATTTCTAAAATCATTAAAATTGACTAAAATCAATAAAGTAGCATATAAAAACAAATCTAAAAAAAAAAATAATATCTAAAATTGGTTAAAATATACTAAAAAATATAAAGCTATGTTAAAAATTAGAGGTAAAAGACCAGTAAACCAGTAAAAGACCTACTCAAAAGAATTATCAATGAATTGAAAGAAAATGATGGATTCGGTTAAACATTAAGCATAATATTATTGCCGGAGTGTGTTTTGCCATTAGAAGCTCATAAGAAATGGCTAAAATCAATAAAAAGCGCTAAAATTATTAAAAACCACTAAATTATGGGACTTCAAGTTATGAAAAATGTAAATATTTGGAATTTTAAAGGGGGAAAGCTTGATCAGAATTGTGCTCCAACTGCCACGATTTTGTTCATATTAGTTACTGTAAATATTATCTATCATCCGATGATGGCAAACATTCTAATATTCAAAATTATCTTAAATTCTAATTCTAAATTATCAGTATATTTCTGGAAGAATCCTGAATAAAGTTTTGAGTCTCTTAAACAGCAGTAAATATCTGATCAGTCAACGATTCCCTAATTCGGGCATCATTAGGATTGAAAAAAACAAAAACATAATATCATACAAATGGGGACCAAATATAGCACATCTTACATCAACATTCTCAAATAATATCAACTACAGATAATACATCATCTCAAAACAGATTTATATACAAATATTTGATAATAAAACGTTTTATTTTATTTCTAAAATCATTAAAATTGACTAAAATCAATAAAGTAACATATAAAAACAATTATAAAAAAAAAAATAATATCTAAAATTGGTTAAAATATACTAAAAAATATAAAGCTATGTTAAAAATTAGAGGTAAAAGACCAGTAAAGCAGTAAAAGACCTACTCAAAAGAAATTATCAATGAATTGAAAGAAAATGATGGATTCGGTTAAACATTAAGCATACTATTATTGCCGGAGTATATTTTGCCATTAGAAGCTGATAAGAAATGACTAAAATCAATAAAAACCGCTAAAATTATTAAAAACCACTAAAATTATGGGACTTCAAGTTATGAAAAATGTAAATATTTGGATTTTAAAGGGGGAAAGTGTGATCAGAATTGTGCTCCAACTGCCACGATTTTGCTCACGTTAGTTACTGTTAATATTATCTATCATCAGATGATGGCAAACATTCTAATATTCAAAATTATCTTAAATTCTAATTCTAAATTATCAGTATATTTCTGGAAGAATCCTGAATAAAGTTTTGAGTCTCTTAAACAGCAGTAAATATCTGATCAGTCAACGTTTCGCTAATTCGGGCATCATTAGGATTGAAAAAAACAACAACATAATATCATACAAATGGGGACCAAATATAGCACATCTTACATCAACATTCTCAAATAATATCAACTACAGATAATACATCATCTCAAAACAGCCTTATATACAAATATTTGCTAATAAAACGTTTTATTTTATTTCTAAAATCATTAAAATTGACTAAAATCAGAAAAGTAACATATAAAAACAATTATAAAAACAAAAAATAATATCTAAAATTGGTTAAAATATACTAATAAATATAAAGCTATGTTAAAAATTAGAGGTAAAAGACCAGTAAAGCAGTAAAAGACCTACTCAAAAGAAATTATCAATGAATTGAAAGAAAATGATGGATTCGGTTAAACATTAAGCATATTATTGCCGGAGTGTATTTTGCCATTAGAAGCTGATAAGAAATGACTAAAATCAATAAAAACCGCTAAAATTATTAAAAACCACTAAAATTATGGGACTTCAAGTTATGAAAAATGTAAATATTTGGATTTTAAAGGGGGAAAGTGTGATCAGAAGTGTGCTCCAACTGCCACAATTTTGCTCATATTAGCTACTGTTAATATTATCTATCATCCGATGATAGCAAACAATCTAATATTCAAAATTATCATAAATTCTAATTCTAAATTATCAGTATGTTTCTGGAAGAATCCTGAATAAAGTTTTGAGTCTCTTCAACAGCAGTAAATATCTGATCAGTCAACTTTTCGCTAATCCGGGCATCATTAGGATTGATAAAAACAAGAACATAATATCATACAAATGGGGACCAAATATAGCACATCTTACTTCAACATTCTCAAATAATATCAACTATAGATAATAAATCATCTCAAAACAGATTAATATACAAATATCTGATAATAAAACGTTTTATTTTATTTCTAAAATCATTAAAATTGACTAAAATCAATAAAGTAACATATAAAAACAATTATAAAAACAAAAAAAAATATCTAAAATTGGTAAAAATATACTAAAAAATATAAAGCTATGTTAAAAATTAGAGGTAAAAGACCAGTAAAGCAGTAAAAGACCTACTCAAAAGATATTATCAATGAATTGAAAGAAAATGATGGTTTCGGTTAAACATTAAGCATGGTATTATTGTCGAATTGTATTTTGCCGTTTGAAGTTGATGAGAAATAACTAACAGAATTGTGCTCCAACTGCCACGATTTTGCTCATATTAGTTACTGTAAATATTATCTATCATCCGATGATGGCAAACATTCTAATATTCAAAATTATCTTAAATTCTAATTCTAAATTATCAGTATATTTCTGGAAGAATCCTGAATAAAGTTTTGAGTCTCTTAAACAGCAGTAAACATCTGATCAGTCAACGTTTCGCTAATTCGGGCATCATTAGGATTGAAAAAAACAACAACATAATATCATGCAAATGGGGACCAAATATAGCACATCTTACATCAACATTCTCAAATAATATCAACTACAGATAATACATCATCTCAAAACAGACTTATATACAAATATTTGCTAATAAAACGTTTTATTTTATTTCTAAAATCATTAAAATTGACAAAAATCAATAAAGTAACATATAAAAACAATTATAAAAACAAAAAAAAATATCTAAAATTGGTAAAAATATACTAAAAAATATAAAGCTATGTTAAAAATTAGAGGTAAAAGACCAGTAAAGCAGTAAAAGACCTACTCAAAAGATATTATCAATGAATTGAAAGAAAATGATGGTTTCGGTTAAACATTAAGCATGGTATTATTGTCGAATTGTATTTTGCCGTTTGAAGTTGATGAGAAATAACTAACAGAATTGTGCTCCAACTGCCACGATTTTGCTCATATTAGTTACTGTAAATATTATCTATCATCCGATGATGGCAAACATTCTAATATTCAAAATTATCTTAAATTCTAATTCTAAATTATCAGTATATTTCTGGAAGAATCCTGAATAAAGTTTTGAGTCTCTTAAACAGCAGTAAATATCTGATCAGTCAACGTTTCGCTAATTCGGGCATCATTAGGATTGAAAAAAACAACAACATAATATCATGCAAATGGGGACCAAATATAGCACATCTTACATCAACATTCTCAAATAATATCAACTACAGATAATACATCATCTCAAAACAGACTTATATACAAATATTTGCTAATAAAACGTTTTATTTTATTTCTAAAATCATTAAAATTGACTAAAATCAATAAAGTAACATATAAAAACAATTATAAAAACAAAAACTAATATCTAAAATTGGTAAAAATATACTAAAAAATATAAAGCTATGTTAAAAATTAGAGGTAAAAGACCAGTAAAGCAGTAAAAGACCTACTCAAAAGAAATTATCAATGAATTGAAAGAAAATGATGGATTCGGTTAAACATTAAGCATAATATTATTGCCGGAGTGTATATTGCCATTAGAAGCTCATAAGAAATGGCTAAAATCAATAAAAAGCGCTAAAATTATTAAAAACCACTAAAATTATGGGACTTCAAGTTATGAAAAATGTAAATATTTGGAATTTTAAAGGGGCAAAGTGTGATTAGAATTGTGCTCCAACTACCACGATTTTGCTCATATTAGTTACTGTTAATATTATCTATCATCCGATGATGGCAAACATTCTAATATTCAAAATTATCTTAAATTCTAATTCTAAATTATCAGTATATTCCTGGAAGAATCCTGAATAAAGTTTTGAGTCTCTTAAACAGCAGTAAATATCTGATCAGTCAACGTTTCGCTAATCCGGGCATCATTAGGATTGATAAAAACAAGAACATAATATCATACAAATGGGGACTAAATATAGCACATCTTACATCAACATTCTCAAATAATATCAACTATAGATAATAAATCATCTCAAAACAGATTAATATACAAATATCTGTTAATGAAACGTTTTATTTTATTTCTAAAATCATTAAAATTGACTAAAATCAATAAAGTAACATATTAAAACAATTATAAAAACAAAAAATAATTTCTAAAATTGGTTAAAATATACTAAAAAATATAAAGCTATGTTAAAAATTAGAGGTAAAAGACCAGTAAAGCAGTAAAAGACCTACTCAAAAGAAATTATCAATGAATTGAAAGAAAATGATGGATTCGGTTAAACATTAAGCATAATATTATTGCCGGAGTGTATTTTGCCATTAGAAGCTCATAAGAAATGGCTAAAATCAATAAAAAGCGCTAAAATTATTAAAAACCACTAAAATCATGGGACTTCAAGTTATGAAAAATGTAAATATTTGGATTTTAAAGGGGAAAGTGTGATCAGAATTGTGCTCCAACTGCCACGATTTTGCTCACATTAGTTACTGTTAATATTATCTATCATCCGATGATGGCAAACATTCTAATATTAAAAATTATCATAAATTCTAATTCTAAATTATCAGTATGTTTCTGGAAGAATCCTGAATAAAGTTTTGAGTCTCTTCAACAGCAGTAAATATCTGATCAGTCAACGTTTCGCTAATCCGGGCATCATTAGGATTGATAAAAACAAGAACATAATATCATACAAATGGGGACTAAATATAGCACATCTTACATCAACATTCTCAAATAATATCAACTATAGATAATCAATCATCTCAAAACAGATTTATATACAAATATCTGATAATAAAACGTTTTATTTTATTTCTAAAATCATTAAAATTGACTAAAATCAATAAAGTAACATATAAAAACAATTATAAAAACAAAAAAAAATATCTAAAATTGGTAAAAATATACTAAAAAATATAAAGCTATGTTAAAAATTAGAGGTAAAAGACCAGTAAAGCAGTAAAAGACCTACTCAAAAGATATTATCAATGAATTGAAAGAAAATGATGGTTTCGGTTAAACATTAAGCATGGTATTATTGTCGAATTGTATTTTGCCGTTTGAAGTTGATGAGAAATAACTAACAGAATTGTGCTCCAACTGCCACGATTTTGCTCATATTAGTTACTGTAAATATTATCTATCATCCGATGATGGCAAACATTCTAATATTCAAAATTATCTTAAATTCTAATTCTAAATTATCAGTATATTTCTGGAAGAATCCTGAATAAAGTTTTGAGTCTCTTAAACAGCAGTAAATATCTGATCAGTCAACGTTTCGCTAATTCGGGCATCATTAGGATTGAAAAAAACAACAACATAATATCATGCAAATGGGGACCAAATATAGCACATCTTACATCAACATTCTCAAATAATATCAACTACAGATAATACATCATCTCAAAACAGACTTATATACAAATATTTGCTAATAAAACGTTTTATTTTATTTCTAAAATCATTAAAATTGACTAAAATCAATAAAGTAACATATAAAAACAATTATAAAAACAAAAACTAATATCTAAAATTGGTAAAAATATACTAAAAAATATAAAGCTATGTTAAAAATTAGAGGTAAAAGACCAGTAAAGCAGTAAAAGACCTACTCAAAAGAAATTATCAATGAATTGAAAGAAAATGATGGATTCGGTTAAACATTAAGCATAATATTATTGCCGGAGTGTATATTGCCATTAGAAGCTCATAAGAAATGGCTAAAATCAATAAAAAGCGCTAAAATTATTAAAAACCACTAAAATTATGGGACTTCAAGTTATGAAAAATGTAAATATTTGGAATTTTAAAGGGGCAAAGTGTGATTAGAATTGTGCTCCAACTACCACGATTTTGCTCATATTAGTTACTGTTAATATTATCTATCATCCGATGATGGCAAACATTCTAATATTCAAAATTATCTTAAATTCTAATTCTAAATTATCAGTATATTCCTGGAAGAATCCTGAATAAAGTTTTGAGTCTCTTAAACAGCAGTAAATATCTGATCAGTCAACGATTCCCTAATTCGGGCATCATTAGGATTGAAAAAAACAACAACATAATATCATACAAATGGGGACCAAATATAGCACATCTTACATCAACATTCTCAAATAATATCAACTACAGATAATACATCATCTCAAAACAGATTTATATACAAATATTTGATAATAAAACGTTTTATTTTATTTCTAAAATCATTAAAATTGACTAAAATCAATAAAGTAACATATAAAAACAATTCTAAAAAAAAAAATAATATCTAAAATTGGTAAAAATATACTAAAAAATATAAAGCTATGTTAAAAATTAGAGGTAAAAGACCAGTAAACCAGTAAAAGACCTACTCAAAAGAAATTATCAATGAATTGAAAGAAAATGATGGATTCGGTTAAACATTAAGCATAATATTATTGCCGGAGTGTATTTTGCCATTAGAAGCTCATAAGAAATGGCTAAAATCAATAAAAAGCGCAAAATTATTAAAAACCACTAAAATTATGGGACTTCAAGTTATGAAAAATGTAAATATTTGGATTTTAAAGGGGGAAAGTGTGATCAGAATTGTGCTCCAACTGCCACGATTTTGCTCACATTAGTTACTGTTAATATTATCTATCATCAGATGATGGCAAACATTCTAATATTCAAAATTATCTTAAATTCTAATTCTAAATTATCAGTATATTTCTGGAAGAATCCTAAATAAAGTTTTGAGTCTCTTTAACAGCAGTAAATATCAGATCAGTCAACGATTCCCTAATTCGGGCATCATTAGGATTGAAAAAAACAACAACATAATATCATACAAATGGGGACCAAATATAGCACATCTTACATCAACATTCTCAAATAATATCAACTACAGATAATACATCATCTCAAAACAGATTTATATACAAATATTTGATAATAAAACGTTTTATTTTATTTCTAAAATTGACTAAAATCAATAAAGTAACATATAAAAACAATTATAAAAACAAAAAATAATATCTAAAATTGGTTAAAATATACTAAAAAATATAAAGCTATGTTAAAAATTAGAGGTAAAAGACCAGTAAAGCAGTAAAAGACCTACTCAAAAGATATTATCAATGAATTGAAAGAAAATGATGGTTTCGGTTAAACATTAAGCATGGTATTATTGTCGAATTGTATTTTGCCGTTTGAAGTTGATGAGAAATAACTAACAGAATTGTGCTCCAACTGCCACGATTTTGCTCATATTAGTTACTGTAAATATTATCTATCATCCGATGATGGCAAACATTCTAATATTCAAAATTATCTTAAATTCTAATTCTAAATTATCAGTATATTTCTGGAAGAAACCTGAATAAAGTTTTGAGTCTCTTAAATAGCAGTAAATATCTGATTAGTCAACGATTCCCTAATTCGGGCATCATTAGGATTGAAAAAAACAACAACATAATATCATACAAATGGGGACCAAATATAGCACATCTTACATCAACATTCTCAAATAATATCAACTACAGATAATAAATCATCTCAAAACAGATTTATATACAAATATTTGATAATAAAACGTTTTATTTTATTTCTAAAATCATTAAAATTGACTAAAATCAATAAAGTAACATATAAAAACAAATCTAAAAAAAAAAATAATATCTAAAATTGGTTAAAATATACTAAAAAATATAAAGCTATGTTAAAAATTAGAGGTAAAAGACCAGTAAACCAGTAAAAGACCTACTCAAAAGAAATTATCAATGAATTGAAAGAAAATGATGGATTTGGTTAAACATTAAGCATAATATTATTGCCGGAGTGTGTTTTGCCATTAGAAGCTCATAAGAAATGGCTAAAATCAATAAAAAGCGCTAAAATTATTAAAAACCACTAAAATTATGGGACTTCAAGTTATGAAAAATGTAAATATTTGGAATTTTAAAGGGGGAAAGCTTGATCAGAATTGTGCTCCAACTGCCACGATTTTGCTCATATTAGTTACTGTAAATATTATCTATCATCCGATGATGGCAAACATTCTAATATTCAAAATTATCTTAAATTCTAATTCTAAATTATCAGTATATTTCTGGAAGAATCCTGAATAAAGTTTTGAGTCTCTTAAACAGCAGTAAATATCTGATCAGTCAACGATTCCCTAATTCGGGCATCATTAGGATTGAAAAAACAACAACATAATATCATACCAAATATAGCACATCTTACATCAACATTCTCAAATAATATCAACTACAGATAATACATCATCTCAAAACAGATTTATATACAAATATTTGATAATAAAACGTTTTATTTTATTTCTAAAATCATTAAAATTGACTAAAATCAATAAAGTAACATATAAAAACAATTATAAAAAAAAAAATAATATCTAAAATTGGTTAAAATATACTAAAAAATATAAAGCTATGTTAAAAATTAGAGGTAAAAGACCAGTAAAGCAGTAAAAGACCTACTCAAAAGAAATTATCAATGAATTGAAAGAAAATGATGGATTCGGTTAAACATTAAGCATACTATTATTGCCGGAGTATATTTTGCCATTAGAAGCTGATAAGAAATGACTAAAATCAATAAAAACCGCTAAAATTATTAAAAACCACTAAAATTATGGGACTTCAAGTTATGAAAAATGTAAATATTTGGATTTTAAAGGGGGAAAGTGTGATCAGAATTGTGCTCCAACTGCCACGATTTTGCTCACATTAGTTACTGTTAATATTATCTATCATCAGATGATGGCAAACATTCTAATATTCAAAATTATCTTAAATTCTAATTCTAAATTATCAGTATATTTCTGGAAGAATCCTGAATAAAGTTTTGAGTCTCTTAAACAGCAGTAAATATCTGATCAGTCAACGTTTCGCTAATTCGGGCATCATTAGGATTGAAAAAAACAACAACATAATATCATACAAATGGGGACCAAATATAGCACATCTTACATCAACATTCTCAAATAATATCAACTACAGATAATACATCATCTCAAAACAGACTTATATACAAATATTTGCTAATAAAACGTTTTATTTTATTTCTAAAATCATTAAAATTGACTAAAATCAGAAAAGTAACATATAAAAACAATTATAAAAACAAAAAATAATATCTAAAATTGGTTAAAATATACTAATAAATATAAAGCTATGTTAAAAATTAGAGGTAAAAGACCAGTAAAGCAGTAAAAGACCTACTCAAAAGAAATTATCAATGAATTGAAAGAAAATGATGGATTCGGTTAAACATTAAGCATATTATTGCCGGAGTGTATTTTGCCATTAGAAGCTGATAAGAAATGACTAAAATCAATAAAAACCGCTAAAATTATTAAAAACCACTAAAATTATGGGACTTCAAGTTATGAAAAATGTAAATATTTGGATTTTAAAGGGGAAAGTGTGATCAGAATTGTGCTCCAACTGCCACGATTTTGCTCACATTAGTTACTGTTAATATTATCTATCATCCGATGATGGCAAACATTCTAATATTAAAAATTATCATAAATTCAAATTCTAAATTATCAGTATGTTTCTGGAAGAATCCTGAATAAAGTTTTGAGTCTCTTCAACAACAGTAAATATCTGATCAGTCAACGTTTCGCTAATCCGGGCATCATTAGGATTGATAAAAACAAGAACATAATATCATACAAATGGGGACTAAATATAGCACATCTTACATCAACATTCTCAAATAATATCAACTATAGATAATAAATCATCTCAAAACAGATTAATATACAAATATCTGTTAATAAAACGTTTTATTTTATTTCTAAAATCATTAAAATTGACTAAAATCAATAAAGTAACATATTAAAACAATTATAAAAACAAAAAATAATATCTAAAATTGGTTAAAATATACTAAAAAATATAAAGCTATGTTAAAAATTAGAGGTAAAAGACCAGTAAAGCAGTAAAAGACCTACTCAAAAGAAATTATCAATGAATTGAAAGAAAATGATGGATTCGGTTAAACATTAAGCATAATATTATTGCCGGAGTGTATTTTGCCATTAGAAGCTCATAAGAAATGGCTAAAATCAATAAAAAGCGCTAAAATTATTAAAAACCACTAAAATCATGGGACTTCAAGTTATGAAAAATGTAAATATTTGGATTTTAAAGGGGAAAGTGTGATCAGAATTGTGCTCCAACTGCCACGATTTTGCTCACATTAGTTACTGTTAATATTATCTATCATCCGATGATGGCAAACATTCTAATATTAAAAATTATCATAAATTCTAATTCTAAATTATCAGTATGTTTCTGGAAGAATCCTGAATAAAGTTTTGAGTCTCTTCAACAGCAGTAAATATCTGATCAGTCAACGTTTCGCTAATCCGGGCATCATTAGGATTGATAAAAACAAGAACATAATATCATACAAATGGGGACTAAATATAGCACATCTTACATCAACATTCTCAAATAATATCAACTATAGATAATCAATCATCTCAAAACAGATTTATATACAAATATCTGATAATAAAACGTTTTATTTTATTTCTAAAATCATTAAAATTGACTAAAATCAATAAAGTAACATATAAAAACAATTATAAAAACAAAAAAAAATATCTAAAATTGGTAAAAATATACTATAAAATATAAAGCTATGTTAAAAATTAGAGGTAAAAGACCAGTAAAGCAGTAAAAGACCTACTCAAAAGATATTATCAATGAATTGAAAGAAAATGATGGTTTCGGTTAAACATTAAGCATGGTATTATTGTCGAATTGTATTTTGCCGTTTGAAGTTGATGAGAAATAACTAACAGAATTGTGCTCCAACTGCCACGATTTTGCTCATATTAGTTACTGTAAATATTATCTATCATCCGATGATGGCAAACATTCTAATATTCAAAATTATCTTAAATTCTAATTCTAAATTATCAGTATATTTCTGGAAGAATCCTGAATAAAGTTTTGAGTCTCTTAAACAGCAGTAAATATCTGATCAGTCAACGTTTCGCTAATTCGGGCATCATTAGGATTGAAAAAAACAACAACATAATATCATGCAAATGGGGACCAAATATAGCACATCTTACATCAACATTCTCAAATAATATCAACTACAGATAATACATCATCTCAAAACAGACTTATATACAAATATTTGCTAATAAAACGTTTTATTTTATTTCTAAAATCATTAAAATTGACTAAAATCAATAAAGTAACATATAAAAACAATTATAAAAACAAAAACTAATATCTAAAATTGGTAAAAATATACTAAAAAATATAAAGCTATGTTAAAAATTAGAGGTAAAAGACCAGTAAAGCAGTAAAAGACCTACTCAAAAGAAATTATCAATGAATTGAAAGAAAATGATGGATTCGGTTAAACATTAAGCATAATATTATTGCCGGAGTGTATATTGCCATTAGAAGCTCATAAGAAATGGCTAAAATCAATAAAAAGCGCTAAAATTATTAAAAACCACTAAAATTATGGGACTTCAAGTTATGAAAAATGTAAATATTTGGAATTTTAAAGGGGCAAAGTGTGATTAGAATTGTGCTCCAACTACCACGATTTTGCTCATATTAGTTACTGTTAATATTATCTATCATCCGATGATGGCAAACATTCTAATATTCAAAATTATCTTAAATTCTAATTCTAAATTATCAGTATATTCCTGGAAGAATCCTGAATAAAGTTTTGAGTCTCTTAAACAGCAGTAAATATCTGATCAGTCAACGATTCCCTAATTCGGGCATCATTAGGATTGAAAAAAACAACAACATAATATCATACAAATGGGGACCAAATATAGCACATCTTACATCAACATTCTCAAATAATATCAACTACAGATAATACATCATCTCAAAACAGATTTATATACAAATATTTGATAATAAAACGTTTTATTTTATTTCTAAAATCATTAAAATTGACTAAAATCAATAAAGTAACATATAAAAACAATTCTAAAAAAAAAAATAATATCTAAAATTGGTAAAAATATACTAAAAAATATAAAGCTATGTTAAAAATTAGAGGTAAAAGACCAGTAAACCAGTAAAAGACCTACTCAAAAGAAATTATCAATGAATTGAAAGAAAATGATGGATTCGGTTAAACATTAAGCATAATATTATTGCCGGAGTGTATTTTGCCATTAGAAGCTCATAAGAAATGGCTAAAATCAATAAAAAGCGCAAAATTATTAAAAACCACTAAAATTATGGGACTTCAAGTTATGAAAAATGTAAATATTTGGATTTTAAAGGGGGAAAGTGTGATCAGAATTGTGCTCCAACTGCCACGATTTTGCTCACATTAGTTACTGTTAATATTATCTATCATCAGATGATGGCAAACATTCTAATATTCAAAATTATCTTAAATTCTAATTCTAAATTATCAGTATATTTCTGGAAGAATCCTAAATAAAGTTTTGAGTCTCTTTAACAGCAGTAAATATCAGATCAGTCAACGATTCCCTAATTCGGGCATCATTAGGATTGAAAAAAACAACAACATAATATCATACAAATGGGGACCAAATATAGCACATCTTACATCAACATTCTCAAATAATATCAACTACAGATAATACATCATCTCAAAACAGATTTATATACAAATATTTGATAATAAAACGTTTTATTTTATTTCTAAAATTGACTAAAATCAATAAAGTAACATATAAAAACAATTATAAAAACAAAAAATAATATCTAAAATTGGTTAAAATATACTAAAAAATATAAAGCTATGTTAAAAATTAGAGGTAAAAGACCAGTAAAGCAGTAAAAGACCTACTCAAAAGATATTATCAATGAATTGAAAGAAAATGATGGTTTCGGTTAAACATTAAGCATGGTATTATTGTCGAATTGTATTTTGCCGTTTGAAGTTGATGAGAAATAACTAACAGAATTGTGCTCCAACTGCCACGATTTTGCTCATATTAGTTACTGTAAATATTATCTATCATCCGATGATGGCAAACATTCTAATATTCAAAATTATCTTAAATTCTAATTCTAAATTATCAGTATATTTCTGGAAGAAACCTGAATAAAGTTTTGAGTCTCTTAAATAGCAGTAAATATCTGATCAGTCAACGATTCCCTAATTCGGGCATCATTAGGATTGAAAAAAACAACAACATAATATCATACAAATGGGGACCAAATATAGCACATCTTACATCAACATTCTCAAATAATATCAACTACAGATAATAAATCATCTCAAAACAGATTTATATACAAATATTTGATAATAAAACGTTTTATTTTATTTCTAAAATCATTAAAATTGACTAAAATCAATAAAGTAACATATAAAAACAAATCTAAAAAAAAAAATAATATCTAAAATTGGTTAAAATATACTAAAAAATATAAAGCTATGTTAAAAATTAGAGGTAAAAGACCAGTAAACCAGTAAAAGACCTACTCAAAAGAAATTATCAATGAATTGAAAGAAAATGATGGATTTGGTTAAACATTAAGCATAATATTATTGCCGGAGTGTGTTTTGCCATTAGAAGCTCATAAGAAATGGCTAAAATCAATAAAAAGCGCTAAAATTATTAAAAACCACTAAAATTATGGGACTTCAAGTTATGAAAAATGTAAATATTTGGAATTTTAAAGGGGGAAAGCTTGATCAGAATTGTGCTCCAACTGCCACGATTTTGCTCATATTAGTTACTGTAAATATTATCTATCATCCGATGATGGCAAACATTCTAATATTCAAAATTATCTTAAATTCTAATTCTAAATTATCAGTATATTTCTGGAAGAATCCTGAATAAAGTTTTGAGTCTCTTAAACAGCAGTAAATATCTGATCAGTCAACGATTCCCTAATTCGGGCATCATTAGGATTGAAAAAACAACAACATAATATCATACCAAATATAGCACATCTTACATCAACATTCTCAAATAATATCAACTACAGATAATACATCATCTCAAAACAGATTTATATACAAATATTTGATAATAAAACGTTTTATTTTATTTCTAAAATCATTAAAATTGACTAAAATCAATAAAGTAACATATAAAAACAATTATAAAAAAAAAAATAATATCTAAAATTGGTTAAAATATACTAAAAAATATAAAGCTATGTTAAAAATTAGAGGTAAAAGACCAGTAAAGCAGTAAAAGACCTACTCAAAAGAAATTATCAATGAATTGAAAGAAAATGATGGATTCGGTTAAACATTAAGCATACTATTATTGCCGGAGTATATTTTGCCATTAGAAGCTGATAAGAAATGACTAAAATCAATAAAAACCGCTAAAATTATTAAAAACCACTAAAATTATGGGACTTCAAGTTATGAAAAATGTAAATATTTGGATTTTAAAGGGGGAAAGTGTGATCAGAATTGTGCTCCAACTGCCACGATTTTGCTCACATTAGTTACTGTTAATATTATCTATCATCAGATGATGGCAAACATTCTAATATTCAAAATTATCTTAAATTCTAATTCTAAATTATCAGTATATTTCTGGAAGAATCCTGAATAAAGTTTTGAGTCTCTTAAACAGCAGTAAATATCTGATCAGTCAACGTTTCGCTAATTCGGGCATCATTAGGATTGAAAAAAACAACAACATAATATCATACAAATGGGGACCAAATATAGCACATCTTACATCAACATTCTCAAATAATATCAACTACAGATAATACATCATCTCAAAACAGACTTATATACAAATATTTGCTAATAAAACGTTTTATTTTATTTCTAAAATCATTAAAATTGACTAAAATCAGAAAAGTAACATATAAAAACAATTATAAAAACAAAAAATAATATCTAAAATTGGTTAAAATATACTAATAAATATAAAGCTATGTTAAAAATTAGAGGTAAAAGACCAGTAAAGCAGTAAAAGACCTACTCAAAAGAAATTATCAATGAATTGAAAGAAAATGATGGATTCGGTTAAACATTAAGCATATTATTGCCGGAGTGTATTTTGCCATTAGAAGCTGATAAGAAATGACTAAAATCAATAAAAACCGCTAAAATTATTAAAAACCACTAAAATTATGGGACTTCAAGTTATGAAAAATGTAAATATTTGGATTTTAAAGGGGAAAGTGTGATCAGAATTGTGCTCCAACTGCCACGATTTTGCTCACATTAGTTACTGTTAATATTATCTATCATCCGATGATGGCAAACATTCTAATATTAAAAATTATCATAAATTCTAATTCTAAATTATCAGTATGTTTCTGGAAGAATCCTGAATAAAGTTTTGAGTCTCTTCAACAACAGTAAATATCTGATCAGTCAACGTTTCGCTAATCCGGGCATCATTAGGATTGATAAAAACAAGAACATAATATCATACAAATGGGGACTAAATATAGCACATCTTACATCAACATTCTCAAATAATATCAACTATAGATAATAAATCATCTCAAAACAGATTAATATACAAATATCTGTTAATAAAACGTTTTATTTTATTTCTAAAATCATTAAAATTGACTAAAATCAATAAAGTAACATATTAAAACAATTATAAAAACAAAAAATAATATCTAAAATTGGTTAAAATATACTAAAAAATATAAAGCTATGTTAAAAATTAGAGGTAAAAGACCAGTAAAGCAGTAAAAGACCTACTCAAAAGAAATTATCAATGAATTGAAAGAAAATGATGGATTCGGTTAAACATTAAGCATAATATTATTGCCGGAGTGTATTTTGCCATTAGAAGCTCATAAGAAATGGCTAAAATCAATAAAAAGCGCTAAAATTATTAAAAACCACTAAAATCATGGGACTTCAAGTTATGAAAAATGTAAATATTTGGATTTTAAAGGGGAAAGTGTGATCAGAATTGTGCTCCAACTGCCACGATTTTGCTAACATTAGTTACTGTTAATATTATCTATCATCCGATGATGGCAAACATTCTAATATTAAAAATTATCATAAATTCTAATTCTAAATTATCAGTATGTTTCTGGAAGAATCCTGAATAAAGTTTTGAGTCTCTTCAACAGCAGTAAATATCTGATCAGTCAACGTTTCGCTAATCCGGGCATCATTAGGATTGATAAAAACAAGAACATAATATCATACAAATGGGGACTAAATATAGCACATCTTACATCAACATTCTCAAATAATATCAACTATAGATAATAAATCATCTCAAAACAGATTTATATACAAATATCTGATAATAAAACGTTTTATTTTATTTCTAAAATCATTAAAATTGACTAAAATCAATAAAGTAACATATAAAAACAATTATAAAAACAAAAAAAAATATCTAAAATTGGTAAAAATATACTAAAAAATATAAAGCTATGTTAAAAATTAGAGGTAAAAGACCAGTAAAGCAGTAAAAGACCTACTCAAAAGATATTATCAATGAATTGAAAGAAAATGATGGTTTCGGTTAAACATTAAGCATGGTATTATTGTCGAATTGTATTTTGCCGTTTGAAGTTGATGAGAAATAACTAACAGAATTGTGCTCCAACTGCCACGATTTTGCTCATATTAGTTACTGTAAATATTATCTATCATCCGATGATGGCAAACATTCTAATATTCAAAATTATCTTAAATTCTAATTCTAAATTATCAGTATATTTCTGGAAGAATCCTGAATAAAGTTTTGAGTCTCTTAAACAGCAGTAAATATCTGATCAGTCAACGTTTCGCTAATTCGGGCATCATTAGGATTGAAAAAAACAACAACATAATATCATGCAAATGGGGACCAAATATAGCACATCTTACATCAACATTCTCAAATAATATCAACTACAGATAATACATCATCTCAAAACAGACTTATATACAAATATTTGCTAATAAAACGTTTTATTTTATTTCTAAAATCATTAAAATTGACTAAAATCAATAAAGTAACATATAAAAACAATTATAAAAACAAAAACTAATATCTAAAATTGGTAAAAATATACTAAAAAATATAAAGCTATGTTAAAAATTAGAGGTAAAAGACCAGTAAAGCAGTAAAAGACCTACTCAAAAGAAATTATCAATGAATTGAAAGAAAATGATGGATTCGGTTAAACATTAAGCATAATATTATTGCCGGAGTGTATATTGCCATTAGAAGCTCATAAGAAATGGCTAAAATCAATAAAAAGCGCTAAAATTATTAAAAACCACTAAAATTATGGGACTTCAAGTTATGAAAAATGTAAATATTTGGAATTTTAAAGGGGGAAAGCTTGATCAGAATTGTGCTCCAACTGCCACGATTTTGCTCATATTAGTTACTGTAAATATTATCTATCATCCGATGATGGCAAACATTCTAATATTCAAAATTATCTTAAATTCTAATTCTAAATTATCAGTATATTTCTGGAAGAATCCTGAATAAAGTTTTGAGTCTCTTAAACAGCAGTAAATATCTGATCAGTCAACGATTCCCTAATTCGGGCATCATTAGGATTGAAAAAAACAAAAACATAATATCATACAAATGGGGACCAAATATAGCACATCTTACATCAACATTCTCAAATAATATCAACTACAGATAATACATCATCTCAAAACAGATTAATATACAAATATTTGATAATAAAACGTTTTATTTTATTTCTAAAATCATTAAAATTGACTAAAATCAATAAAGTAACGTATAAAAACAATTATAAAAAAAAAAATAATATCTAAAATTGGTTAAAATATACTAAAAAATATAAAGCTATGTTAAAAATTAGAGGTAAAAGACCAGTAAAGCAGTAAAAGACCTACTCAAAAGAAATTATCAATGAATTGAAAGAAAAGGATGGATTCGGTTAAACATTAAGCATACTATTATTGCCGGAGTATATTTTGCCATTAGAAGCTGATAAGAAATGACTAAAATCAATAAAAACCGCTAAAATTATTAAAAACCACTAAAATTATGGGACTTCAAGTTATGAAAAATGTAAATATTTGGATTTTAAAGGGGGAAAGTGTGATCAGAATTGTGCTCCAACTGCCACGATTTTGCTCACATTAGTTACTGTTAATATTATCTATCATCAGATGATGGCAAACATTCTAATATTCAAAATTATCTTAAATTCTAATTCTAAATTTCAGTATATTTCTGGAAGAATCCTGAATAAAGTTTTGAGTCTCTTAAACAGCAGTAAATATCTGATCAGTCAACGTTTCGCTAATTCGGGCATCATTAGGATTGAAAAAAACAACAACATAATATCATACAAATGGGGACCAAATATAGCACATCTTACATCAACATTCTCAAATAATATCAACTACAGATAATACATCATCTCAAAAACGACTTATATACAAATATTTGCTAATAAAACGTTTTATTTTATTTCTAAAATCATTAAAATTGACTAAAATCAGAAAAGTAACATATAAAAACAATTATAAAAACAAAAAATAATATCTAAAATTGGTTAAAATATACTAATAAATATAAAGCTATGTTAAAAATTAGAGGTAAAAGACCAGTAAAGCAGTAAAAGACCTACTCAAAAGAAATTATCAATGAATTGAAAGAAAATGATGGATTCGGTTAAACATTAAGCATATTATTGCCGGAGTGTATTTTGCCATTAGAAGCTGATAAGAAATGACTAAAATCAATAAAAACCGCTAAAATTATTAAAAACCACTAAAATTATGGGACTTCAAGTTATGAAAAATGTAAATATTTGGATTTTAAAGGGGGAAAGTGTGATCAGAAGTGTGCTCCAACTGCCACAATTTTGCTCATATTAGCTACTGTTAATATTATCTATCATCCGATGATAGCAAACAATCTAATATTCAAAATTATCATAAATTCTAATTCTAAATTATCAGTATGTTTCTGGAAGAATCCTGAATAAAGTTTTGAGTCTCTTCAACAGCAGTAAATATCTGATCAGTCAACTTTTCGCTAATCCGGGCATCATTAGGATTGATAAAAACAAGAACATAATATCATACAAATGGGGACCAAATATAGCACATCTTACATCAACATTCTCAAATAATATCAACTATAGATAATAAATCATCTCAAAACAGATTAATATACAAATATCTGATAATAAAACGTTTTATTTTATTTCTAAAATCATTAAAATTGACTAAAATCAATAAAGTAACATATTAAAACAATTATAAAAACAAAAAATAATATCTAAAATTGGTTAAAATATACTAAAAAATATAAAGCTATGTTAAAAATTAGAGGTAAAAGACCAGTAAAGCAGTAAAAGACCTACTCAAAAGAAATTATCAATGAATTAAAAGAAAATGATGGATTCGGTTAAACATTAAGCATAAAATTATTGCCGGAGTGTATTTTGCCATTAGAAGCTCATAAGAAATGGCTAAAATCAATAAAAAGCGCTAAAATTATTAAAAACCACTAAAATTATGGGACTTCAAGTTATGAAAAATGTAAATATTTGGATTTTAAAGGGGAAAGTGTGATCAGAATTGTGCTCCAACTGCCACGATTTTGCTCACATTAGTTACTGTTAATATTATCTATCATCCGATGATGGCAAACATTCTAATATTAAAAATTATCATAAATTCTAATTCTAAATTATCAGTATGTTTCTGGAAGAATCCTGAATAAAGTTTTGAGTCTCTTCAACAGCAGTAAATATCTGATCAGTCAACGTTTCGCTAATCCGGGCATCATTAGGATTGATAAAAACAAGAACATAATATCATACAAATGGGGACTAAATATAGCACATCTTACATCAACATTCTCAAATAATATCAACTATAGATAATAAATCATCTCAAAACAGATTAATATACAAATATCTGTTAATAAAACGTTTTATTTTATTTCTAAAATCATTAAAATTGACTAAAATCAATAAAGTAACATATTAAAACAATTATAAAAACAAAAAATAATATCTAAAATTGGTTAAAATATACTAAAAAATATAAAGCTATGTTAAAAATTAGAGGTAAAAGACCAGTAAAGCAGTAAAAGACCTACTCAAAAGAAATTATCAATGAATTGAAAGAAAATGATGGATTCGGTTAAACATTAAGCATAATATTATTGCCGGAGTGTATTTTGCCATTAGAAGCTCATAAGAAATGGCTAAAATCAATAAAAAGCGCTAAAATTATTAAAAACCACTAAAATCATGGGACTTCAAGTTATGAAAAATGTAAATATTTGGATTTTAAAGGGGAAAGTGTGATCAGAATTGTGCTCCAACTGCCACGATTTTGCTCACATTAGTTACTGTTAATATTATCTATCATCCGATGATGGCAAACATTCTAATATTAAAAATTATCATAAATTCTAATTCTAAATTATCAGTATGTTTCTGGAAGAATCCTGAATAAAGTTTTGAGTCTCTTCAACAGCAGTAAATATCTGATCAGTCAACGTTTCGCTAATCCGGGCATCATTAGGATTGATAAAAACAAGAACATAATATCATACAAATGGGGACTAAATATAGCACATCTTACATCAACATTCTCAAATAATATCAACTATAGATAATAAATCATCTCAAAACAGATTTATATACAAATATCTGATAATAAAACGTTTTATTTTATTTCTAAAATCATTAAAATTGACTAAAGTCAATAAAGTAACATATAAAAACAATTATAAAACCAAAAAAAAATATCTAAAATTGGTAAAAATATACTAAAAAATATAAAGCTATGTTAAAAATTAGAGGTAAAAGACCAGTAAAGCAGTAAAAGACCTACTCAAAAGATATTATCAATGAATTGAAAGAAAATGATGGTTTCGGTTAAACATTAAGCATGGTATTATTGTCGAATTGTATTTTGCCGTTTGAAGTTGATGAGAAATAACTAACAGAATTGTGCTCCAACTGCCACGATTTTGCTCATATTAGTTACTGTAAATATTATCTATCATCCGATGATGGCAAACATTCTAATATTCAAAATTATCTTAAATTCTAATTCTAAATTATCAGTATATTTCTGGAAGAATCCTGAATAAAGTTTTGAGTCTCTTAAACAGCAGTAAATATCTGATCAGTCAACGTTTCGCTAATTCGGGCATCATTAGGATTGAAAAAAACAACAACATAATATCATGCAAATGGGGACCAAATATAGCACATCTTACATCAACATTCTCAAATAATATCAACTACAGATAATACATCATCTCAAAACAGACTTATATACAAATATTTGCTAATAAAACGTTTTATTTTATTTCTAAAATCATTAAAATTGACTAAAATCAATAAAGTAACATATAAAAACAATTCTAAAAAAAAAAATAATATCTAAAATTGGTTAAAATATACTAAAAAATATAAAGCTATGTTAAAAATTAGAGGTAAAAGACCAGTAAACCAGTAAAAGACTTACTCAAAAGAAATTATCAATGAATTGAAAGAAAATGATGGATTCGGTTAAACATTAAGCATAATATTATTGCCGGAGTGTATTTTGCCATTAGAAGCTCATAAGAAATGGCTAAAATCAATAAGAAGCGCAAAATTATTAAAAACCACTAAAATTATGGGACTTCAAGTTATGAAAAATGTAAATATTTGGATTTTAAAGGGGGAAAGTGTGATCAGAATTGTGCTCCAACTGCCACGATTTTGCTCACATTAGTAACTGTTAATATTATCTATCATCAGATGATGGCAAACATTCTAATATTCAAAATTATCTTAAATTCTAATTCTAAATTATCAGTATATTTCTGGAAGAATCCTGAATAAAGTTTTGAGTCTCTTTAACAGCAGTAAATATCAGATCAGTCAACGATTCCCTAATTCGGGCATCATTAGGATTGAAAAAAACAACAACATAATATCATACAAATGGGGACCAAATATAGCACATCTTACATCAACATTCTCAAATAATATCAACTACAGATAATACATCATCTCAAAACAGATTTATATACAAATATTTGATAATAAAACGTTTTATTTTATTTCTAAAATTGACTAAAATCAATAAAGTAACATATAAAAACAATTCTAAAAACAAAAAATAATATCTAAAATTGGTTAAAATATACTAAAAAATATAAAGCTATGTTAAAAATTAGAGGTAAAAGACCAGTAAAGCAGTAAAAGACCTACTCAAAAGATATTATCAATGAATTGAAAGAAAATGATGGTTTCGGTTAAACATTAAGCATGGTATTATTGTCGAATTGTATTTTGCCGTTTGAAGTTGATGAGAAATAACTAACAGAATTGTGCTCCAACTGCCACGATTTTGCTCATATTAGTTACTGTAAATATTATCTATCATCCGATGATGGCAAACATTCTAATATTCAAAATTATCTTAAATTCTAATTCTAAATTATCAGTATATTTCTGGAAGAAACCTGAATAAAGTTTTGAGTCTCTTAAATAGCAGTAAATATCTGATCAGTCAACGTTTCCCTAATTCGGGCAACATTAGGATTGAAAAAAACAACAACATAATATCATACAAATGGGGACCAAATATAGCACATCTTACATCAACATTCTCAAATAATATCAACTACAGATAATACATCATCTCAAAACAGATTTATATACAAATATTTGATAATAAAACGTTTTATTTTATTTCTAAAATCATTAAAATTGACTAAAATCAATAAAGTAACATATAAAAACAAATCTAAAAAAAAAAATAATATCTAAAATTGGTTAAAATATACTAAAAAATATAAAGCTATGTTAAAAATTAGAGGTAAAAGACCAGTAAAGCAGTAAAAGACCTACTCAAAAGAAATTATCAATGAATTGAAAGAAAATGATGGATTCGGTTAAACATTAAGCATAATATTATTGCCGGAGTGTGTTTTGCCATTAGAAGCTCATAAGAAATGGCTAAAATCAATAAAAAGCGCTAAAATTATTAAAAACCACTAAAATTATGGGACTTCAAGTTATGAAAAATGTAAATATTTGGAATTTTAAAGGGGGAAAGCTTGATCAGAATTGTGCTCCAACTGCCACGATTTTGCTCATATTAGTTACTGTAAATATTATCTATCATCCGATGATGGCAAACATTCTAATATTCAAAATTATCTTAAATTCTAATTCTAAATTATCAGTATATTTCTGGAAGAATCCTGAATAAAGTTTTGAGTCTCTTAAACAGCAGTAAATATCTGATCAGTCAACGATTCCCTAATTCGGGCATCATTAGGATTGAAAAAAACAACAACATAATATCATACAAATGGGGACTTAATATAGCACATCTTACATCAACATTCTCAAATAATATCAACTACAGATAATACATCATCTCAAAACAGATTTATATACAAATATTTGATAATAAAACGTTTTATTTTATTTCTAAAATCATTAAAATTGACTAAAATCAATAAAGTAACATATAAAAACAATTATAAAAAAAAAAATAATATCTAAAATTGGTTAAAATATACTAAAAAATATAAAGCTATGTTAAAAATTAGAGGTAAAAGACCAGTAAAGCAGTAAAAGACCTACTCAAAAGAAATTATCAATGAATTGAAAGAAAATGATGGATTCGGTTAAACATTAAGCATACTATTATTGCCGGAGTATATTTTGCCATTAGAAGCTGATAAGAAATGACTAAAATCAATAAAAACCGCTAAAATTATTAAAAACCACTAAAATTATGGGACTTCAAGTTATGAAAAATGTAAATATTTGGATTTTAAAGGGGGAAAGTGTGATCAGAATTGTGCTCCAACTGCCACGATTTTGCTCACATTAGTTACTGTTAATATTATCTATCATCAGATGATGGCAAACATTCTAATATTCAAAATTATCTTAAATTCTAATTCTAAATTATCAGTATATTTCTGGAAGAATCCTGAATAAAGTTTTGAGTCTCTTAAACAGCAGTAAATATCTGATCAGTCAACGTTTCGCTAATTCGGGCATCATTAGGATTGAAAAAAACAACAACATAATATCATACAAATGGGGACCAAATATAGCACATCTTACATCAACATTCTCAAATAATATCAACTACAGATAATACATTATCTCAAAACAGACTTATATACAAATATTTGCTAATAAAACGTTTTATTTTATTTCTAAAATCATTAAAATTGACTAAAATCAGAAAAGTAACATATAAAAACAATTATAAAAACAAAAAATAATATCTAAAATTGGTTAAAATATACTAATAAATATAAAGCTATGTTAAAAATTAGAGGTAAAAGACCAGTAAAGCAGTAAAAGACCTACTCAAAAGAAATTATCAATGAATTGAAAGAAAATGATGGATTCGGTTAAACATTAAACATATTATTGCCGGAGTGTATTTTGCCATTAGAAGCTGATAAGAAATGACTAAAATCAATAAAAACCGCTAAAATTATTAAAAACCACTAAAATTATGGGACTTCAAGTTATGAAAAATGTAAATATTTGGATTTTAAAGGGGGAAAGTGTGATCAGAAGTGTGCTCCAACTGCCACAATTTTGCTCATATTAGCTACTGTTAATATTATCTATCATCCGATGATAGCAAACAATCTAATATTCAAAATTATCATAAATTCTAATTCTAAATTATCAGTATGTTTCTGGAAGAATCCTGAATAAAGTTTTGAGTCTCTTCAACAGCAGTAAATATCTGATCAGTCAACTTTTCGCTAATCCGGGCATCATTAGGATTGATAAAAACAAGAACATAATATCATACAAATGGGGACCAAATATAGCACATCTTACATCAACATTCTCAAATAATATCAACTATAGATAATAAATCATCTCAAAACAGATTAATATACAAATATCTGATAATAAAACGTTTTATTTTATTTCTAAAATCATTAAAATTGACTAAAATCAATAAAGTAACATATTAAAACAATTATAAAAACAAAAAATAATATCTAAAATTGGTTAAAATATACTAAAAAATATAAAGCTATGTTAAAAATTAGAGGTAAAAGACCAGTAAAGCAGTAAAAGACCTACTCAAAAGAAATTATCAATGAATTGAAAGAAAATGATGGATTCGGTTAAACATTAAGCATAATATTATTGCCGGAGTGTATTATGCCATTAGAAGCTCATAAGAAATGGCTAAAATCAATAAAAAGCGCTAAAATTATTAAAAACCACTAAAATCATGGGACTTCAAGTTATGAAAAATGTAAATATTTGGATTTTAAAGGGGAAAGTGTGATCAGAATTGTGCTCCAACTGCCACGATTTTGCTCACATTAGTTACTGTTAATATTATCTATCATCCGATGATGGCAAACATTCTAATATTAAAAATTATCATAAATTCTAATTCTAAATTATCAGTATGTTTCTGGAAGAATCCTGAATAAAGTTTTGAGTCTCTTCAACAGCAGTAAATATCTGATCAGTCAACGTTTTGCTAATCCGGGCATCATTAGGATTGATAAAAACAAGAACATAATATCATACAAATGGGGACTAAATATAGCACATCTTACATCAACATTCTCAAATAATATCAACTATAGATAATAAATCATCTCAAAACAGATTTATATACAAATATCTGATAATAAAACGTTTTATTTTATTTCTAAAATCATTAAAATTGACTAAAATCAATAAAGTAACATATAAAAACAATTATAAAAACAAAAAAAAATATCTAAAATTGGTAAAAATATACTAAAAAATATAAAGCTATGTTAAAAATTAGAGGTAAAAGACCAGTAAAGCAGTAAAAGACCTACTCAAAAGATATTATCAATGAATTGAAAGAAAATGATGGTTTCGGTTAAACATTAAGCATGGTATTATTGTCGAATTGTATTTTGCCGTTTGAAGTTGATGAGAAATAACTAACAGAATTGTGCTCCAACTGCCACGATTTTGCTCATATTAGTTACTGTAAATATTATCTATCATCCGATGATGGCAAACATTCTAATATTCAAAATTATCTTAAATTCTAATTCTAAATTATCAGTATATTTCTGGAAGAATCCTGAATAAAGTTTTGAGTCTCTTAAACAGCAGTAAATATCTGATCAGTCAACGTTTCGCTAATTCGGGCATCATTAGGATTGAAAAAAACAACAACATAATATCATGCAAATGGGGACCAAATATAGCACATCTTACATCAACATTCTCAAATAATATCAACTACAGATAATACATCATCTCAAAACAGACTTATATACAAATATTTGCTAATAAAACGTTTTATTTTATTTCTAAAATCATTAAAATTGACTAAAATCAATAAAGTAACATATAAAAACAATTATAAAAACAAAAACTAATATCTAAAATTGGTAAAAATATACTAAAAAATATAAAGCTATGTTAAAAATTAGAGGTAAAAGACCAGTAAAGCAGTAAAAGACCTACTCAAAAGAAATTATCAATGAATTGAAAGAAAATGATGGATTCGGTTAAACATTAAGCATATTATTGCCGGAGTGTATTTTGCCATTAGAAGCTGATAAGAAATGACTAAAATCAATAAAAACCGCTAAAATTATTAAAAACCACTAAAATTATGGGACTTCAAGTTATGAAAAATGTAAATATTTGGATTTTAAAGGGGGAAAGTGTGATCAGAATTGTGCTCCAACTGCCACGATTTTGCTCACATTAGTTACTGTTAATATTATCTATCATCAGATGATGGCAAACATTCTAATATTCAAAATTATCTTAAATTCTAATTCTAAATTATCAGTATGTTTCTGGAAGAATCCTGAATAAAGTTTTGAGTCTCTTCAACAGCAGTAAATATCTGATCAGTCAACGTTTTGCTAATCCGGGCATCATTAGGATTGATAAAAACAAGAACATAATATCATACAAATGGGGACTAAATATAGCACATCTTACATCAACATTCTCAAATAATATCAACTATAGATAATAAATCATCTCAAAACAGATTTATATACAAATATCTGATAATAAAACGTTTTATTTTATTTCTAAAATCATTAAAATTGACTAAAATCAATAAAGTAACATATAAAAACAATTATAAAAACAAAAAAAAATATCTAAAATTGGTAAAAATATACTAAAAAATATAAAGCTATGTTAAAAATTAGAGGTAAAAGACCAGTAAAGCAGTAAAAGACCTACTCAAAAGATATTATCAATGAATTGAAAGAAAATGATGGTTTCGGTTAAACATTAAGCATGGTATTATTGTCGAATTGTATTTTGCCGTTTGAAGTTGATGAGAAATAACTAACAGAATTGTGCTCCAACTGCCACGATTTTGCTCATATTAGTTACTGTAAATATTATCTATCATCCGATGATGGCAAACATTCTAATATTCAAAATTATCTTAAATTCTAATTCTAAATTATCAGTATATTTCTGGAAGAATCCTGAATAAAGTTTTGAGTCTCTTAAACAGCAGTAAATATCTGATCAGTCAACGTTTCGCTAATTCGGGCATCATTAGGATTGAAAAAAACAACAACATAATATCATGCAAATGGGGACCAAATATAGCACATCTTACATCAACATTCTCAAATAATATCAACTACAGATAATACATCATCTCAAAACAGACTTATATACAAATATTTGCTAATAAAACGTTTTATTTTATTTCTAAAATCATTAAAATTGACTAAAATCAATAAAGTAACATATAAAAACAATTATAAAAACAAAAACTAATATCTAAAATTGGTAAAAATATACTAAAAAATATAAAGCTATGTTAAAAATTAGAGGTAAAAGACCAGTAAAGCAGTAAAAGACCTACTCAAAAGAAATTATCAATGAATTGAAAGAAAATGATGGATTCGGTTAAACATTAAGCATATTATTGCCGGAGTGTATTTTGCCATTAGAAGCTGATAAGAAATGACTAAAATCAATAAAAACCGCTAAAATTATTAAAAACCACTAAAATTATGGGACTTCAAGTTATGAAAAATGTAAATATTTGGAATTTTAAAGGGGCAAAGTGTGATTAGAATTGTGCTCCAACTACCACGATTTTGCTCATATTAGTTACTGTTAATATTATCTATCATCCGATGATGGCAAACATTCTAATATTCAAAATTATCTTAAATTCTAATTCTAAATTATCAGTATATTCCTGGAAGAATCCTGAATAAAGTTTTGAGTCTCTTAAACAGCAGTAAATATCTGATCAGTCAACGATTCCCTAATTCGGGCATCATTAGGATTGAAAAAAACAACAACATAATATCATACAAATGGGGACCAAATATAGCACATCTTACATCAACATTCTCAAATAATATCAACTACAGATAATACATCATCTCAAAACAGATTTATATACAAATATTTGATAATAAAACGTTTTATTTTATTTCTAAAATCATTAAAATTGACTAAAATCAATAAAGTAACATATAAAAACAATTCTAAAAAAAAAAATAATATCTAAAATTGGTTAAAATATACTAAAAAATATAAAGCTATGTTAAAAATTAGAGGTAAAAGACCAGTAAACCAGTAAAAGACCTACTCAAAAGAAATTATCAATGAATTGAAAGAAAATGATGGATTCGGTTAAACATTAAGCATAATATTATTGCCGGAGTGTATTTTGCCATTAGAAGCTCATAAGAAATGGCTAAAATCAATAAAAAGCGCAAAATTATTAAAAACCACTAAAATTATGGGACTTCAAGTTATGAAAAATGTAAATATTTGGATTTTAAAGGGGGAAAGTGTGATCAGAATTGTGCTCCATCTGCCACGATTTTGCTCACATTAGTTACTGTTAATATTATCTATCATCAGATGATGGCAAACATTCTAATATTCAAAATTATCTTAAATTCTAATTCTAAATTATCAGTATATTTCTGGAAGAATCCTGAATAAAGTTTTGAGTCTCTTTAACAGCAGTAAATATCAGATCAGTCAACGATTCCCTAATTCGGGCATCATTAGGATTGAAAAAAACAACAACATAATATCATACAAATGGGGACCAAATATAGCACATCTTACATCAACATTCTCAAATAATATCAACTACAGATAATACATCATCTCAAAACAGATTTATATACAAATATTTGATAATAAAACGTTTTATTTTATTTCTAAAATTGACTAAAATCAATAAAGTAACATATAAAAACAATTCTAAAAACAAAAAATAATATCTAAAATTGGTTAAAATATACTAAAAAATATAAAGCTATGTTAAAAATTAGAGGTAAAAGACCAGTAAAGCAGTAAAAGACCTACTCAAAAGATATTATCAATGAATTGAAAGAAAATGATGGTTTCGGTTAAACATTAAGCATGGTATTATTGTCGAATTGTATTTTGCCGTTTGAAGTTGATGAGAAATAACTAACAGAATTGTGATCCAACTTTCACGATTTTGCTCATATTAGTTACTGTAAATATTATCTATCATCCGATGATGGCAAACATTCTAATATTCAAAATTATCTTAAATTCTAATTCTAAATTATCAGTATATTTCTGGAAGAAACCTGAATAAAGTTTTGAGTCTCTTAAATAGCAGTAAATATCTGATCAGTCAACGATTCCCTAATTCGGGCATCATTAGGATTGAAAAAAACAACAACATAATATCATACAAATGGGGACCAAATATAGCACATCTTACATCAACATTCTCAAATAATATCAACTACAGATAATACATCATCTCAAAACAGATTTATATACAAATATTTGATAATAAAACGTTTTATTTTATTTCTAAAATCATTAAAATTGACTAAAATCAATAAAGTAACATATAAAAACAAATCTAAAAAAAAAAATAATATCTAAAATTGGTTAAAATATACTAAAAAATATAAAGCTATGTTAAAAATTAGAGGTAAAAGACCAGTAAAGCAGTAAAAGACCTACTCAAAAGAAATTATCAATGAATTGAAAGAAAATGATGGATTCGGTTAAACATTAAGCATAATATTATTGCCGGAGTGTGTTTTGCCATTAGAAGCTCATAAGAAATGGCTAAAATCAATAAAAAGCGCTAAAATTATTAAAAACCACTAAAATTATGGGACTTCAAGTTATGAAAAATGTAAATATTTGGAATTTTAAAGGGGGAAAGCTTGATCAGAATTGTGCTCCAACTGCCACGATTTTGCTCATATTAGTTACTGTAAATATTATCTATCATCCGATGATGGCAAACATTCTAATATTCAAAATTATCTTAAATTCTAATTCTAAATTATCAGTATATTTCTGGAAGAATCCTGAATAAAGTTTTGAGTCTCTTAAACAGCAGTAAATATCTGATCAGTCAACGATTCCCTAATTCGGGCATCATTAGGATTGAAAAAAACAAAAACATAATATCATACAAATGGGGACCAAATATAGCACATCTTACATCAACATTCTCAAATAATATCAACTACAGATAATACATCATCTCAAAACAGATTTATATACAAATATTTGATAATAAAACGTTTTATTTTATTTCTAAAATCATTAAAATTGACTAAAATCAATAAAGTAACATATAAAAACAATTATAAAAAAAAAAATAATATCTAAAATTGGTTAAAATATACTAAAAAATATAAAGCTATGTTAAAAATTAGAGGTAAAAGACCAGTAAAGCAGTAAAAGACCTACTCAAAAGAAATTATCAATGAATTGAAAGAAAATGATGGATTCGGTTAAACATTAAGCATACAATTATTGCCGGAGTATATTTTGCCATTAGAAGCTGATAAGAAATGACTAAAATCAATAAAAACCGCTAAAATTATTAAAAACCACTAAAATTATGGGACTTCAAGTTATGAAAAATGTAAATATTTGGATTTTAAAGGGGGAAAGTGTGATCAGAATTGTGCTCCAACTGCCACGATTTTGCTCACATTAGTTACTGTTAATATTATCTATCATCAGATGATGGCAAACATTCTAATATTCAAAATTATCTTAAATTCTAATTCTAAATTATCAGTATATTTCTGGAAGAATCCTGAATAAAGTTTTGAGTCTCTTAAACAGCAGTAAATATCTGATCAGTCAACGTTTCGCTAATTCGGGCATCATTAGGATTGAAAAAAACAACAACATAATATCATACAAATGGGGACCAAATATAGCACATCTTACATCAACATTCTCAAATAATATCAACTACAGATAATACATCATCTCAAAACAGACTTATATACAAATATTTGCTAATAAAACGTTTTATTTTATTTCTAAAATCATTAAAATTGACTAAAATCAGAAAAGTAACATATAAAAACAATTATAAAAACAAAAAATAATATCTAAAATTGGTTAAAATATACTAATAAATATAAAGCTATGTTAAAAATTAGAGGTAAAAGACCAGTAAAGCAGTAAAAGACCTACTCAAAAGAAATTATCAATGAATTGAAAGAAAATGATGGATTCGGTTAAACATTAAGCATATTATTGCCGGAGTGTATTTTGCCATTAGAAGCTGATAAGAAATGACTAAAATCAATAAAAACCGCTAAAATTATTAAAAACCACTAAAATTATGGGACTTCAAGTTATGAAAAATGTAAATATTTGGATTTTAAAGGGGGAAAGTGTGATCAGAAGTGTGCTCCAACTGCCACAATTTTGCTCATATTAGCTACTGTTAATATTATCTATCATCCGATGATAGCAAACAATCTAATATTCAAAATTATCATAAATTCTAATTCTAAATTATCAGTATGTTTCTGGAAGAATCCTGAATAAAGTTTTGAGTCTCTTCAACAGCAGTAAATATCTGATCAGTCAACTTTTCGCTAATCCGGGCATCATTAGGATTGATAAAAACAAGAACATAATATCATACAAATGGGGACCAAATATAGCACATCTTACATCAACATTCTCAAATAATATCAACTATAGATAATAAATCATCTCAAAACAGATTAATATACAAATATCTGATAATAAAACGTTTTATTTTATTTCTAAAATCATTAAAATTGACTAAAATCAATAAAGTAACATATTAAAACAATTATAAAAACAAAAAATAATATCTAAAATTGGTTAAAATATACTAAAAAATATAAAGCTATGTTAAAAATTAGAGGTAAAAGACCAGTAAAGCAGTAAAAGACCTACTCAAAAGAAATTATCAATGAATTGAAAGAAAATGATGGATTCGGTTAAACATTAAGCATAATATTATTGCCGGAGTGTGTTTTGCCATTAGAAGCTCATAAGAAATGGCTAAAATCAATAAAAAGCGCTAAAATTATTAAAAACCACTAAAATTATGGGACTTCAAGTTATGAAAAATGTAAATATTTGGAATTTTAAAGGGGGAAAGCTTGATCAGAATTGTGCTCCAACTGCCACGATTTTGCTCATATTAGTTACTGTAAATATTATCTATCATCCGATGATGGCAAACATTCTAATATTCAAAATTATCTTAAATTCTAATTCTAAATTATCAGTATATTTCTGGAAGAATCCTGAATAAAGTTTTGAGTCTCTTAAACAGCAGTAAATATCTGATCAGTCAACGATTCCCTAATTCGGGCATCATTAGGATTGAAAAAAACAAAAACATAATATCATACAAATGGGGACCAAATATAGCACATCTTACATCAACATTCTCAAATAATATCAACTACAGATAATACATCATCTCAAAACAGATTTATATACAAATATTTGATAATAAAACGTTTTATTTTATTTCTAAAATCATTAAAATTGACTAAAATCAATAAAGTAACATATAAAAACAATTATAAAAAAAAAAATAATATCTAAAATTGGTTAAAATATACTAAAAAATATAAAGCTATGTTAAAAATTAGAGGTAAAAGACCAGTAAAGCAGTAAAAGACCTACTCAAAAGAAATTATCAATGAATTGAAAGAAAATGATGGATTCGGTTAAACATTAAGCATACAATTATTGCCGGAGTATATTTTGCCATTAGAAGCTGATAAGAAATGACTAAAATCAATAAAAACCGCTAAAATTATTAAAAACCACTAAAATTATGGGACTTCAAGTTATGAAAAATGTAAATATTTGGATTTTAAAGGGGGAAAGTGTGATCAGAATTGTGCTCCAACTGCCACGATTTTGCTCACATTAGTTACTGTTAATATTATCTATCATCAGATGATGGCAAACATTCTAATATTCAAAATTATCTTAAATTCTAATTCTAAATTATCAGTATATTTCTGGAAGAATCCTGAATAAAGTTTTGAGTCTCTTAAACAGCAGTAAATATCTGATCAGTCAACGTTTCGCTAATTCGGGCATCATTAGGATTGAAAAAAACAACAACATAATATCATACAAATGGGGACCAAATATAGCACATCTTACATCAACATTCTCAAATAATATCAACTACAGATAATACATCATCTCAAAACAGACTTATATACAAATATTTGCTAATAAAACGTTTTATTTTATTTCTAAAATCATTAAAATTGACTAAAATCAGAAAAGTAACATATAAAAACAATTATAAAAACAAAAAATAATATCTAAAATTGGTTAAAATATACTAATAAATATAAAGCTATGTTAAAAATTAGAGGTAAAAGACCAGTAAAGCAGTAAAAGACCTACTCAAAAGAAATTATCAATGAATTGAAAGAAAATGATGGATTCGGTTAAACATTAAGCATATTATTGCCGGAGTGTATTTTGCCATTAGAAGCTGATAAGAAATGACTAAAATCAATAAAAACCGCTAAAATTATTAAAAACCACTAAAATTATGGGACTTCAAGTTATGAAAAATGTAAATATTTGGATTTTAAAGGGGGAAAGTGTGATCAGAAGTGTGCTCCAACTGCCACAATTTTGCTCATATTAGCTACTGTTAATATTATCTATCATCCGATGATAGCAAACAATCTAATATTCAAAATTATCATAAATTCTAATTCTAAATTATCAGTATGTTTCTGGAAGAATCCTGAATAAAGTTTTGAGTCTCTTCAACAGCAGTAAATATCTGATCAGTCAACTTTTCGCTAATCCGGGCATCATTAGGATTGATAAAAACAAGAACATAATATCATACAAATGGGGACCAAATATAGCACATCTTACATCAACATTCTCAAATAATATCAACTATAGATAATAAATCATCTCAAAACAGATTAATATACAAATATCTGATAATAAAACGTTTTATTTTATTTCTAAAATCATTAAAATTGACTAAAATCAATAAAGTAACATATTAAAACAATTATAAAAACAAAAAATAATATCTAAAATTGGTTAAAATATACTAAAAAATATAAAGCTATGTTAAAAATTAGAGGTAAAAGACCAGTAAAGCAGTAAAAGACCTACTCAAAAGAAATTATCAATGAATTGAAAGAAAATGATGGATTCGGTTAAACATTAAGCATAATATTATTGCCGGAGTGTATTTTGCCATTAGAAGCTCATAAGAAATGGCTAAAATCAATAAAAAGCGCTAAAATTATTAAAAACCACTAAAATCATGGGACTTCAAGTTATGAAAAATGTAAATATTTGGATTTTAAAGGGGAAAGTGTGATCAGAATTGTGCTCCAACTGCCACGATTTTGCTCACATTAGTTACTGTTAATATTATCTATCATCCGATGATGGCAAACATTCTAATATTAAAAATTATCATAAATTCTAATTCTAAATTATCAGTATGTTTCTGGAAGAATCCTGAATAAAGTTTTGAGTCTCTTCAACAGCAGTAAATATCTGATCAGTCAACGTTTCGCTAATCCGGGCATCATTAGGATTGATAAAAACAAGAACATAATATCATACAAATGGGGACTAAATATAGCACATCTTACATCAACATTCTCAAATAATATCAACTATAGATAATAAATCATCTCAAAACAGATTTATATACAAATATCTGATAATAAAACGTTTTATTTTATTTCTAAAATCATTAAAATTGACTAAAATCAATAAGTAACATATAAAAACAATTATAAAAACAAAAAAAAATATCTAAAATTGGTAAAAATATACTAAAAAATATAAAGCTATGTTAAAAATTAGAGGTAAAAGACCAGTAAAGCAGTAAAAGACCTACTCAAAAGATATTATCAATGAATTGAAAGAAAATGATGGTTTCGGTTAAACATTAAGCATGGTATTATTGTCGAATTGTATTTTGCCGTTTGAAGTTGATGAGAAATAACTAACAGAATTGTGCTCCAACTGCCACGATTTTGCTCATATTAGTTACTGTAAATATTATCTATCATCCGATGATGGCAAACATTCTAATATTCAAAATTATCTTAAATTCTAATTCTAAATTATCAGTATATTTCTGGAAGAATCCTGAATAAAGTTTTGAGTCTCTTAAACAGCAGTAAATATCTGATCAGTCAACGTTTCGCTAATTCGGGCATCATTAGGATTGAAAAAAACAACAACATAATATCATGCAAATGGGGACCAAATATAGCACATCTTACATCAACATTCTCAAATAATATCAACTACAGATAATACATCATCTCAAAACAGACTTATATACAAATATTTGCTAATAAAACGTTTTATTTTATTTCTAAAATCATTAAAATTGACTAAAATCAATAAAGTAACATATAAAAACAATTATAAAAACAAAAACTAATATCTAAAATTGGTAAAAATATACTAAAAAATATAAAGCTATGTTAAAAATTAGAGGTAAAAGACCAGTAAAGCAGTAAAAGACCTACTCAAAAGAAATTATCAATGAATTGAAAGAAAATGATGGATTCGGTTAAACATTAAGCATAATATTATTGCCGGAGTGTATATTGCCATTAGAAGCACATAAGAAATGGCTAAAATCAATAAAAAGCGCTAAAATTATTAAAAACCACTAAAATTATGGGACTTCAAGTTATGAAAAATGTAAATATTTGGAATTTTAAAGGGGCAAAGTGTGATTAGAATTGTGCTCCAACTACCACGATTTTGCTCATATTAGTTACTGTTAATATTATCTATCATCCGATGATGGCAAACATTCTAATATTCAAAATTATCTTAAATTCTAATTCTAAATTATCAGTATATTCCTGGAAGAATCCTGAATAAAGTTTTGAGTCTCTTAAACAGCAGTAAATATCTGATCAGTCAACGATTCCCTAATTCGGGCATCATTAGGATTGAAAAAAACAACAACATAATATCATACAAATGGGGACCAAATATAGCACATCTTACATCAACATTCTCAAATAATATCAACTACAGATAATACATCATCTCAAAACAGATTTATATACAAATATTTGATAATAAAACGTTTTATTTTATTTCTAAAATCATTAAAATTGACTAAAATCAATAAAGTAACATATAAAAACAATTCTAAAAAAAAAAATAATATCTAAAATTGGTTAAAATATACTAAAAAATATAAAGCTATGTTAAAAATTAGAGGTAAAAGACCAGTAAACCAGTAAAAGACCTACTCAAAAGAAATTATCAATGAATTGAAAGAAAATGATGGATTCGGTTAAACATTAAGCATAATATTATTGCCGGAGTGTATTTTGCCATTAGAAGCTCATAAGAAATGGCTAAAATCAATAAAAAGCGCAAAATTATTAAAAACCACTAAAATTATGGGACTTCAAGTTATGAAAAATGTAAATATTTGGATTTTAAAGGGGGAAAGTGTGATCAGAATTGTGCTCCAACTGCCACGATTTTGCTCACATTAGTTACTGTTAATATTATCTATCATCAGATGATGGCAAACATTCTAATATTCAAAATTATCTTAAATTCTAATTCTAAATTATCAGTATATTTCTGGAAGAATCCTGAATAAAGTTTTGAGTCTCTTTAACAGCAGTAAATATCTGATCAGTCAACGATTCCCTAATTCGGGCATCATTAGGATTGAAAAAAACAACAACATAATATCATACAAATGGGGACCAAATATAGCACATCTTACATCAACATTCTCAAATAATATCAACTACAGATAATACATCATCTCAAAACAGATTTATATACAAATATTTGATAATAAAACGTTTTATTTTATTTCTAAAATTGACTAAAATCAATAAAGTAACATATAAAAACAATTCTAAAAACAAAAAATAATATCTAAAATTGGTTAAAATATACTAAAAAATATAAAGCTATGTTAGAAATTAGAGGTAAAAGACCAGTAAAGCAGTAAAAGACCTACTCAAAAGATATTATCAATGAATTGAAAGAAAATGATGGTTTCGGTTAAACATTAAGCATGGTATTATTGTCGAATTGTATTTTGCCGTTTGAAGTTGATGAGAAATAACTAACAGAATTGTGCTCCAACTGCCACGATCTTGCTCATATTAGTTACTGTAAATATTATCTATCATCCGATGATGGCAAACATTCTAATATTCAAAATTATCTTAAATTCTAATTCTAAATTATCAGTATATTTCTGGAAGAATCCTGAATAAAGTTTTGAGTCTCTTAAACAGCAGTAAATATCTGATCAGTCAACGTTTCGCTAATTCGGGCATCATTAGGATTGAAAAAAACAACAACATAATATCATGCAAATGGGGACCAAATATAGCACATCTTACATCAACATTCTCAAATAATATCAACTACAGATAATACATCATCTCAAAACAGATTTATATACAAATATTTGATAATAAAACGTTTTATTTTATTTCTAAAATTGACTAAAATCAATAAAGTAACATATAAAAACAATTCTAAAAACAAAAAATAATATCTAAAATTGGTTAAAATATACTAAAAAATATAAAGCTATGTTAAAAATTAGAGGTAAAAGACCAGTAAAGCAGTAAAAGACCTACTCAAAAGAAATTATCAATGAATTGAAAGAAAATGATGGATTCGGTTAAACACTAAGCATAATATTATTGCCGGAGTGTGTTTTGCCATTAGAAGCTCATAAGAAATGGCTAAAATCAATAAAAAGCGCTATAATTATTAAAACCCACTAAAATTATGGGACTTCAAGTTATGAAAAATGTAAATATTTGGAATTTTAAAGGGGGAAAGCTTGATCAGAATTGTGCTCCAACTGCCACGATTTTGCTCATATTAGTTACTGTAAATATTATCTATCATCCGATGATGGCAAACATTCTAATATTCAAAATTATCTTAAATTCTAATTCTAAATTATCAGTATATTTCTGGAAGAAACCTGAATAAAGTTTTGAGTCTCTTAAATAGCAGTAAATATCTGATCAGTCAACGATTCCCTAATTCGGGCATCATTAGGATTGAAAAAAACAAAAACATAATATCATACAAATGGGGACCAAATATAGCACATCTTACATCAACATTCTCAAATAATATCAACTACAGATAATACATCATCTCAAAACAGATTTATATACAAATATTTGATAATAAAACGTTTTATTTTATTTCTAAAATCATTAAAATTGACTAAAATCAATAAAGTAACATATAAAAACAATTATAAAAAAAAAAATAATATCTAAAATTGGTTAAAATATACTAAAAAATATAAATCTATGTTAAAAATTAGAGGTAAAAGACCAGTAAAGCAGTAAAAGACCTACTCAAAAGAAATTATCAATGAATTGAAAGAAAATGATGGATTCGGTTAAACATTAAGCATACTATTATTGCCGGAGTATATTTTGCCATTAGAAGCTGATAAGAAATGACTAAAATCAATAAAAACCGCTAAAATTATTAAAAACCACTAAAATTATGGGACTTCAAGTTATGAAAAATGTAAATATTTGGATTTTAAAGGGGGAAAGTGTGATCAGAATTGTGCTCCAACTGCCACGATTTTGCTCACATTAGTTACTGTTAATATTATCTATCATCAGATGATGGCAAACATTCTAATATTCAAAATTATCTTAAATTCTAATTCTAAATTATCAGTATATTTCTGGAAGAATCCTGAATAAAGTTTTGAGTCTCTTAAACAGAAGTAAATATCTGATCAGTCAACGTTTCGCTAATTCGGGCATCATTAGGATTGAAAAAAACAACAACATAATATCATACAAATGGGGACCAAATATAGCACATCTTACATCAACATTCTCAAATAATATCAACTACAGATAATACATCATCTCAAAACAGACTTATATACAAATATTTGCTAATAAAACGTTTTATTTTATTTCTAAAATCATTAAAATTGACTAAAATCAATAAAGTAACATATAAAAACAATTATAAAAACAAAAAATAATATCTAAAATTGGTAAAAATATACTAAGAAATATAAAGCTATGTTAAAAATTAGAGGTAAAAGACCAGTAAAGCAGTAAAAGACCTACTCAAAAGATATTATCAATGAATTGAAAGAAAATGATGGTTTCGGTTAAACATTAAGCATAATATTATTGTCGAATTGTATTTTGCCGTTTGAAGTTGATGAGAAATAACTAACAGAATTGTGCTCCAACTGCCACGATTTTGCTCATATTAGTTACTGTAAATATTATCTATTATCCGATGATGGCAAACATTCTAATATTCAAAATTATCTTAAATTCTAATTCTAAATTATCAGTATATTTCTGGAAGAATCCTGAATAAAGTTTTGAGTCTCTTAAACAGCAGTAAATATCTGATCAGTCAACATTTCGCTAATTCGGGCATCATTAGGATTAAAAAAAAACAACAACATAATATCATACAAATGGGGACCAAATATAGCACATCTTACATCAACATTCTCAAATAATATCAACTACAGATAATACATCATCTCAAAACAGACTTATATACAAATATTTGCTAATAAAACGTTTTATTTTATTTCTAAAATCATTAAAATTGACTAAAATCAATAAAGTAACATATAAAAACAATTATAAAAACAAAAAATAATATCTAAAATTGGTTAAAATATACTAAAAAATATAAAGCTATGTTAAAAATTAGAGGTAAAAGACCAGTAAAGCAGTAAAAGACCTACTCAAAAGAAATTATCAATGAATTGGAAGAAAATGATGGATTCGGTTAAACATTAAGCATAATATTATTGCCGGAGTGTATTTTGCCATTAGAAGCTGATAAGAAATGACTAAAATCAATAAAAACCGCTAAAATTATTAAAAACCACTAAAATTATGGGACTTCAAGTTATGAAAAATGTAAATATTTGGATTTTAAAGGGGGAAAGTGTGATCAGAATTGTGCTCCAACTGCCACGATTTTGCTCACATTAGTTTCTGTTAATATTATCTATCATCCGATGATGGCAAACATTCTAATATTCAAAATTATCATAAATTCTAATTCTAAATTATCAGTATGTTTCTGGAAGAATCCAGAATAAAGTTTTGAGTCTCTTCAACAGCAGTAAATATCTGATCAGTCAACATTTCGCTAATCCGGGCATCATTAGGATTGATAAAAACAAGAACATAATATCATACAAATGGGGACCAAATATAGCACATCTTACATCAACATTCTCAAATAATATCAACTATAGATAATAAATCATATCAAAACAGATTTATATACAAATATCTGATAATAAAACGTTTTATTTTATTTCTAAAATCATTAAAATTGACTAAAATCAATAAAGTAACATATAAAAACAATTATAAAAACAAAAAATAATATCTAAAATTGGTAAAAATATACTAAAAAATATAAAGCTATGTTAAAAATTAGAGGTAAAAGACCAGTAAAGCAGTAAAAGACCTACTCAAAAGATATTATCAATGAATTTAAAGAAAATGATGGTTTCGGTTAAACATTAAGCATGGTATTATTGTCGAATTGTATTTTGCCGTTTGAAGTTGATGAGAAATAATTAACAGAATTGTGCTCCAACTGCCACGATTTTGCTCATATTAGTTACTGTAAATATTATCTATTATCCGATGATGGCAAACATTCTAATATTCAAAATTATCTTAAATTCTAATTCTAAATTATCAGTATATTTCTGGAAGAATCCTGAATAAAGTTTTGAGTCTCTTAAACAGCAGTAAATATCTGATCAGTCAACGTTTCGCTAATTCGGGCATCATTAGGATTGAAAAAAACAACAACATAATATCATGCAAATGGGGACCAAATATAGCACATCTTACATCAACATTCTCAAATAATATCAACTACAGATAATACATCATCTCAAAACAGACTTATATACAAATATTTGCTAATAAAACGTTTTATTTTATTTCTAAAATCATTAAAATTGACTAAAATCAATAAAGTAACATATAAATACAATTATAAAAACAAAAAATAATATCTAAAATTGGTTAAAATATACTAAAAAATATAAAGCTATGTTAAAAATTAGAGGTAAAAGACCAGTAAAGCAGTAAAAGACCTACTCAAAAGAAATTATCAATGAATTGGAAGAAAATGATGGATTCGGTTAAACATTAAGCATAATATTATTGCCGGAGTGTATTTTGCCATTAGAAGCTGATAAGAAATGGCTAAAATCAATAAAAAGCGCTAAAATTATTAAAAACCACTAAAATTATGGGACTTCAAGTTATGAAAAATGTAAATATTTGGATTTTAAAGGGGGAAAGTGTGATCAGAATTGTGCTCCAACTGCCACGATTTTGCTCACATTAGTTACTGTTAATATTATCTATCATCCGATGATGGCAAACATTCTAATATTCAAAATTATCATAAATTCTAATTCTAAATAATCAGTATGTTTCTGGAAGAATCCTGAATAAAGTTTTGAGTCTCTTCAACAGCAGTAAATATCTGATCAGTCAACGTTTCGCTAATCCGGGCATCATTAGGATTGATAAAAACAAGAACATAATATCATACAAATGGGGACCAAATATAGCACATCTTACATCAACATTCTCAAATAATATCAACTATAGATAATAAATCATATCAAAACAGATTTATATACAAATATCTGATAATAAAACGTTTTATTTTATTTCTAAAATCATTAAAATTGACTAAAATCAATAAAGTAACATATAAAAACAATTATAAAAACAAAAAATAATATCTAAAATTGGTAAAAATATACTAAAAAATATAAAGCTATGTTAAAAATTAGAGGTAAAAGACCAGTAAAGCAGTAAAAGACCTACTCAAAAGATATTATCAATGAATTTAAAGAAAATGATGGTTTCGGTTAAACATTAAGCATGGTATTATTGTCGAATTGTATTTTGCCGTTTGAAGTTGATGAGAAATAATTAACAGAATTGTGCTCCAACTGCCACGATTTTGCTCATATTAGTTACTGTAAATATTATCTATTATCCGATGATGGCAAACATTCTAATATTCAAAATTATCTTAAATTCTAATTCTAAATTATCAGTATATTTCTGGAAGAATCCTGAATAAAGTTTTGAGTCTCTTAAACAGCAGTAAATATCTGATCAGTCAACGTTTCGCTAATTCGGGCATCATTAGGATTGAAAAAAACAACAACATAATATCATGCAAATGGGGACCAAATATAGCACATCTTACATCAACATTCTCAAATAATATCAACTACAGATAATACATCATCTCAAAACAGACTTATATACAAATATTTGCTAATAAAACGTTTTATTTTATTTCTAAAATCATTAAAATTGACTAAAATCAATAAAGTAACATATAAAAACAATTATAAAAACAAAAAATAATATCTAAAATTGGTTAAAATATACTAAAAAATATAAAGCTATGTTAAAAATTAGAGGTAAAAGACCAGTAAAGCAGTAAAAGACCTACTCAAAAGAAATTATCAATGAATTGGAAGAAAATGATGGATTCGGTTAAACATAAAGCATAATATTATTGCCGGAGTGTATTTTGCCATTAGAAGCTGATAAGAAATGGCTAAAATCAATAAAAAGCGCTAAAATTATTAAAAACCACTAAAATTATGGGACTTCAAGTTATGAAAAATGTAAATATTTGGATTTTAAAGGGGGAAAGTGTGATCAGAATTGTGCTCCAACTGCCACGATTTTGCTCACATTAGTTACTGTTAATATTATCTATCATCCGATGATGGCAAACATTCTAATATTCAAAATTATCATAAATTCTAATTCTAAATAATCAGTATGTTTCTGGAAGAATCCTGAATAAAGTTTTGAGTCTCTTCAACAGCAGTAAATATCTGATCAGTCAACGTTTCGCTAATCCGGGCATCATTAGGATTGATAAAAACAAGAACATAATATCATACAAATGGGGACCAAATATAGCACATCTTACATCAAAATTCTCAAATAATATCAACTATAGATAATAAATCATATCAAAACAGATTTATATACAAATATCTGATAATAAAACGTTTTATTTTATTTCTAAAATCATTAAAATTGACTAAAATCAATAAAGTAACATATAAAAACAATTATAAAAACAAAAAATAATATCTAAAATTGGTAAAAATATACTAAAAAATATAAAGCTATGTTAAAAATTAGAGGTAAAAGACCAGTAAAGCAGTAAAAGACCTACTCAAAAGATATTATCAATGAATTGAAAGAAAATGATGGTTTCGGTTAAACATTAAGCATGGTATTATTGTCGAATTGTATTTTGCCGTTTGAAGTTGATGAGAAATAACTAACAGAATTGTGCTCCAACTGCCACGATTTTGCTCATATTAGTTACTGTAAATATTATCTATTATCCGATGATGGCAAACATTCTAATATTCAAAATTATCTTAAATTCTAATTCTAAATTATCAGTATATTTCTGGAAGAATCCTGAATAAAGTTTTGAGTCTCTTAAACAGCAGTAAATATCTGATCAGTCAACGTTTCGCTAATTCGGGCATCATTAGGATTAAAAAAAAACAACAACATAATATCATACAAATGGGGACCAAATATAGCTCATCTTACATCAACATTCTCAAATAATATCAACTACAGATAATACATCATCTCAAAACAGACTTATATACAAATATTTGCTAATAAAACGTTTTATTTTATTTCTAAAATCATTAAAATTGACTAAAATCAATAAAGTAACATATAAAAACAATTATAAAAACAAAAAATAATATCTAAAATTGGTTAAAATATACTAAAAAATATAAAGCTATGTTAAAAATTAGAGGTAAAAGACCAGTAAAGCAGTAAAAGACCTACTCAAAAGAAATTATCAATGAATTGGAAGAAAATGATGGATTCGGTTAAACATAAAGCATAATATTATTGCCGGAGTGTATTTTGCCATTAGAAGCTGATAAGAAATGGCTAAAATCAATAAAAAGCGCTAAAATTATTAAAAACCACTAAAATTATGGGACTTCAAGTTATGAAAAATGTAAATATTTGGATTTTAAAGGGGGAAAGTGTGATCAGAATTGTGCTCCAACTGCCACGATTTTGCTCACATTAGTTACTGTTAATATTATCTATCATCCGATGATGGCAAACATTCTAATATTCAAAATTATCATAAATTCTAATTCTAAATAATCAGTATGTTTCTGGAAGAATCCTGAATAAAGTTTTGAGTCTCTTCAACAGCAGTAAATATCTGATCAGTCAACGTTTCGCTAATCCGGGCATCATTAGGATTGATAAAAACAAGAACATAATATCATACAAATGGGGACCAAATATAGCACATCTTACATCAAAATTCTCAAATAATATCAACTATAGATAATAAATCATATCAAAACAGATTTATATACAAATATCTGATAATAAAACGTTTTATTTTATTTCTAAAATCATTAAAATTGACTAAAATCAATAAAGTAACATATAAAAACAATTATAAAAACAAAAAATAATATCTAAAATTGGTAAAAATATACTAAAAAATATAAAGCTATGTTAAAAATTAGAGGTAAAAGACCAGTAAAGCAGTAAAAGACCTACTCAAAAGATATTATCAATGAATTGAAAGAAAATGATGGTTTCGGTTAAACATTAAGCATGGTATTATTGTCGAATTGTATTTTGCCGTTTGAAGTTGATGAGAAATAACTAACAGAATTGTGCTCCAACTGCCACGATTTTGCTCATATTAGTTACTGTAAATATTATCTATTATCCGATGATGGCAAACATTCTAATATTCAAAATTATCTTAAATTCTAATTCTAAATTATCAGTATATTTCTGGAAGAATCCTGAATAAAGTTTTGAGTCTCTTAAACAGCAGTAAATATCTGATCAGTCAACGTTTCGCTAATTCGGGCATCATTAGGATTAAAAAAAAACAACAACATAATATCATACAAATGGGGACCAAATATAGCTCATCTTACATCAACATTCTCAAATAATATCAACTACAGATAATACATCATCTCAAAACAGACTTATATACAAATATTTGCTAATAAAACGTTTTATTTTATTTCTAAAATCATTAAAATTGACTAAAATCAATAAAGTAACATATAAAAACAATTATAAAAACAAAAAATAATATCTAAAATTGGTTAAAATATACTAAAAAATATAAAGCTATGTTAAAAATTAGAGGTAAAAGACCAGTAAAGCAGTAAAAGACCTACTCAAAAGAAATTATCAATGAATTGGAAGAAAATGATGGATTCGGTTAAACATTAAGCATAATATTATTGCCGGAGTGTATTTTGCCATTAGAAGCTGATAAGAAATGACTAACAGAATTGTGCTCCAACTGCCACGATTTTGCTCATATTAGTTACTGTAAATATTATCTATTATCCGATGATGGCAAACATTCTAATATTCAAAATTATCTTAAATTCTAATTCTAAATTATCAGTATATTTCTGGAAGAATCCTGAATAAAGTTTTGAGTCTCTTAAACAGCAGTAAATATCTGATCAGTCAACATTTCGCTAATTCGGGCATCATTAGGATTAAAAAAAAACAACAACATAATATCATACAAATGGGGACCAAATATAGCACATCTTACATCAACATTCTCAAATAATATCAACTACAGATAATACATCATCTCAAAACAGACTTATATACAAATATTTGCTAATAAAACGTTTTATTTTATTTCTAAAATCATTAAAATTGACTAAAATCAATAAAGTAACATATAAAAACAATTATAAAAACAAAAAATAATATCTAAAATTGGTTAAAATATACTAAAAAATATAAAGCTATGTTAAAAATTAGAGGTAAAAGACCAGTAAAGCAGTAAAAGACCTACTCAAAAGAAATTATCAATGAATTGAAAGAAAATGATGGATTCGGTTAAACATTAAGCATAATATTATTGCCGGAGTGTATTTTGCCATTAGAAGCTGATAAGAAATGGCTAAAATCAATAAAAAGCGCTAAAATTATTAAAAACCACTAAAATTATGGGACTTCAAGTTATGAAAAATGTAAATATTTGGATTTTAAAGGGGGAAAGTGTGATCAGAATTGTGCTCCAACTGCCACGATTTTGCTCACATTAGTTACTGTTAATATTATCTATCATCCGATGATGGCAAACATTCTAATATTCAAAATTATCATAAATTCTAATTCTAAATAATCAGTATGTTTCTGGAAGAATCCTGAATAAAGTTTTGAGTCTCTTCAACAGCAGTAAATATCTGATCAGTCAACGTTTCGCTAATCCGGGCATCATTAGGATTGATAAAAACAAGAACATAATATCATACAAATGGGGACCAAATATAGCACATCTTACATCAAAATTCTCAAATAATATCAACTATAGATAATAAATCATATCAAAACAGATTTATATACAAATATCTGATAATAAAACGTTTTATTTTATTTCTAAAATCATTAAAATTGACTAAAATCAATAAAGTAACATATAAAAACAATTATAAAAACAAAAAATAATATCTAAAATTGGTAAAAATATACTAAAAAATATAAAGCTATGTTAAAAATTAGAGGTAAAAGACCAGTAAAGCAGTAAAAGACCTACTCAAAAGATATTATCAATGAATTGAAAGAAAATGATGGTTTCGGTTAAACATTAAGCATGGTATTATTGTCGAATTGTATTTTGCCGTTTGAAGTTGATGAGAAATAACTAACAGAATTGTGCTCCAACTGCCACGATTTTGCTCATATTAGTTACTGTAAATATTATCTATTATCCGATGATGGCAAACATTCTAATATTCAAAATTATCTTAAATTCTAATTCTAAATTATCAGTATATTTCTGGAAGAATCCTGAATAAAGTTTTGAGTCTCTTAAACAGCAGTAAATATCTGATCAGTCAACGTTTCGCTAATTCGGGCATCATTAGGATTAAAAAAAAACAACAACATAATATCATACAAATGGGGACCAAATATAGCTCATCTTACATCAACATTCTCAAATAATATCAACTACAGATAATACATCATCTCAAAACAGACTTATATACAAATATTTGCTAATAAAACGTTTTATTTTATTTCTAAAATCATTAAAATTGACTAAAATCAATAAAGTAACATATAAAAACAATTATAAAAACAAAAAATAATATCTAAAATTGGTTAAAATATACTAAAAAATATAAAGCTATGTTAAAAATTAGAGGTAAAAGACCAGTAAAGCAGTAAAAGACCTACTCAAAAGAAATTATCAATGAATTGGAAGAAAATGATGGATTCGGTTAAACATTAAGCATAATATTATTGCCGGAGTGTATTTTGCCATTAGAAGCTGATAAGAAATGACTAAAATCAATAAAAACCGCTAAAATTATTAAAAACCACTAAAATTATGGGACTTCAAGTTATGAAAAATGTAAATATTTGGATTTTAAAGGGGGAAAGTGTGATCAGAATTGTGCTCCAACTGCCACGATTTTGCTCACATTAGTTACTGTTAATATTATCTATCATCCGATGATGGCAAACATTCTAATATTCAAAATTATCATAAATTCTAATTCTAAATTATCAGTATGTTTCTGGAAGAATCCTGAATAAAGTTTTGAGTCTCTTCAACAGCAGTAAATATCTGATCAGTCAACGTTTCGCTAATCCGGGCATCATTAGGATTGATAAAAACAAGAACATAATATCATACAAATGGGGACCAAATATAGCACATCTTACATCAACATTCTCAAATAATATCAACTATAGATAATAAATCATCTCAAAACAGATTTATATACAAATATCTGATAATAAAACGTTTTATTTTATTTCTAAAATCTTTAAAATTGACTAAAATCAATAAAGTAACATATAAAAACAATTATAAAAACAAAAAATAATATCTAAAATTGGTAAAGATATACTAAAAAATATAAAGCTATGTTAAAAATTAGAGGAAAAAGACCAGTAAAGCAGTAAAAGACCTACTCAAAAGATATTATCAATGAATTGAAAGAAAATGATGGTTTCTGTTAAACATTAAGCATGGTATTATTGTCGAATTGTATTTTGCCGTTTGAAGTTGATGAGAAATAACTAACAGAATTGTGCTCCAACTGCCACGATTTTGCTCATATTAGTTACTGTAAATATTATCTATCATCCGATGATGGCAAACATTCTAATATTCAAAATTATCTTAAATTCTAATTCTAAATTATCAGTATATTTCTGGAAGAATCCTGAATAAAGTTTTGAGTCTCTTAAACAGCAGTAAATATCTGATCAGTCAACGTTTCGCTAATTCGGGCATCATTAGGATTGAAAAAACAACAACATAATATCATACAAATGGGGACCAATTAGTATATTAACACTAGGTACTATTATCTCACTAGAATATTGCAAATACTAACTAAAGACAGGTAATAATAATTTTATAAAAATAAAACTATGATGATTTAGTTTCAACCTTTTTGTTTAACCACTGCACTCGTAAAAAGTATACTTTATATATAATATATGTAAGTTAATAGAGTAACATATTAATCACTAGATCATTTGAAAAACATAGAACGCGCAAAGTAGAATACTCGAATTTAAATGGTCACGTGATTTCTGCACGAGAATACTCGAATCTGATTGGCTGTTGGAATTCCTCCACCACCCAAGAATATTCGAATCTGATTGGCTGTTGAATTCCCCAACTTTCGATCATAGTACCCCTCCCCCCCACCACCGATTATGCAGTGAGCAAGAGTCGAACGGGTGTGAACAGGCTCGGGCGGGTTCGGGAAAGTCTCAGACGTGATCGGGGGCAGGTTCGAACAGGCCGAACCTAATATCAAAAAATATAAATTAGGATTAGTTCTATTTAAGGATTAGTGTTAAATAAGGATTAATTATGATAGTCGCGTGGGCAAGAGTGGTGAAAGTCGGTATTAGGTCTAATATATATATATTGTTACAACACACACACACACACATAGATAGATATGTATTTGTAATGTAAAAATTAATATATATGTGTGTGGTATAAATTAATATCATTAAAATATAAATTAGGATAAAGGATTAGTGTTAAGGATTACTGTTAAGGAACTCCATAATGAGTCGGTCACGTGGACAAGAGTGGTTAAATTAACCAAAAAAGCAATATGTGTTTACATGAAAATCCTAGCCCTAATTATTAGTAGTTGGTGGTGAAGGGATTAAAGATCGTGTATAGCGTCACTTTGGGAGCGGGGTGGCCGAGCGGGTTAACGCACTTACTCACAAACCCAAAGGTTGTGAGTTCGAATCCCGGCACCGGCATGAATTTTCTTTAATCAAATTAAATAATTCAAGCAATTTAGAAAAAAAAACCCACTTTATGTTGGGAACTATTTGACGTATAAATGTCTATTACCACTTAAATCAGAGCTAATTAAATTAGAAATCAAGTAATTTATAATCATTATCTTCATAGAAAGAGCATTTTCACGATATTTCCCAAAATAAATTCAAATAATGATTATTTCTCTTTTTTGAAAAAGGTGTTTTTAAGAAAAAAAACTTTATCTCAGAAACTATTTGACGTACAGATGTCTATAACCACCAACATTTGAACTAATTAAATGAAAAATCAAGTAGTTTATAATCAGTATCTTCGTAGGAAGAGCAGTTTCCACGATATTTCCCTAAATAAATTTAAAAAATGGTGATTTCACGTTTAGTGGAAAAAAAATATTGTTATTTGAACAACATTATCTCTGAAACTAGTGAACGTAAAGACCTCTATTAGAGCTCAAATTTTAGAAAATTTACTTTACTTTAAAAAAGGAATTCACAATTTTTTTCGCGCAGTTGTTAGTTTTCAAGATATTGATCGTTAAATGAAAAAGAAACGAACATTTTAGGGGTTTTCTTGAATAATGTGAACTTCTGATTATTAAAATAGTTCAATATCTATTTTCAAGGACATTTACTGCGCCTGTTGTAGAGTGTAGGTATAAATTGAATTATTTTTTAAGTGTGAACAAATAAATAGTAAAATTTAAAAAAAACAAACAAAATGCGGAGACTTTAATAGGTAAACTTATTCCTTCTTTATGTAAGAAACTAAATATATAAATATATTTATTTTAAATCCGTCCATTGTAAATGGGTTTCTAGGTATAACCCTAAATACATATAACAACATATCTTCTTCCAGCTCTAATGAACAGGATTCTTGATGGAAGTTTGGCACAAATTCAAAAGTAAAAAATATAAAGTAAGATAGAAATTTTAAGAATTTTATTTCTTATATAAATTGAGTTCATTTTTTTTTTTGTTTCCACAAAATTTAAAAAGCACCAGAGAATCACTCATATACCGACAATTTCACAGGTTTGACTCTCCGTAGGTCCGTTAGCTTAAAATATAACTGGACCTTTTATGTAGGTAATCTTAATTGGAACAACTTTTATTTGAAATCGTTTTTGAAAAAATACATATTTCTAGAAAAAAGAAAACCTAGGACAGGAAGTTTTTTCTTGAAATACCGAAAATGTTACAGGTTTGATGCTCTGTAGGTCCGTTATCGTCAGTTTTAGCTTAAAATATAACAATGTTTTTTAGGTAATTTTAAGAGACACTTATTTGAAACTTTTTTCGATAAAATATATATTTCCTAAAAAATAAATAAAAAAAAGTGCTTTATTTGCTGTTTATTTTAGTTAAAACCATAATAAAGCTACCGGTTTCGATTTCCGGATTATGGTATTCGTAATCCGACAAACAAAATGGCATCAAGCCGGACTTTAGAGCAGAAGTTAGCAAATTCGCTTAAAAATTAGGATTCGCTGATAGACTATTATCCCTGCCTCTCACTTATAGGATCCCTGCCTCTCACTTATAGGATCCCTGCCTCTCACTTATAGCATACCTGCATCTCGCTTATTTCATCTTTCACTTTAACATCAAGTACTTTTTAATGAAAAACTATTTGATTCAGCTCTCTATAGAGTATTTATAAAAGAAGAACTGCACAACTTGAAATTTAAATAACGTAAAATGCCTGAAACTCAAGGCCTAAAAGGTATAATTAAAAAAAAAGATTATAACGTACCTGATGATGAAATGGAGATATGATGAAAGACTAAAAGTTGCCTAAGGCCAACTACTGTAATATCTTCTGCATTCCGACCTCTTACTTTCCTCATCTCGATTTATTGTCTACTCGAAAACAAACCAGTGTAATAACTAGATTCCTCAAGAACTCCACAGTAGATAAGGAATATGGTTTAATTATATTAGGAACACTATGCGTATAAATTCGATCAAAAATTATTATACTATCACTAACGACCAAAGACCTTATAAAATGTAATTGTTAGAAATCGAAAATTGCTTTTGAAAATAACCTAATAATTAGGACTACAGCAATGCACATATGAAATTACAAATGATTCAATTTTAGGGCGAAAATCAAAAAATACACTAGTTGACAAAGCTGATATAAGGCAGGAGACAGGAGCTAAAAGAGAACATATACTAGCCTTGAAGCCTCTCCCTCTATCACATTATGTAACGGCTAATCCAATTACACTGGGAGAGCTAGACCTCACATTATTTTGTTTCATCAATACCTCCTTATTTTTTTTAAGACTTATTAAAAATTGTTTTGCTCTATACTTCCTTTTAAAATACAGTTACAGGCGTAATGCATCGGTGGGATCAGTGAAAGTGAAAATACTTTGTCTAACTATTAATGCACTCAACACAACTTATTTTCTTCAATAACTTTAATAATTAAATTTTTAAAAAAATAGTGTTTATTAATGTGTAAAATTTAAAAATGTCATATTTGTTCAATCTGTCAAACCGGAATCAAATACATTTACTTGAATTCAAATGAAAAAATCTAATTATTCAACAGTTTATCGAAATGGCGGCGAAAGTTAAATAAAGATAGTTTATAATATTGGAAAAGGAATAGGCAACTCTTGCAGTTCAATCAAAACAGAATTTGTGATAGTCCTTAAGGGTGCTGAATTAGAATAGATGAGGGCCCCAACCAGTATCTTCTTCAGAGGGACCAGCTTAATTTGTGATAGTCCTTAAGGGTGCTGAATTAGAATAGATGAGGGCCCCAACCAGTATCTTCTTCAGAGGGACCAGCTTAATTTTGCCGTCCTTTCTTTTCTTTCACTCTCCCCCTCAAACAATTCTATGACAGTATTTTAGAACATATATTTTTAAATAAATATCACCATCTCATATTATTAACTCATTTTATTGGCTATATTAGGTAAAATCAAAACAATAAAAAAAAGGGGAGCAAATATTTTTATATTTAACCGAAAAATAAAATTTCGTTCGAAATTTGACGCCCCTTGAAATCTGCCGCTCGGAGCAAGTGTCTCCTTTGCTCCCCCTTCCCCTTGATTCGGCCCTGTAATTGATGATTACTTATAAAAAGCTACTTGAACATTTCCTTGGTTTAAAATACATAAAAATATGTTGCGCACATCACACAACTTTCACTTATCACGTTGCTTGAAATAAATGTTGAAATTTTGTGTTTAGTTTCCATGGGAATTGAAATTAGTTTGCATAGACTATTATTGAGTACATAAGCTATTACTTAAGTGATATAAAGACTACCACTATGACTTAAGTTTATGCGGGTTTTTTTTTGTCATTTTTCATTACCTTCTAAGACTGTTTAAATTGATAATATAATAAGCCCTTTTTGACTATTTCAATTATGACAAACCTAGCTGATATCAAAGAAGACTGCCTCAGAAGTTGTTAATGAAAAAATGAGAAGTGTAAGAAGAAAGCAGTGGTTTACTGATGATATATTAAGAAGAACCAAGCAAAAAAAAAAATAAGAAAAGGAGAAAACTATAAAATGAAGTAAGAAATGCAAAAGTGAAAGCTGTTTAAGAGCATGTGCCAGAATACAGATTGGAAGAGCAGCTGAAGCATGGTCAGTAGTAAAAGACATCAGAAAAGGCAATAAAAAAGGATCCCAAAACCCAATATAATACAAATGATCTGTTTAGAAACGAATTGGACCAATACAAACAATAGGACTTTAACGTCAATTATAAAAAATATATATATTTGTGCACTGATGGGGATGAAGTGGGCGACCCACTTATTCCAAACTTGGACCGAGTGAAATGCTTTTGTTGCATTGGCTCAATATTAGAAAGGACCGAGATCACAAAGATCGAGATGGATAAAATAATTGAAGAAATGAGTGGATGATGGTGATATGTACATATCTTCGCCTTCTGACATTAACCACCCAAGATTCTAGATTAATCGCACGAACTCTAAACGGACTAGATCAGTGTTTCTCAACCTTTTAGTATTTGGGACCCAATTTTCACTGAAATCATGCTGTAATCGTAATATTAGTTTCTATTTAATTTAATTTGCATAATCACATAATAGATACATCAATTCTAAATTTCAAATATATCATATATCAATTCAATTCAAAATATTAATGCATAGATTCTAGAACGTCCGAGTGGCGGGTATAAATGTTGCATCTCGTTCCCGCCAGTCTCAGTCAAGTCGATCCTTCTACCTTTACCGTCAATGTGTATATTGTAATTTGCGTGTTAACTGCAATTAACGATATTATACAGTATTATAGTAGTAGAATTATACAGTGTACGTATACAGAATCATGGATACATTTTTATGTGGACGTAAGCGAAACTTTTGAGTGAGTGAAGCATCAAAAAGTGCACATACGACAGTGGTTCCGAAGATAAAATAAAGAAAATATTTTGATGAATAATTAAATTTTGGGTTTACCAGTACAGAACTGTCATCTGCTCAAAAATGTTGGCAGCAGACAGCATGAAACCTAATAAACTTAAACGACATTTAGAAACGCTTCATAATGAGTGCGTTAGTAAACTCCGAGAATTATTCGAATTAAAATTAAAATCATATGAAAGGCAAAAATAACATTTCAAAAAAACTTTGTCTATGAATGAAAAAGCTTTACTTGCCTCTTTTTAAGTTTCATATCAAATAGCCAGATGTAAACAGCCTCACAACATCGGTGAACAGCTTATTCTGCCAGCTGCAATTGAGATTGTAGATACTATGTTTGGAGACAATTTTGCCAAACAATTGCGGTCCACACCTCTATCAAATGATAATGTTGCCCGTTGAAAACTAAAGATGTACAGCATCAGCTTTTCGGAAAGTTGCGTGACAATTTATTGTCTATTCAGCTTAATGAGCCAACAGATAGCAATAAAGGTTTTGTTATGGTATGTCTGCAGTAGAAGAACTACTGTTTTGCAAACCAATAGAACTAAAAGCAACAGCACTTGCATTATTTGGTATCTTAAATGATTTTCTAAAAGAGCACCATCTGGCGCTCGTACAATGTCTTGGAGATTCCTAAGTGTAAAAGCACTTGTGAAACAAAAATCTCCAGAGTGTATCTGGACACATTGCTTGATTCATAGAGAAGCTCTGGCATCCAAAGAAATAAGTCCTGGTCTGAATATTGTGCTAACGACGGTGATAACCGTCCATAGTAAATTATATAAGAATGAGACCTCTAAAATTAAGAATGTTTTTTGCACTTTGTAAAGACTTTTTGAACTTTCTGAGTTCGATACGAGTGATAAAGTTAATGCTTTTTTTAAGAAAAATTGAATTGTGGAGCAGAAATGTAAAGCAAAAAAAACCAAGAAATGTTTCCAAATGTGGATGAATGTGTTGAAATTTACAAGACTGGAGAATAACATATGGAAGTTATTTTTGTAAACATTAAAACTCATTTAACCATGCTGGTAAAGAATTTTAAAAAGTATTTTCTTGCTGACTTCAACTTGATACCATTGTTATTTCAATGCGAGAAGAAACTAGTATAAACTTTTCTGTTTGATATAATCCATTTAAACCTTGAGCTGAGAATGAATGTATAACATTCGAAACTAGTTTTCAATAAAACAAATTTATAGAAGTGGCAAATAATTTATCAATCCCTAATTAGATTGATCCTTCTATACCATCATGCGGATGTCAACTGATTGATAGCAAGTTACGAATGGGTTAGGGACCAATTTAAAAATACTCCCGAAAGTCTCTCAACTGCCGAAGAAAAAATCTATATAGAATTCGCGGCAAGTGGCGAAATCATAAAACAATTTAGTAATAAATCATCCTTTGAATTTTGGGTAGATTTGAGTGATGTTTTCTGCATTAAAAAATTAAGCATTTCCTATACTATTACCGTTTGCGTATACAACCTACCTCCTCGAAATCGGATTTTCAGCGGTGGCGGCTTTAAAGACAAAATATAGATCTCAGTTAAATATAGAAAAAGAGCTTAGAGTGGCAATTTATAATATTAAACCTTTGGGGTGCGCCCCCAGGTCGAGAACCACTGGATTAGATAGATCGTGTATTTAAAATTACATTAAAAAAAATTTATTTGTCATTTTTCAAAACTTTAAATTTGTAACATAACACCTTCATCCACTCATTTCTTCAATTATCAATTGTAGAAAGGCTATTGGCATGCTAACTTCTCCCCTTTGGATTAGTAATATTCTCGGAAAGACGAAGAAACTAATATATGGGTGTCTTATTTTATGGGCAAGTTTTAGACCATTACAAGTTTTGCTAAATTAATTAATTCTAACCTGAATTTTTTTCCGACTGCTATAGGGGGAAGAAAAATTTCTTCATAATAAAAAATTAAAAATAAAATGATTAAAGAATAATTTGATTTTATAATTACTTAAGGTACTAAAATGTCATTACTAGTAACTTTCCTACTCTCAGTTTTCTAAAAAACATGTATTTTTTTCTTTCATAACTTACGGTAAATGGTAGAGCAATTTATTTCTACTCACAAAAGATAACATAAGCATACTGAATCATATTTTATTTTTAACTTTTGTTAACAGTGAAATATGCTTATGTATTTTCCAAACATACTCCACTCATTTTGATATCATTACCACACAAAAAATAAAATACTAGAGATAAAACCTTGAAAACAGGAAACAGAGAATTATTTTCAGAGTTTAGTAGTGGTAGTTCTGAGCTGAAGGACCAGCCACAAGCGGACAACGGACTTTAATTACGGAGCTTAAATCAACGCATTTTCGTCGTAAAATAAGTCGCATACCTTTATTGCTATCATTACCACGGCCTTTATTATCACGCTACCTTTTCAAATTATTTCCTACATTATCCGTGAGAAGTATGAACGTTTGCACAATTAATGTATTTATCATTTTAGTATGACCGAGTAAAATAGGAGAAATGTTACCAAGTTGAGAATTCGCGTCATTACCACGTCCAAATTATTCGTGCTGTTACCACATAAATTTTGCGGTAATAGAGCATTTTTGAATCACTATTAATTAAAATTCGTTTAGTGCCCTCCTAAATTTAATGTATTTAATTCTAATTGTCTACTAAGTCTTTTAATTGTTTATTTATCCATACTTATGGAATATGTCTATACATTTATTTGAATGTGCTAGTTATGAAAGTGCAGTATATACTTTACACTGACTTGGTTGCTCAAATTACCTATAAGGTTACAGACTTTTTTTTTTCTTGAAGGCACTCAACAACAACAATATAGATATAGCTTATAACTTTTAATTTAATTTTTTCTGTTTGGTTACTGTTTTAAATACAATAAGTTTTAGCCGATTTTTTAAAAAAGCATTCAATCAATTGTTTTTTAGAAACTAAATTTTAGTAAGTTTATAATTTAAAGTTTCGGAATTCATGAAATCTGGTGTGTACGCAAATACAATGTTGATGCTAGCAATATTTTGTATTTTTGTTCCCTCATTTTTATATGTAAGGAAGACTTTTCATCTAGTCATTCAAGGTTGTTGAAACTTTTTATTTGTGCACCGTTATCTTTGTATACTTAAAACTCTTAATCTAGTCTAGAAATAAAAAGCTGTGGTTAATTGCAATTTTTTATAAAATAATAGTAATTATTTTTATAAAATTTATGCATAAAACATTTTTATGATTTCCTATTCAAAGGAAGTCGTAGTTGATAGGTTGGTCCTCTGGCCAGTTGCACTTATTTTCTTTCTTAGCTCGAGATCTTAAAAAAAATGAATTAAATTGAAACGGATTCTCATTACTCAGGCGGTCATTATCGCGCTTTTGAAAATTTTATATTTTCAACGAAAAAGAGCATTTTTGATCTTGGACATTTGTTAATATCAATAGCTGATCATCAATAGAAGGGAGATCTACTTATTTTTTTATTTAAATGCAGTCAAAATTATTTAAATTATTATCATGAAAATTACCCGTAATCTGAGAATCACCCATAAACTTTGTCCGATTTCAATGAAATTCGTGTCAGTTTAAATGTTGAGTTTTGTCTTTTTGTACCACCAATAAAAAGCTTTGTGCTCCTACTCGAATGAAGGTACACACGTTCAAAGGTGGCACTCCAGCGCCAAATTGGAGTGCGAAAATAGTTTTTTTTAATGTTTGTGGACCTTCTGTAGAGGCACAAAACTTTTTATTGGGGACACAAAACTCAACGTTTAAAATGACACCAATTTCATTAAAATCGGACAAAGTGACACTCCGGCGTCAAGTTGGAGTGCCTTTTTTGAAAGCACGTACCTCAATTCGCGTAGGAACAAAGAACTTTTTATTGGTGGCACAAAACTAGTACAAAACTTCTCCATATTTTTTTTTGTGATTTTCGTATGTGGCGCTTCAACTTCACTGACATCTTACCTCGACTTAACCTTAACTATTAGACCACGTTTCTTTTTATTCACGAGACACGTGGCGCCAAATTTATATTTGAATTTAATCCTCGACCTAATCTTATCTGTCACGTGGGCTTACATTGCGCTACCCCTAACTATTAGCCCCCTTTTTATTCACGCGACTATTAGGCCACGCTCCCTTTTTAGAAGATCAGTGTTACTCAAAGGCACTTATGCTTAATAGGAAGCAGATTTGGTTGAAATGATTCCTTTTGCTAGCTTTAATAAATGTTACAAATATTGGCTCACTGTCATAGATTGCTTTTCTAAATATGCTTGGAGAGTGCCAATTAAGAATAAAACAGCATCTGCAGTGTGAGAAGGTTTCGAGAAAAAATTGTCAGGGAGGAATCCAAAAAATCTGCATGCAGACAAAGACAAAGAGTTATACAATATAGTTTTTCGAAAAATCATGAAAACAATCGACATCAACTATAATCCAACATATAGTAGCCTAAAGGCTTCAATAATAGAGAGATTCAATCGCACTCTAAAGTCAGAAATGTAAGTATGACTGTTTTTCAATACTGGCTTTCAATACTGCAGGTAGACAAATATAATAAAACCAAACACAGTACAAACAACACCGGCATCCGTACATGGAGTTAAAGTTGAAGCACGACTGCTACAAGATGTGTATTCTTAGAAAACCAGTTCAAAAAAAGGTTGTCAAGTTCAATGTTGGAGATTTTGTAAGAATATCGAAGTATAAAACACAGTATGCTAAGGTTATCAACCATCATGGTTTACAGAAATCTTTAATGAATCTCAAGTGAGAAAAATCGTAAGTGTCAAATACCATCTGAAAGATGATCGCGGCGAAATGATTGCCGAATATTTCTATCAAGAAGCATTGTAACTTGTAAAACATCCCGATTGTTGCCTTGCTGAAAAGGTTGCAAAAAGGAAAGGCAATAAAGCTCTAGTGAAGTGGCTAAGTTTCGACATTTCTCATAATTCATAGATTGACAGCAAGAATTTAAGTGTATAATATAATTAAATTATATGTAATATAAATCAGTATTATAAAACATTTATGAATTATGAATTTATTTAAGACAAGAAATCAAATACATGTTGGTACTCACCAAGGTTTAAATGGATTAAATCAAAATGAAAAGTTTGTACTGGTTTCTCCTTGCATTGTACTAACAATGAACGAAAGGTAGGTAGGATGTTTTTAGATAAACGGTTCAAGGGTCAGGGTTTTCCAGTAATGCCGGTAATTAATGTTTTTTCTGTTATAGATGGGAATAAATTTAAGATTGGACTATTGGAGATATTTATTTGGTCATTTAAGCAAAAATCTGGATTGGATTTGAAGTATTTTATTATTTCAAGTGCTTCATATATATTTAATTTTAGGCTGTTTTCAACGTGATGTATTAACTCCTGAGTTTTTGATGAATTTATGTTTTTTATTCATTTAAATGAATTGCTAAGTTGGAATTCTGTTTCTTATTATATGCACGTATATGTTCCTTTAATCTCTGATTTAGCGATCTTCCAGTTATTCCCGTGTATTTGGCTACACAATCATTACAATTTAGTTCGTATACTCCGCTTTTTTGGAAAGGGACTATTTTGTCTTTAGGAGAAGAGAAATATGAGGATAGGATTTTTTCTATTTTAAATGCATTTCCGGACATTTGAACATTTGTCTGGTACGACAAGACAAATAAATATTTTTTTAAACGAAATAAACGAAATTCATCCCTCGATTAAATTCACAGTAGAACTGGAAAAAAACAAAACCATAAACTTTTTAGATTTAGATATCTCAGTAAAAAACAAACATCATGAATTTGGAATTTACCGGATACCCAACCACACGGATGTCGTTATAAACAATGGAGCTAGGAGACCGATAGCACATAAACTCGCAGCCTTTAATAGCATGATTTACTGTCTTTTGAACAGACCATTAAATAAAAAGAACTATAATAAAGAAATTGAAATAATACATTCCATAGCAAAAATAACGGGTACAGCAAAACCACTATCAATCATATTTTAAAAAAAACAAATACAAAAAAGAAAATTAACGATATCTACTCCACAACCCCGGAAGACAGGCCCATCCCGAAACATTATGTTTTGATTCCATATCACGGCCCTATATCCACCAAAGTCGGAAATAAATTGAAAAAACTAGGATTAAATCCTGCATTTAAAATAGAAAAAACCCTATCCTTATATTTCTCTTCTCCTAAAGACAAAATAGTCCCTTTCCGAAAAAGCGGAGTATACGAACTAAATTGTAATGATTGTGTAGCCAAATACACGGGAATAACTGGAAGATCGCTAAATCAGAGATTAAAGGAACACATACGTGCATATAATAATAAGACAGATAATTCCAACTTTGCAATTCATTTAAATGAAAATAATCATAAATTCATCAAAGACTCAGGAGTTAAATTAATACATCACGTTGAAAACAGCCTAAAATTAAATATATGTGAAGCACTTGAAATAATAAAATCCTTCAAATCCAATCCAGATTTTTGCTTAAATGACCAAATAAATATCTCCAATAGTCCAATCTTAAATTTATTCCCATCTATAACAGAAAAAACATTAATCACCGGCATTACTGGAAAAACCCTGACCCTTGAACCATTTACCTAAAAACATCCTACCTACCTTTCGTTCATTGTTAGTACAATGCGAGGAGAAACCAGTACAAACCTGTTTCTGTTTGATATAATCCATTTAAACCTTGGTGAGTACCAATATGTATTTGATTTCTTGTCTTAATTAAATTCATAAATGTTTTATAATACTGATTTATAGTACATATAATTTAATATATATAATAATACCAAACTATATTTTGAGTTGCTTATTTTTGAACTTTTTGTGTGTTTTTGGAACTGAGGATGAATGTATAACATTCGAAACTAGTTTTCAATAAAACAAATTTATAAAAGTGGCAAATAATTTATCAATCCCTAATTAAATAGGATAATAACTGGAGATGAAAAGTGGGTTTTCTATCGGAATGCTAAACGGTCACGACAGTGGTTAAATGGTTAAGTCCTGGAGAAACATTGAGAACAGAATCGAGAGAAGGACTTCATCCGAAAAAATAATGATGACCGTTAGGTGGAATATGGAACGTATCCTTGATCTTAATCAAACTATCACTGAAGATCTCTACTGTGATCAGCTGGATCGATTGAAGCGGGCAATGGAGGAAAAACGTCCCTCACTTATCAATAGACGAGGCAATTTATTCCACCATGACAATGCGAGGCAATGCCATGCAAAACAAACAATGCAAAAATTGAAGTACTTTGGATGGAAAATTATTCCTCGCCCACCATATTCTCCTGACTTAAGGCCTCCGGATTATCACCTCTTTCGAAGTCTCCAAAACTCATTAAGCGGCAGGAGCATAAAGTGAAAAACGAGGTGTTGGCTTTCTTTAATTCAAAACCAAAAATTTTTTTTTAGAAAAGGTATAAAAAATTTGGTTTCAAGATGGCAAACTGTTACAGATCAAGATGGTAAATACATTTTAGATTGAATGTGTTTCATTGATTTTTTCCTACCCCTTACATCACGCAATTAAAAAGCTACATTACTTATTGGATGACCTGGTATAAAGGAAACTTCACCAGAGAAATGCTCATTCAGTCACCACACATTAATGGGGTTGGACTTTAAAAAAGTATGCAAACGCGAGTCTGAAAACTGGTATTCAGCAAAGCGACCAGGAGCTAGAAATGAGGCGGCTGAAAAGTGAAAAAAAGAACTGGAGAGGATACGCTGGAAGCCGCCCTATGTCACATTAAACGGACATCAAAAGCTGGCTTTGATGCGTCATCTCAAATCAGAAAAAGTATTTTCTCTAGGTTTTAGAACCTTAACCTTAACGTTAAGATTATCCTTTACTACCAGCAAGTCAGAGACAACTGTGACCCGTTAAAACTTCAAGTAAGCTGAAAAAAATGCGTTATATCATATTAACTTTTCATACTGAAAGATAAAATAGTCATGAAAAGGATGCAAGCCACTATGATCATTTTAATATCTCCAACGTAAAATTGCATTTAAATTGTAAAGCTTATCCATATCATAATTTGAATATAGACATTTCATCCAATCGGTTCTGCCTACTCTACCATATTTACGCTTCATTTCAAAATTCTTATTGTGGCAGACAAATGCAACCTCTGTCTTCTTTACAAAACTTTAAAGAAAAAGCGCCTTTAATTGTAGTAGATTGATCGAAACAGTCTGAATGTATAAAAAGTGGACCGGTAGTTGTGAGATTAGAATTTGAATCAAAAATTGTTTTACCGTCGAATACTGCAGTATATTGTCTAATTATACAAGATGGGCTCGTAGAATATCAGCTTCTATGTACGGTTCGGCGAATGGTATAAAATGATGTAAAATCATCGCTCAGTGTTCAGTATGATTTCGGCAAGAGTAGTGATTGCAGAGTTCCCGTGCTTTTTCAATAGCCTGGAAGGTTATATTATTAAAGACATTTCTCTTTATAACCAAGCTTTAAAGTCGTCAAGACATTGGATTTTTAAACTACCGAAGCAATAAACACAAACTGATAAAAGTAGAACAAACTATTGGCTAGAAAATTACTATCATAAAATTAAATGGGATTATGGGAAGTTGAATATGAAATTATTAATGAAATTTTCAACTTTATAGATTTTAAATATAAATTTGTTTTCGCTAAGGGTCCAGATAACAAACTATTTCTTTCACGTTTGTTCTGTAATCAACTTGGAAGACAGCCTAGCATCGTACATAATTTTTCTAAAGGGAAATGTACACAGTATCGAGCGAAGTCCTTAGGTGCATGGATTAATAATAATTGGTTTTTAAAATTTGCTCATCTTGAATGGAATGGGTCACTAGCGAGGTTTAAACATCCGTAAACCCTGAATGAAAGTCACTGGAGTGGTCTAAAAGCCCTCAAACTTGATTGTGTGAGTGAATGAGAGGTGAACAGATTTCCAATCATCTCAATAGAATTATTTCAATACTTAAATTGAAAGAGAAACATGCATGAGAAAAGTAAATGAATCTTTTTTTTTTTAATTTTGGGTATATTTCATGAAGTAAATTTTCATTAATTTATGTAATTTTTTATCAAAAACGATAATCACAGCTTTGCATTATAAAATTATTGACGTTTTGGGGAATTTCCTCATCCTCAGGACAACCCATTCTAATAATTACAGAACAACATTATAATTTCACATTATAAATAACTAAAACCCAATCAAAAATAACAAAAATCATTCACATATAAATCTTTTATATCTAAAAATGTTTAAGCTGTACGCTGTTTTTATTAGGTTTTTAAGGAATAGTGACTAATATAAGACGATATAAAATAAAATTTTATGGATTATATGACATAAAGAGTGTAGAATTAAGACAATAGGGAGTAATTTATAAGTTAAAAAACTAATAACTGTTAATAGTTAAAGACGTTTAAATACAACAAATTATATGTGAATGATTACTATGTATAATTTTTGTTATTTTTGATTGGGTTTTAGTTATTTATAATGTGAAATTATAATGTTGTTCTGTAATTTTTAGAATGGGTTGTACTGAGGATGGAGAGATTTCCCGAAAGATCGATAAGTATATAATATAAAGATGTGATAATCGTTTTTAATATAACATAATATAAAAGGAAGAAAATTTACTCAATGAAATATACGCAAAATTAAATTTATTTAAAAAAACTTTCTTCTATAAATAAAAAAAATAAATAAACTAGATTTTTAAAAGCGTTTTCTTATCTTTGCCTAAATCGAAAACAAAATTTAGATTATTAGGTTCATGCATTTTATTACTCACAACAATGATTGAAATATTTCCTATGCTATGCCGACCATCCTACCATTTAGCAAAGATTTCTGCTTTATCTACATTGCATGAAGATTTCTTTATTTTTTGAAACTCTGATAGAATATTAAATTTGAATTGATTTAGAGGATTTACTGTTATTACTTCATATATTAAAGAATGTTAGTATGTCTATTTTTATTTTTTCGTTTTAAACATCAAGTTTTATTTAATTCTTGTATGTATTAGTTTGGAGATTATATTTTATGTTTGTAGAAATTCAGATTTTCATTTTAAGTTTATTTTCTATAAAGTTTCTTTCTATAAATTCAAACTTTTATTGTGCTTATAGATTTAGTTTTATATTTTTATTAATTCAGATTCTCATTCTAAGTTTGTTTAGTTTATATTTTACATTGTAAATAAAAAGAATGAAATAAAAAAAAAAAGAAATAATTTAAAAAAATTTAAAAATAGAAATAAAAAATCAACAAAAAAATAACCTCTTCGTTGTACCTTTTCCTTGACGTAGTAAAGAGGCTAAGGCTTATTGCCGTACTAAAAAAGATAAAAACGTTAGCTAATAATTATGACGCCCCCTATACAGATATAATGAATGGATTAAAAGGTTCTATATCATCGTTTATAAATAATAAGGATTTAATAGAAAATCGTTATAAGGTTTATAAGTTCAAAGTCCATTTTATACTGTGAGAGATTAAAAATACTAAGAGAATTAGAACGTTGTTTTACTTTTATTAATTATTAAGCTGGCGACCACCAAATGACTGACGATGCTTACGGCCACAAAGGCATACAGAACCGTGTCGCACCAGGCGGTGCAGGTATTGGCCGGGGAGATGCCCTTTGAATGCACCAGAGGATAGGTGAGGATCCTGAGAGGTGAAAGGTGTTGTGGAAGGATTCACTGGGTGGCGGTGAATCACTTGTGAAAAGGATGCAACCCTCAGGAAGTTTTTTCCTACCGTCTACTCCAAACTAGCAGCGAAGTGGGTCCATCCCGATTACTGGTCCACACAGATTCTGATTGGCCATGGAGGTTTCCGGGAGAAGCTGCGGAAGCATGGTAAGAATATCGATCCCAGGTGCCCCACCCGAGCACTCAGTAATATCCTGTGCCACCAATGATGGACATCGAGCCTGGCTTTCTGGGAAAATCGGAATGTACGCCTTTGACGAGGCCGATTTCCCGAGGTTGTTAGAGGAGCGGAACTACCCCATCTTCATGGAACATATAGGAAGGTGGAGAGAGGTCGTGGGTCCCACAATTTTCACTCTTGGTAGGGACCGTCCACCCTAAGAAGAGGAGACTGCCGCCCTGAGACAGCCTGAGGAGGAACCTCAGGAAGAAGCTGAAGTCTAGTGGCAGCGCAGAGAGGAGGCAAGCCAACGCCGATACACGAATCAGGAAGGACACAAAGGTGCAATTTCATCAGTAAAGAGTGTGCAGCCGTGCACCGGGCTGTACCATAGAACAGCCAAATACTGTGCCCGTAATTATAGATACCCTTAAATTATGTATATGAGATTATGTGTGACCAATACTTCTTCCAATCAGTCGATTGATGTGCCGCTTGATTTTGTGGCCGTGATCAAGTTCCACCAGGTAGTGAAGCTTCCCCAGACAATCAACTACAGTCAATAATTTCCATATTCTAAATGTTCGGGATCTGATTTGTTTATTCAGCGGTAGCTGGTGATATTTCAAAAATGTTGTTGACTCTAAATTCATTCGCTAAGAAGTTAACCAATTTTACGTCCAAAATTAAGGGAATTCTTGATAAGTAATTATGAAATATGAAGAAGTTCCTTTGAAGCTCTTTGTTTAATTTTATAAACAAATCCACTTTGGAATTCAGAATTCGGAATAACAATGAGCAGACATTGGCATCGCTTTTCTTGGGTGGAAGATTCTCTCCAGGTTTGTTGTATATAATTAATGTGATGGGCCTGCCTTATATATATATATATATATATATATATATATATATATATATATATATATATATATATATATATATATATATTGATAGAATTTTTTAAAACCCCAATAGACGCCACTCGCCTCTCGGTCAAGTGGAGTCTATCGTGGAGTCGATCTGGCTGTAGGCCGATTCACTTTTTGTCAAGGATCTGGAAACAAAAGCAATAGGCCTTTCTTCATCTTTAATTATATGCGATATAAACGTTGCCAACCCATATAAGCTAACTGAGCTAAAATAAACGATCACCAGGGGTATGCCCCACCCACAGAAATCACTTCTTTCAATCACATCATGAGAATGTAATAAATCAAGTTCATCTTTTTGAAGAAAATAGGGAATATTTCTGGGTTTTATAAATATCGGCTGGGCCCCATCTTTAATTTTTAAACTGCATTCAAAATTTGGAAAACAACCAACAGTGGGCTCAAAAACGTCTTAGTATTTAAAAAAAAAATCTTTAGAGAGGAACTGAATTTTATTAAGCCTTATTAAAGTTAATACTGCCGCCTGGTTGAAGGTCTTATTGCTCTTATTTCAAGATCTAATAGATGCCGAATGAATCGCGCTTGCGAAACCGATAAGATCTAGTAAACCGATAAATCTTGCAAGTTGCAAGGACATGTCTGGATAGGTTCTTAAATGCAGTAATATAATGAATGGGTCACTAATTTCTTCGTTTCCCGTGCTCAGCGAAGCAACTGGTAAAACTCAGTGTGGACAATTGACACGGGGTAAAGGTTAATTGCTCTTAGGTTTTAGAGGAACGGCGCTCAGAAGCAGCGAAGCTAGAAAGTAACTTATAATATTTAGCCCGCAGGGTATAAGGGTAAGGTAATGAAAATTTTACCTTGGGTGTCAGAGTTGTTAACCCGGAGAACTCGCAAGAAAAAGTGAGACGCGAGAACATGCATGTGCGTGAGATTTGCTTCACACCCGAAGTTTGAACTTTTTTCAAACACATCAATTTCTTAACACTAAACAAAATTATTATAATTTTTTTAAGTAAATTTAGAGGTATATAGGTGAGAGTCTTTGTAGGTTTATTATTGTGGTTTGCAAGTCTTGTATAGCTTATCATACTAAAAATAGTAACTCATTCTAATTTGTGTCCTTCATTATGGCATCCCCTTTCTGCCCACAACTACTGACAGCTGAAAACATCTTGGTCGTTTGATAGTTGGTACATGCGTCCAGTATCAGTTAAAAGTAAGAGATTGATACAGTCGCCCCACTTCTACTCTAAGTTAGGCAGGGAAAATTTTGGGATATACATACAGTCAAAAGTATCAGGTACAGTTGAGGAATGTTTACAACTTGTCACTGAAACCACTAGTTATTGTCACAACATATCTCTATAGTCTCTGGGCCAGACCCTACAATCGCGCACCCTCCCCACATTCCTATAAATTGCGGATCGTTGTGTTCCTTGTGACTAATGATTACAAAAAAATCCAATATTCTCAGAAAAAATGTGACCGCACCTTACCAAAATGACGTCCAAAGATGGCGGACTACCGGATTTGACTTGATTTAGTTTTATGGTCACTGTCATTCAACATTCGGCTCAATTTCGCCCTTATTATTTTTTTTATTATATGTTTTTTTATTTTCTTAATTTTGTTCTGAGGAATTACAAGACGGGTCCACTCGTAAAAAATATAAAATAGTAATCGATCTTAATCACGGCTGATACTTCCACCACATCCGAATTCCACCACATCGATGTAGACAACTGGAGCCAGGCCTGAAATTGGGTGCTTATTTTAGGAGAACGTTTGAATGTGAATTACGAAATTGCAGCACATTCAAATTAAAATAAGCCTTGCCTGGCATTCGAAAGCTGCTACCTACAAAAATAGCGACATTTTATTCAAGAAAAAACAATTGGTTGTTCTCACAGCAAGATTATTACCCTTTTAAAGGAAATTGAATTTGCTAAAATTTGAGTCCAAATAAAGATAAAACGGGCGTTTGATAGCGTGATTAGAGAAAAGTTAATTAGTGCTCTGCGGAATTTTCACATCCCAAACAAATAAATAACATTGATAAAAGTGGCTCTGAATAACAGCAACGCGAAAGTTCTATTCAATGGTTTTGTCAGTGATGCCTTTCCGATCTCAATGGGGTAAGACAGGAAGACACATTATCTGCCACACTCGTCAACATGGCCCTCCACAGTATAGTGAACAAGCTCAATGTTAGAGGCATCATAATTTACTCCTCGAATCAAATCTACGCTTATGCAGACGATATATGTCTGGTAGCAAGAAATATTCGATCACTGCGGGAGATGTTTCAAGCGTTTCAAGCCGAAGGAGAGAAAATTGGCCTCACTTTCAATGAATGTAAGACCAAGTATATGTATGTCAGTCCAATGGCAATTCAACGATAAACAGAAACATAGAAATGGAAGCCTATTGCTTCGAAAGAGTGAAAAGTTTTACTTACCTAGGGGCGGAGATTAATGAAGAAAATAAAATAAATGCAGAGATCGATAAAAGAATAATGGCAGATAACCGCGCCAATTAGGCCAATATTAAAATTTTCCGTTCTTCCTTATTGTCACGAAAAACAAAAATAAATTTGTACAAAACCTTAGTGAGACCGGTTATGGCGTACACTTCGGAGACATGGATCCTATGCAGTTTCACTATTAAAATGTTAAGGATATTTGAAAGAAAAGTGCTCAGGAAAATTTATGGGCCTGTTCTTGACGAGGGGGAAAGGCGAATAAGAAAAAACATTGAGCTGTACGGCGAATATGACATCGTTGACTTAATGCAGGCTAGGCGAATAGAATGGATAGGCCATGTAATGAGAATGCCAGATGATAAAATGCCAAAGAAGATCTTGTTCACCCTATGCAAGGCACAAGAGGTAGAGGTTGCCCGAGACGACGATGGTTGAATGACGTAGAAGGATATTTGCGTACGCTGGGAGTAATAAATTGGAAGAGAAAGGCATTGTGCAGAGAACAGTGGTCTGATGTCGTAAGGGAAGCCAAGCTCACCCCGGGCTGTAGTGCTATCCAGTAAGTAAGTAAGCTCTAGAGAAAATGTTTTTCAAAAAACACATTTTTTCGATATAACAAGAACGAAGAAGTCACCATTTCGTGAATTTATTTTGCTGAATATCATGGAAAATGTTGTTCCTACGAAGATAATTATTATAAACTACTTAAAGTTGCATTTAACTAGCTCTAATTCCAGTGGTAATTGACATCTGTACGCCTAATAGTTTCTGAGATGAAGTCTGAAAAAATAATATCTTTTTCCAAATAGGAAAGCTTACCATTTTGTAAATTTAGTTTGGCAAATATCATAGAAACTGTTCTTCCTAGGAAGATAATTGTTATAAGCTACTTTATGGTGCTTTAAACGAGCTCAAATTTGAGTGGTAACTGACAGCATTACGTCTAAAAGTTTCCAAGTTAATGTAAAATCATGAAAACAGTTCTTTCTAAGAACATAACTATTATAAACTACTTTATAGTGCATTTAACTAGCTCTAATTTGAGTGGTTATTGGCATGGGTACGCCTAATAGGTACTGAGATAAAGACTGAAAAAAAAAATGTGACTCAGTCAAGATCGTGTAATATGTGTTTTTCGAAAAACATTATCTCGAGAACTATTTGGCGTACAGATACCTATTACACCTCAAATTAGAGCTAGTTAAATGCATCGTAAAACGTTTTGAAATCATTATCTTCGAGGGAAAAATGGTTTCTGTGATATTCGCCAAAATATATTTAAAAAATAGTAAGTTCTTCTATTTGGGAAACAGCCATTATTTTTTCAAATTCTTCTTCTCAGAAACTATTAGATGTGCAGATGTCTTAGGATGTGATGGGAGTATCAGCCGCGATTAAAAGATTGATTACTATTTCATATTTTTTTAAGAGTGGCCAGTCTTAAAAGTCCTCAGGACAAAATAAAGAATATATATATATATATATATATATATATATATATATATTATATATTAGTGCAATAATTTATGTGCCGTAACAATTATACATACATATATATATATATATATATATATATATATATATATATATATATATATATATATATATATATATATGTATGTATAATTGTTACTGGCACATAAATTATTGCACTAATATAAGCTCGTTAATTTAGTTAAACTAAATGATGTTGATCAACTTAATTACTATTGTATTTATGAATGCTCATTGATGTGAAAGAAGACAGAAAGCGCTTACGTCCCAACCGCTTCAACGATTATTAAGTGGATTTTCTAAGAAACCTTTTCGAATATCTTAAAAAGTGACTATTGGTTTCTAAAGAAGAACAAGTGCTCCACATGTTTTATTTGAAGACTTTTTCGTTATTGTTGGCCGTTTAATTGCAACTGCTCTTGTAGTTTCAACATTCATGTGAACAACTTGAAAAAATTGACTTTACTGGTGTTTCAGAGTCTAAACCAATAATTTTATTTTATAATTCGATGGCTTATGATTCATTGACTATTCAATTTTGAAACAAAGTCAATTATGGCGAAATTGAGCCAAATGCTGAATGACAGTCGCCAAAAACTAAATTAAATAAATTCAGTAGTCCGCCATCTTTGAACACCACCACCAAAGTGGTGAACCATTTTTTTCTGGGAACTTTGGCTTTTTTTAATCATTAGTCACAAGGAACACAACGATGTGCAATTTATAGGGATGTGAGGGGGGAGGGACATTGCACGATGGGGGGGGGGTTTGGCCTATCTACTACTAGTTTCATTTAGAAGCATAGACGTAAGCAGTGTGGGAAAGGGGGGCTCTACCCTTCCCGTGAAAATTATTAAGATAAAAATAATAATAATAATAAAAGAGGAAAAAAATTTAAGTTTAAGACAAAAAGGTGTGGTTAAAGAGATGTGGTTATTTTTACTTCCAAGCACGCACCTACTTAATTTTCAAAATAATTAATCTATGTACTTTTTATTAATTTTTAGTTGATCGACATTAATCTGTCGTAGTAACTTCTACGTCACTGGCAATCATGTGACTATTTAGCTCCTACTTTCACTAGGATGTGACGCATACTAGACGAGACCACAACAACGATGAAAGACATTATACTACTTTGTAAATAAGCAACTGCTACATATTCTGGATCCTTCTGGGTGTCTGAATATACCAAAGAACACATAAAGAGAGTATAAGCGGCAAGCAATAGAAGACAGGCTGCATCAGTAGAGGGAAAATGGGGAGCTGGCGCATTTTTTTGAGCAGCCAATCAGAAGCCAGCATTTGGTCACGTGACCTATGGCGGGAAATTTGAATTTGAATTTTTGCCTCGACCTAACCTTAACTGCCACGTGGTCTTGCCTCGACCCTACCTTAACCACCACGTGGTCTCACCTCGACCTAACCTTAACTATTAGGCCACGCCCCTTTTTAGTCACGTGACCCTTGTGCCCCGCCTCTTTTAGTCACGTGATTCAGTCACGTGACCCGCGGAACCTCCTGGCCTATGTTCCGCCCACAAGATTTACCCCCTCCACCCTATGAAGGGTCAGGTACCCACCTTATAGAGCATGAGTGTACCCGACCGCCATTTTGTTTTTCTTACGACGCCATTTTGTATTTTCTACTTATCACGCTGGACAAAGAGGTTATGCCTTTTCATAGCTTTGAAATAATTTCAAAGTACACGAATCGGTATTAATAACTTCGAGCACGATGTAGTAAATTTTTATTAATGAATATTAATTAATACTTAATCAACACTAATTCATAATTAGTATTAATACTAATTTATATTTTATTGATACTCTGTTACTTAATTAATACTTAATCATCACTAATTCATAATTAGTATTAATACTAATTTATATTTTATTGATACTCTGTTCGACTTGCTCGAGCCTGTCTATAGAATAAGAGCAGGTCGACTCATGATCGCTTTATAGCGGGTGGTGGGGGTACTATGATCTATGGTGGGAGAACCTAACAGCCAATCAGATTCTAATATTCTCTTTCTATAAATAGGGCCGTTTTGTGGAGCTTTTCCTCATTATCTCATCGTGCTAGTTGCAACATTTCTGGAAACGTGTGAGTTGATTTTTTTTTTTTAAACCTGTTATTCTTTTTGGTCGGAGTGTACTTTTATCTTATTGTTCCATATCAGTTTATAAATTCGTTTTTAATCTTCTCATCGTTTAATTTTTTTTTAACTGTTTAATATTTTTTTTTTCAAAGTTAAGATTAACTCTTTTGTTTTCAATTTTAATTGTTTGCTTAATTTTTTTCAATTCGTCTTTAATTTTCTCATGGTTTAATTTTTTTCTTTTATATTAGTTTTTCTATTGTATTTAATTGTATAATAATTTTTTAAAAATTAAGATTAATTCTTTTGTTTTCAATTAATTTTGATTTTTTCTTTATTTAATATTTTTATAGTTAGAGTTTTAGTTATTTAATTTTAAATTAACTTTTTATTTTTTATCAAGTCGTCATTAAATAAGTGTCAGTATTGTGACAGAGTTTTTAGTAGGGAGTCTAACAAAGTCCGTCATGAAATGTCATGTCTGGCTACTCAGACACGGCGTACATGTGTTTCCTGCGATAAGATTTTTAATTCTGAAGCGCAGTGCAGAAAGCATGTACGTCGCTGTCAACCAGAAACACCGCTCGTTATGACAAAGCGAAGGCGGTTGGAGGCGGATAGCCATAGGGGTTCTCTATTTAAGATAGAAACAGCATTTGGAGGAGCCCTAAAGACTTTTTTCCTTCCATGTTCTGAACCAATCGATGCAGTGGAATTTCTCTGCAATCAGACAGATACTCTATATCGATTGATTTCAGAATTTTGGTCGGAATCAGACGCTCCCCTAAAGTTCAATTTGGTATTGGAGGCTACGTATGAAAACGTCAAAGGAGAGACGTGCGATCGTGCTTTCAAAACCAAAAATAAAGCTATCTACGACATCTCTTCCGTCTTGGATTGCCTAAGTGGAATGTATGCGAAGATGGCTACCGAGATGGAAGAGATGGCGATGAAGGGGAGCGGTTGGTTCCTTAAAGGTCTTGACGGTCTTCTCTTGAAAATCAATCGATTTAGACCTCTAGGCGCCTCCAGCTATATAGCGCTTCCGCCTAAAATAGAAGCTAGAAAAGCTATTATAAATGTCCAAAATAATGACGAGGAGTGTTTCAAGTATGCCATATTGTCACACCTCGTCGATGGTCATGATCCACAACGAGTGAGCAAGTATAAAAACTTGCAACATAGATATAACTTTGACTGCATTTCCTTCCCCACTCCTCTCCAAGAGGTGAAAACTTTTGAGCGACACAATAACATCAGTGTCAACGTTTTCGCCATTGGAGAGACCGGAGACGTGTATCCGCTCAAAGTGGTTAAGGAGGAGAAGGCTGATCATCGTGATCTCCTTCTGACAACGGATGATGGGCGAAGCCACTACGCTTATATAAAAGATTTCAATAAATTAGTGGCTTCGCAGATCTCCGGCCACCGTTTCGCAAAACACGTCTGCAAGCGATGTTTCACCCACTTCAATTTAGATGGGAGAGATATCGCTGAGCGGGTGAGGGAGCACATGGAGTACTGTGGGGAAAATAAACCAACTCGAATCGTACTCCCGGCCTGCGACGATGAGGGGAATCCTCAGAGTATATCGTTCATTAACATCCAACGACAAGTGAGGATTCCCTTTGTCGTATATGCAGATTTTGAATCAATTTTAGAAAGATTCAGCCGGGAGAGTCGAGATCCTCACAGACGACTCCCTACCAGAGACACCTTCCGATGAGTTTCTGCGTACATGTGAAAATTGCAGAAAACATCCCACGCCACTCGCTGCCCGTAGATTTTCCCACTGAACCCTACATCTACACGGGTGAGGATTCAGCGGCGAAATTTATGACATATATCAAGGAAGTGGCGGGGAAGGTGTCTCAGGTATACTCCATGAAGCGGCTCATGCTACCCCTGACACCATCGCAGAAGGAAGCCCACCTCCGATCCCAATCCTGCTACCTTTGTTCCCGTTCATACACTCCTGAGAATGAGAAAGTGATGGATCATGATCACATCACTGGGATGTATCGTGGTCCAGCACATTTCAAATGCAATATCCTCTACCGTACCCCACGTTTCCTTCCCGTCCTCTTCCACAATCTCAGCTGTTACGACGCCCACTTTATCGTCCGAGAGTTGGGGCGTGACTTAAATGAAGAAGAAAAGAAAAAAGGGGTGGCTTGTGCCAAGTCGAGATCCCCAGGAGGAATCGACATACATCGCTTATCTGGACGCCAACAACTTTTACGGATGGGAGATGTCGAAAGCGTTTCCGTCTGGCAGTTTCGAATGGGTTCAGAATCCGGAATCTCTAGATTGGCTCAACTTACCGGAAGACGGGCCTTTCGGCTACATAGTTGAAGCTGATATAGAGTATCCGGAAAGGTTCCACAATTTGCACAATGATTTCCCCCTGTTGCCAGAGAATAAAGTTCCACATGGTGGGAAATTCAGAAAACTTTTAGCCTCTCTGAGCAACAGGGATAAATATGTTGTACATTTTGTGAATTTACAGCAGGCCATGGGCTTAGGACTAAAGTTAGTTCGAGTACATCGAGCTCTCAGATTCCGGCAATCTCAATGGCTTCATAGTTACATTGACCTCAACACAAGACATCGACAACAGGCCACTAATGATTTTGACAAAGACTTCTACAAGCTCATGAACAATGCCGTTTTCGGGAAGTCTATGGAGGATGTGCGAAAACGACATAAAATTGAGCTTGTAGTTAGTCAACGACGACTAAACAGACTAATAGCGAAACCAACTTATAAGGACAGGACGATATACACCGAATCATTAGTGGCAGTGCATCTGGACTTTGAACAGATCAAGATGAACAAACCTATTTATGTAGGGATGGCCATTCTGGATCTCTCCAAAGTTCGGATGTACGATTTTTATTACAATTCAATGCTAGCGTACTACGGACCAGAGAGACTAAAACTTATGTACATTGACACAGACAGTTTATTATATCTTATACAAACGGACGATTTTTATAATGACATGGACAACTACATGGACGAACTCGATACGTCTGACTACTTCCACGACCATCCCGCACACAGGACTTACAATAAAAAGGTGTTGGGGAAATTTAAAGATGAGGCCAACGGAGTGCCCGTCTCCGAGTTTGTCGGACAGCGAGCGAAAATGTACTCGCTACGGATCCATAACGATAAGGAAAAGAAAAAGGCGAAAGGGATCAAAAAGGTAGCTGTTAATAATAAGATATCGTTTTCAGATTATCTAACCTCATTGCGTGACGGAAAAGAGTTTAAAACAACTTTTCGTTCAATAACATCGAAGCAACATAAGCTCTTTTCCGTCGAGCAGACTAAAACGTCCCTTTAACGACGATAAACGTCATCATATCGACGGGATTCGTACCTTAGCCCATGGTCATTATTCCATACCGGATATGTAGATGAAGTGTGGGGACATGACAGAATTTCTTCCGCTAACAATCTCTCACAATATTGACCAATATAATGTAAATAGTATAAATTGTAAATAGTGTTGAATAATATTGTTTAAAAAAGAAAAAAAAATTAAAATAAGAAAACAAAAAAATTTTTTTTAAAAATATATATTAAAAGTAAGTAGTTTGATTTACCTTAATAGGTATTAGTAGAAAAGTATTGAAAGATGAGGTTTAATATATTTTTGTTTAATATATTTTGAGGTTTAATTTATTTTAAAGATTTTTGTACTTTTTATTTATTTATTTTTTTTTAAATCTACACCATGAAAAAATGACCAAATGGAAGAAAGGTTTAAAAGAAATTTTAAATTATTTATCGTTTCCAGATGCTGTTGAAGATTTAATTTTGTAAAGATAATTTTTTTTTTACTTTTTTTTTTTTACTTGTTGATATAATATTGGTATTTTTATTTGTAAACCAAAGCTATGGAATGTGTGTTATTGTCTCTGGCGTGGCCGTGATGGCTGGGCAAGTTGGGACGAAGGTTCCAGGGTGCCCGGTTCGGAACGGTATGAGCTAGATGGCGAGGCCGTGATGGCCGGGCAAGTTGGGACGAAGGTTCCAGGGTGCCCGGTTCGGAACGGTGTGAGCTAGATGGCGAGGTCGTGATGGCCGGGCAAGTTGGGACGAAGGTTCCAGGGTGCCCGGTTCGGAACGGTGTGGGTTCGATTCCCACTGGGGCAGTTAATATTAATTTTTCGGCGGCCCCGAGAAATAAATCTTGACACTCCCACTCTGGTTAGGCGCCAGGACAGGACCACTAAATACCAATAAAGAATGTATGTTACAAAATATTAACAGCAATATTATATCAACAAACCTCCCCGATGCACTCACACCTTGACGAGGTGCAGAGGCTTACTTCTAAATTATATTTAGAAAACTAAGATGAGTGCAAATGAAAATATGAATTTTATGAAACATTTAATCCTTAATATTTTTTAAGACAAAATTAGTTTATAGTAGGTCTCAACCATCACGGTAAGTATATTGATAAATACGCGCTAAAATCAATAAAAATTTGTTTAAAAACGGTGACAGTGAAGAGTTGTGTACTCGATGCTTTGTACTTAAACATATTTAATAGGTTACAAAATGCTAAAAGTCATATTAAAAACATGCTCCAAGGACATCCGAGAGTAGCCGAAAGGACTCGAAGACATCGTGAAGACTAATACGAGTGCAATTATGAGCCAGATTTGTTGATTATAATTAAATCAAGCTCAGAAAAGGGGGAAATAATCTAGGAATTGTTAAAAATCAGTTGAGAAGACAGTAATTACATAAAATTTAAATATTGAGAAGGTTGCACAAATCGTAGACATTGAGAAGATTATTTAAACAAGCTAGGTGAATCTCCAAGTGGAGTAGGTGCTACGCTCTAACGGACAGAAAATGTACATAAACATTGAGAAGATTATAGAAAATTTAAAAAAAAAAAGATATATAGCTAGGTATATGTAAAAATTGGGAAGATTGCGTTAAATGTAAAAATTAAGAACTGAAAAAAGATAAAAAAACCTTTGGCTAATAATAAGTACGTCACCTATCCAGTTATTATGAAATGATTAAAAGACTCTATATCGTTATTCGTTAATGTTTTACGTGGTTTTAATAGTTTATAATATGAGAGATTAAAAATATATATAAAGATTAAAAATACTTATAAAGATTAAAAATACATATAAAGATTAAAAAGCTGGTTTGTTTATTTTTTAGCGAGATGAGTAAAGATAGAAGATTAACAATAATAGTAAGAAGTCCTACATATTTGTTTATGTTTTAGAAGCACTGTATATTTATGTTCTAGAGATTAACAGTTCAAAGTTTATTGTTTACTTTCAAAGGAAGGATAAAGGGATACAGCATTATTGCGAAATCTATATTTGTTTACTTTTTAGCGGAAGGATCAACAAGTATCATTCTTTAAGTCTTGGTATTAACAGCCCAATGTCCAAAAGCTGTTATAGGATTAAGGAGCCCTATAATTTATTTATGTTAAAGAGATTAGCAGTTCAAAGTCCAAAAGCTATTTAAATGTTAGGAAGCCCTACCATTTATTTATGTTTTAGAAATAAACAGTTCAAGGTCCAGCAGTTGTTATAGGATTAAGGGACTATGCTATTTATTTATATGTTAGAGATAAACAGTTCAAGGTTCAGCAGTTGTTATAGGATTAAGGAACTCTACTATTTATTTATATGTTAGAGATAAACAGTTCAAAGTCCAGCAGTTGTTATAGGATTAAGGAACTCTACTATTTATGTATATGCTAGAGATAAACAGTTCAAAGTCCATATTTGTATTTCACCAGGACATTATCTAACTTGTCTACACAAGATGCAACCTGTTTACATGTTGATACAGTTACATATTGTAAAGATTATGTAAACATTAAGAAGGTTGCACAAACACGAAAACGATGTAAAGGTTATGTAACCTTTAAGAAGGTTACAGAATATAAAGAGGGTGCCTGACCCTTCATCGTATAGGTTATGATTATATAACCGTTGGGAAGGTACGTACTATAAAGTGGGTACTTGACCCTTCCTCGTATAGTTTATGATTATATAACCGTTGGGGAGGTTACAATATAACCGTTGGGGAGGTTACATACTATAAAGTGGATACCTGACCCTTCATCGTATATGTTATGATTATATAACCGTTGGGGAGGATTATATAATTGGGAAGGTTACAGACTATAAAGTGGGTACTTGACCCTTCCTCGTATAGGTTATGATTATATAACCGTTGGGGAGGTTACATACTATAAAGTGGGTACCTGATCCTTCCTCGTATAGTTTATGATTATATAACCGTTGGGGAGGTTACAGACTATAAAGTGGGCACCTAACCCTTCAACAAAACCTTAAGTCTCTCAAACGGCAGAAAAACAAAATGGTGGTGTAAGAAAAACAAAATGGCGGCCGGGTACACTCATGCCCTATAAGGGGGGTACATGAACCATCAACAAAACCTCAAGTCCCTCAAACGGTAGAAAAACAAAATGGCGGTCGGGTACACTCATGCTCTATAAGATGGGTACCTGACCCTTCAACAAAACCCCAAGTCTCTCAAACAGTAGAAAATACAAAATGGCGTCGTAAGAAAAACAAAATGGCGGTCGGGTACACTCATGCTCTATAAGGTGGGTACCTGACCCTTCATTGGGTGGAGGGGGTAAATCTTGTGGGCGGAGAATAGGCCAGGAGGTTCCGCGGGTCACGTGACTGGATCACGTGACTAAAAGAGGCGGGGCATAAGGGTCACGTGATTAAAAAGGGGCGTGGCCTAATAGTTAAGGTTAGGTCGAGGTGAGACCGCGTTGTGGTTAAGGTAGGGTCGAGGCAAGACCACGTGGCAGTTAAGGTTAGGTCGAGGCAAAAATTCAAATTCAAATTTCCCGCCATAGGTCACGTGACCAAATGCTGGCTTCTGATTGGCTGCTCAAAAAAATGCGCCAGCTCCCCCATTTTCCCTCTACTCGCATCAGCTACTCCCACTCCCGTAGGCTACAGGTTGTAGCCCCTATCCCAGAGTATTATTCCAGTCAATATAGACATAAAATGTGGCCTGTGTTTGGACCTAAGCCAGTAGCACAAAAACAAATTTGCTACTTCAAAAAACCTGTGCGAGCTGCCTAGCAACCAAAAACACCTACATTATGGAACTATTTTTAGTTTGCATTTGTGTTACACTATCATCAGCTACATCAAAACCCTAATAGGTAGCAACTTCTCAGTTATTTTCGATGGTTGTCCAGAGCATGCCGTTAATAAGAGCACAGAAAGTGCTCAACAACTTCGACGCTGTGTTGCTCACTTCTGGTATGAAATAATTTTCGAGGAATCCACTATCACCGAACTTGGCCAATGAGAACCACAAGAGGCGCCTCATCGCACTTCTTTGCGATTCATTTGAGAATCAGGACACTCAAGTGAAAACTGTCGAAGAAGCCACTGATCGGAACATTTATTGACATGGCATTATCCAAAAGCACAACATTTGAATATCTGATGAAGTAGCAGAAAATGTCGATGTCTCATGGTTTATGCTGTTGTGCTACTACTAGCACCTACTTCCAAAAAAGAAGCAGAGGTGAAGCCAGTAATTGCCATCATTCCAACTACCAAATCAAGTTGAATAGCATATTAAACGAAAATCCCCAACTTGGGGAACTGGTATAATTTTTCCTGCAACCAGGCTTAAGTATGGAGGCCTCAGAAAATGCTGGGGAGAAGTGTTATCTATCATTGTAAGCTGATGATTCCTTTATAGCCACCTTGAATAGCCTCCGATACCAGCTGCAGCTAGCTCCAAAATTAAACTTGCTCCTAAATTGTGAATCGCGTTTTGGTTTTCCAGGACGTAAAATAGCCGCTCGGAGGTTTGGTCCATGGACGGTCTGCTTCGGAGAAAGAAACATAGGTCCTCGTGCGCCTGACCCCAAACAGCCATAATCCGTGGATCTTGACCGGTTTGTCATTGTCCTTGAACCCGAGTAAGTCGGTGGGAAGAACACTGCCGAATTGGCCCCAAAGGGACCGGTTATGGAGCTATGGATAGTCTGCCGCTACACCACAAAAACAATGGTTCGTAGCAACGTGAGTTTGGTTACCCCCTTCAGGCTGTCTGTAAGCCAGCAATAAATATCTGTAAGAATACCACATCGCTCGGCCAAAGATCTACATAGTGCCAATAGAAAAAAAAAATATGTATATATATATATATATATATATATATATATATATATATATATATATATATATATATATATATATATATACACACGTGAAGTTGCCATTTCAGCACATGCAGAAATCAAGTTGATAAAAAGGAACAGCCTTTTTGATTTGGAACCGCATCTCAGATTAAAATTAACAGCCAGGGAACCAAATTATGATGATCTGTCGTCTTAAAGTAAACCATTAATATTTCTCATTGATTCAAATAGATCTTGTATATAATATAAATCATGGGCGTACGCAGAAGAGGAGCAGAAGGGAACTTTGCCCTCTCCCCCTAAAAATCAATACAAAAAATAGTAAATTGAAGAGAGAGAAAAAACAGAATAAAATAAAATTGGAGAAAATAAGTGTGGGGAGACTATTTTTACTTCATAGCTCGAAATTAATTTTTAAAATTTGTCAACCTGATGGTTTTCACTTCATCGATATTAGTAGAGTTATAGGATCTTGCGATGTTTTTTTAAAACATCGAATTATAATGGAAACCTTAGCTTCAACTAAAACGTACCAATTGCATCATTAAGAAATAAAAAATTTCAGCGAATAGGAATATTATGCGTTAAATGGAATTTTTATATCCTCAAACAGCTGTCGAAACCGGTGAAATTATAATGAGTGGAATTCTGCTTCAAAAAGTCGCAACACACTCAAAATTGCGTCCAATACTCAAAAATTATATTGAATAATAGTGAAACTATGTAAATTGTCTATATTTCAGAGATATCAACTATATTTTTCTAGTACCACCCCTCCCCTTCCTAGGTAATATATTAAGGAGGGATTAATTCATTAGAAGAAGAGGGGAAAGATGACGTATTATCAGAGAAAACATCAGTGCTTATATTTTGCCAATAAACACACTGTGTATCGAGTCATTTATCTTTAAAAGTTTTGATGAATCGGTAAAAAGTATTCCATCCGATCACAGTATTTAATTTGTTAGAATTATAAATCATAGCTCATAGGAATAAGTCCAGACATTGTATTTACAAACCCTATACGGATTCAGACACCGCCTGAATCTATATAGGTTTTCTAGTGGGGGTGCTGCGACGGCCACTACAAACCTTATAGTTCTGACAGGACCCAGGCGGACTGGGCTGGCGAATTCAACTTGTTTAAAATCTATGATCTTTATAAAATATCTAATTGAAAGAAATTTTATTATTTAATCACGCTCTATTACAAAATAAAAACAAAACACGCAACATAACTATTACAAACAAAAGGGATATAACCTATCACTGAATTTGAAACAAAAATGTTTATCAAGACTGAAAGAACTAAATAAACAGCGATGAATATTGTGTCGCACGTGTGATGTGAACCCGGTTTTAATACGAACTTAAACCAAAAAAATACATAAATACAGTCCACTTATAAATATGATGTAATTACTAAAGGAAGTACTATAAGTAAATACCTACAACTTATAATTTATATCTATAAATTATAAATATTGTATAATTTTTATATTTTCTTACGGCTTTCTTCCTGTTTGGCCAAAACGGTCCGATAGGATGAGTAAGAGGTTAAAAAAAGGTTCTTCTATCATTGATATATATATGATCTAGGCATAAACTGCACTTGGTAAAAATTATGGCTTCTGACTTATTGTTTTGATTTTCAGCTTTCATATTTGACATTATTTGTTAATTTTTTTGAAAGTTAATTGCAATCGGTTTACTATTGTATCACAGGTGTGTATAAGGCTGTGTCGTCTGCGTATAGATCTTATTAGTTGACATCCGCATGATGGTATAGCAGGATCAATCTAATTAGGGATTGATAAATTATTTTTCACTTCTATAAATTTGTTTTATTGAAAACTAGTTTCGAATATTATACATTCATCCTCAGTTTTAAGAGCACACAAAATTCAAAAATAAGCAATTCAAAATTTAGTTGGTATTATTATACATATTAAATTAGATTAATATAAATCAGTATTATAAAACATTTATGAATTATGAATTTAATTAAGACAATTTTAATTTGATAAATAGGGTTGGGGATAGGAAGGAACCTTGATGAAGGCCAGCAGAGAGTGGGAGTACTTTGGAGGTAGATGAGTTTATTTGAGTATAAAATTGTCTATGGGAAAGAAGTGAATGTAAGATGTAAACCAATTATGGATGGAATTTGTATAAAATTAGTTTATGAATAAGCAAACAGCATGCCAAACGGTGTAGAAAGCTTTTTTAAGGTCTAACAAAAGCATGCCGGTATATCAGCGATCGTTAAATACTTCAGTAATAAAATCTGTGAGGCGAGCTAGTTGGTCGACAGTGGAATGATGCTCTCTGAAGCCAAACTGTTCTTCTATTATCAGTTTATTCTGTCTGACATGCTTGTGAATCCGGTTTAAAAGTAAACGTTCTAAGATTTTAGATAATATGTTAGCAGACTTATGGGTCTGTAATTTGAAATATTTTTAGGGTCTTTATTAAGTTTAGGGATCGCGACGATTTGGAGGTTTTCCATACTGTAGGAAAATAATTGTACCTTGTTAAATAATGTTGAGTTAAATATTTTTTTAAAATAGAAAATGGCTTTTCTTCTTAGATTTTTAATAACCAATGACGGAATTCCATCGTCACTTGGTGCTTTCTTTGTTTTTAATTTCCTAATAATTTTCTCTGTTTCTCTAGATGAGATAGCGGGAAAATTAGTAGCGATTGGAACTTTTAAATAGTCGCGGACTGATTTTAGGATTTTCCCAAAGTTTGAGGTGGTTGAGTGGAGTAGATTGAAAAGGAGTTGCTAATGATTCGGCTTTATCTTTATCCTGGTAAACATAGCTATTTGTTTGTTTTAGTGGAGGAATTTGGCAAGATTGTTTTGTGAAGTTCTATGTATTTTCCAGAATTTACGTTCTCCAGTTCTACAAGAGTTCAGCGTATTTGTCCAATTTTTGTTTTTCCAACTATTTATACGTGATCGTACATAATTATTAAATTTATAAAAAACAGTCTTTGGTTGAGAGATTTTTGTATGTTGGTATTGTTTCCTAAGTCTATTTTTCATTTTTATTAGAGCTAATAATGGGAATGGTAAATTATAATAGTGGTAGGGCTGTAAGAAATGTGATATTAATTTTGTCATACTTTTAGTCTCTTTCATCCAGCATCACTTCACACACTTGCCCGACTTAACGTTCACTGAAGCAGTTGCCATTAATAGATTAATTAACAATAAATTAACCACAATCACATCTATGTATATCTCATCAAACAAATTACATATGAACGATCTCACTAAATTATTTCGTTTAAATAAACATGCAATAATCTTCGGCAGTATGAATGCTAAACATGTACAATGGAATTATCACAGTTCCAACAAAAATGGCAAATTCATACTAAACTCTATAGCCAAAAAACAAATGCAGTTACACAGTCCCTTTGAACCTACCCACATTCTCACGCAACGAAATTACAAACATAGTATTATTGATTTAGCTATCAATAAAAATATATATAACTTATCCCCACTCATCGCTTTAGCCTGCTTTAATTCGAATCACAGCCCCGTGATCTTCCGTTTAGACTCATCATTAACCACTGATCCTAAAAACAATAAATTCATGTTCAAAGAGGCTGACTGGTATAAGTTTCGGAAAGTACTAGATTCTCATATCATTTAAAACGCACATGAAATAGACAGTCACATAAATAATTTTAACCTACTCATTAACCACCATAAGTATGTATGGAGTAGGAACTTAAGGAGTTTCTAAAGCAGTCCCGGGTGCCAGGCTCGGTCAAAAGCCTGTTCAATGTCGAGAAAAACTCCCGATCAGTGCAATCAAAGCTCAACTACGTAAGTCCAAACAGGCCTTATTATAGGCATGCAAAAGAGCCTTTTGTAATTTATCGGAAGCTCAGAGTGTTTGTAAGCTCCAAAGCAGATGAGACAACGTCCACCACACGATGACATTACTGGATGGTGAAGTGGGATGCTTGGAATCCAAACTGGTGATCTGAGATTATGTGATTAGAATCTAGGATGGGGTATAGGCGTTTCAGAATGAGTGTTTCCAAAAATTTGGCCATGATGGATAAAAGACGGAAAAGACAGATAGAAAGGACGGTAGGAGGATGGGTATTCTGGTGGCTTTTCGGGTTTATGTTTCATTTCGACTATTGATTACTTCCAAAGGTCAGAAAAATATGTGGAGTGGAGTACAACATTATAAATGTACGTGAGGAACAGACCAGCTTTTCGAGAAAGAAGTTTTAAGATGTGGAATGTAATAAGGTCCTGTCCAGGAGCTTTGAGTGAGGGTAATCTGTGAATGATGTTAGATATTTCTGGCGGATGGAATGCTTTAGTTGGAAGGGTCATTTGGAGCGGTATATTCAATTCTGCTTCAATACATTCAAGATAAATTGGATTAAGGATATCTGAATGTGGCTTAAAAGTTTTAAAAAGATACTGACCTACAACTTGGCTATTAATTAAATAATTGAATATTAAAACATTCATCGATCTTGAATAAGACATTACGAAATATTTATTTACTTTAAAGAATAGTTTATTATTTTCTTACCAAAATATATCCGGATTCAAGTCATTATGCAATAACTGGTTTTCCCTTGATTCAAAATGCTCATATATAATTTAAAATCGACGGCATATAAAACAAACTTACAACGTTTGATATGTCCAGGCAAGGCGCTTATAAAACATGAAAACATGTACGCTTCCTGGTTACTCCCTCGTGGAACTGAACTCGTGGGGTAAAGTCCTCAGTGTAATGACCACACTACTGAAAATACTCAACTCTGTTGCTTAATTAGGAAGCAAATAGTCAATGGACAGTCCAAGCCTGTATAGTTTAAATGATAAAATACTATGGTCAACCATATCAAATGACTTTCTCAAGTCCGTATAAATAGTATCAACCTGCAAGTACTTAGGTTGCATCCCCCGCAAACAAACTCAGTAAACCTAGTTAGTTAACTTAGTTACTTTGGATCTTTGAGGCATGAATAATATTTGTTCATCAATAATATATTGATGTAGCAAAAACTTTACAATGCAACAGTAGCCTTCGCCGAACTACCGCTCTCTAGCGCCTCTAAAATCCGAGCGCATTCGCTATTACAAAATTTGGAATTGAATTATAACACGATTGAAAAAGAACTACTAGCAGTAGTTTGGGCAAACCTGCTCTTCAAACCCCAGCTTTATGGAATATAAAGCTATAGACCTTCTTTTCAATAAAGAACGAAAATACAAGAATAATGAAATGGATATGGAAATTGAAATGAATGGATATGAAGCATATATTTAACAATTAGAATTACCACCAGTAGAACCAATAGGAGATAATGCTGAAGAAGATTTAGACACCATATATTCACCAGAATCAAGTAATAATGAAGAATGGATATGTGAAAAAGATAAAAATTTAAATGAAGAGAAACACCAAATTATTATATCCCGAGGAGAAGATAAACTGAAATTCGAGAAACATAGGTATATCGTAAATTGTACTGATAAAGAAAAATTAAATGATTATTTTTCACAAATATTAACACCAGAAACAACTTATGGAATATAATGCTCACCAAAAACACCATTAATAGACAGTGTATGAAACGAATATTTTATAGAAATAAAAACATTAAGGAATCAGAATATCCCACAGTAAAATTAAAAAGATACTTTTTCTTATGCAAAGATAGATAGATAGATAAAGAACTGTATTCTGGGACTAGGTCCCTTAAGAATAACATGATTGAACAAATAGAACAGAAATAATATCATAAATCAGAAATAATAAAGATATTGAGAATATAAAAGAATAAGAAGAACTTATCCAAAACTATCATATAGGAAAGGCTCAAATGAAACCCATGAAAAATTATTTCCCAAATATGAGAGATGAAATAAGCGAATACATCAACCAATATCCCACATGCAGAAAAACAAAATATAATCGAAAGCCGATCAAAGCAAAATTTGAAGAAACTCCTATACCAGAAAAACAATTCCAAGAACTTATGACAGATATTTTAAAATATGAAAGTAAAATAATTTTTACAGCAATCGATACTTTCTCCAAACGCCTCATTGCAAAAGTAATGACAACTAATAATGCAATTAACATATGTAATAGTATAAAAAAAATATCTTATCTATTATCCTTTCCCAATACAAATAACGTTAGATCTAGGAACAGAAATGAAAAATATATTAGGCCAACAATTTTGTGAGAAAAATAATATATTATTACACTATACGTCAAGTAACCATTCTAACTCATTAGGAATTCTGAACAAAGCAAATGCTACTCTGGCAGAGATACTACGAATAATATCAAATGAAAAGAAGAACTATTTATTTGAACAGAAATTAAAACTAGCTATAACAGCATTCAATAATACATTAAACAGTACTTTAAAATTGACACCGAATGAAATAACATTTGGAAATATATCGAATATACTAGAAAAAGATATTGACCTAACAGAAATGTATGTTCAAAAATATCACAAAGATTTGAAACTTATACATGATATTACACATACTAAAATAATAACAAAAAAAGAAAAGAGAACGGAACAGCTAAATATAAATAGAGAAGAACCACCAATACTAAACGATACGCAATATCTTAAAAATACACAATCAAGAATTAAAAACCGTAATAAATTTAGGAAAGTTAATGTAGTTTTAAAAGGTAAAAGAACATTAAAAACACATGTTCATAATACAACAAGACCATCCAAAGTAAAGAAGAAACACTTTGTTGCAGACGATGCTTCGATTCAAACTTTTGATCCTGAAGTCAATGATTCTGCATCTGACGATAGTCCAGACGATCAAAGTAACAGATTTAGCTAATTCCCCAAGAATACTGCACTACTCTGTAAATAATATTAAAGTTATAAACCAATATTATTAAACCTATCATTTCTTTAACATTAGTTTACTAGAACAAGAATTGACAAATATCGAAATTCATCTCAAACATTTTCAGAATCAGAGAGCTTATCCTATACTAAACTATTTAATTAATGATATATCAGGAAAAATAAAATTGTTTAAATATATAAAACTCACATCAGACAAAAACGAGGTCTTAGTATGGTCTAGGAAACATAAGTTGGATCACAGGTAGCATGGATGCCAATAAAAAACATTATGATAAAATCATAAGCAACGTTGAAGAAAATAATTATAAAATAGAACATAACATTGAAACATCAGCTAAAATTAATAAACAAATAATTGAAGATTATTAAAAAAGAAAATTAAAATTATTAATCAAAACTTTAATAATAATATGAAAATTTTCGAAATTTATCGATGAAGAAGCTTACAATCTATTTTTACATGTCTCGCATTTAAAAAACAAAAATGAAAGATTTAACACTGTCATTTGAATTTTGTAAATTAGGCATCGTACATACTAATTTAATGATCAAAGTCATAAATGATTTACCAAAAAATATAACGTTAGTATTTAATAATAATGAAATATTATGATCAAGCTGTAAAATATTCTGTTGTAAAAATCATACACACACTCATACGAGTACGAGTTCATGAAGATAATTATCAAAGATATTTAATAGTGGCAGTAACTAAAATATGTTGGAAATAAATCAAATTTATTTGCTTTGTATTTAAACTTGTTTGTAAAGATCATAAGATCGAGATGGCATTGTATCTCCTCAGCTACTTGTACTCTGTTCTTTGTTATTCAGTAGTAGTAATGGCCGCCTGTATGATACTTAAATGTATTGTTTGTCATTGTAAATGAATAAACTTGTTTCTTCCAAACTTGGCTTTGATAGATATTTCATTATATTTATAACCCCAACAAAATAAAGAATAATTAAACATGGGAAATTGACTTACCCAATGTCTTATACATTAAGAAAAATATGTTTACTTATAAAGCAGAAAGGAAAAATATATAGATGATTATTATTGCAAAGATTTAGTTAAAATCAATGGCACTTGTGTATACTCAATTATCAAGATGGTAATTTCATTAAATGTAAAAAAAAGCTTAGTGATAAGAATAATATAAGGTACATAGATATGTTAAAACAATACATTATTGTTACTATAAGTAAACTAGTAGATTGTAACAATAATAGTTTATTCTTACCTAGAGTTAGTTTAATTGATATTCACGAAAAAGATTGTTTTCTACAATTGAATAAAATACATACTCATAATTATAACAACATTCCACAAACATTTTATGATATCAAATTATTTAATGTTTCTTCATTGTAAGTACAGAATATGACAATACTGTCATTAGACCAATTAACTTTTATTCAAGAAATACCAACTGAATAATATTATATTAATTGTATAATTGCAGTTGTATGGGTAATCATTATTGCATTTTGTAAAATAAGACCTTCAACATTAGGTCCTGCTCCTATACAGAAAATTGTAACCACACTTGCAGAAAATTCACGTAAAGTATTATTAAATATAAATAAATATATATACAAATATATATATATATATATATATATATATATATATATATATATATATATATATATATATATATATATATGTAATAAGATATATATATATATAAGATATATGTAACACTGTCAGGTGTTAGATTAATGATTTTGTTTTTACATATGATTTGCTTGGTAGGCTATTCAAAAATTGTAATACGTAGTGTAGGAAAGAAGAGTCTTAAAATTCAGTTCATTTCAGGTATTATTATTGTTTTATTTGTATTTCATTATCTTTTTAAACTTCTTGTTGTTATTATTATTATTATTAATGTTGTTTTTGTTTAATAAATATTTCAGTTGCATGATTTAAACTGGTGAATTCTTCTAAAAGATAAATACGAAAATAGAACTTACATATATATATATATATATATATATATATATATATATATATATATATATATATATATATATATAAGATATAAGATAATGACTAATATCCTGCTAAACCGGATATATCCCCACTATGAAAATATAATAGGAGACCACCAAGCAGGATTCAGAAGAGGAAGGAGCACGCTAGACCAGATCTTTATCCTAAAACAGGTACTCGAAAAACGTTGGGAAGTAGAGCAGGATGTGCACGCCTTATTTGTCGATTTCAAAGCAGCCTATGATTCCGTGAGCAGAAACTGCCTATGGAAAATCATGACTGAGCTGGGTATTCCCGGGAAATTGGTGAGACTGACGAAGGCGTGTACAAACGACCCCAAATGCAGAGTCCTGATACAAGGAGATGTGTCTGAAGCCTTTGAAGTTAGAACAGCTCTGAGGCAAAGGGGATGGACTCTCACCGATGCTGTTTAACTTAGCCCTTGAGAAGGTGATTAGAACAGCTTCATTCAAAAATGGAGGGGTGCACGTCGGAATGAAACACAAAATCCTAGCGTATGCGGACGATATAGCTGTCCTTGGAAGTAATGAAGAGGACATTGAGAGACTTGCTAAGACTCTGTTACGAGAACAGAGCAAATCGGCTTACAAATAAATGAAGATAAAACAAAATACATGATAGTTAGCCGAAAAATCCACCCCAACTAGTATCTGCGTATATCTATAGTATCTGCGTAGATGGCAGAACATTCCCGAAAGTAGACAGCTTTAAATACCTCGGCTCCACAATAACCTCAGTCAATGACCAGCATACAGAGATAGACCAGCGTATAACAAGCGCAAATAGAGCTTTCTTCTCTCTTTCAAGATTACTGAAATCCCGAAAAATCTCCAGAAACCTCAAACTAAGGGTGCACAATGCTGTGATAAAACCAGTTCTGATGTACGGCTGCGAGACCTGGGCTCTAACCGGCACCCAAGAAAGCAGAATCGAGAGATTTCAAAGGAAAGTCCTCCGAACGATAACTGGAGCGATATGGGATCAGAATCTAAAATCCTGGAGAAGAAAGACCAATAAAAAACTACTTACAGAAACTGGTCAGTCAATATCTCATGATATGAAGGCAAGGAGGTTAAGATGGGCGGGGCATGTAGCTCGAAGCAATCCATCAGGACGCCTTTTCACAACGATGAATGCCACAATAGTTGGCAAGAGACCACGTGGAAGGCCAAAAACCAGATGGATAGATAGGATCAACAAACTTGCGAAAGAGCTGCATGCAGCAAACTGGAAAGCAGTGGCCCAAGATAGCCAGAGGTGGAGAAGGCTGGTTCAGGCGGCCAAAGATCTACAAGGTCTGTAGAGCCAACCGAAAAAATATATATATACCTGTAGGTAAGAGGAGTCACTCTCCCCATCCGTATTATTATGCAGTTAGTTCTAGATCAGTATCCAATATAGTTGGTAATGTCATTTCTATTATCAATGTTGGAATCCATAATAAATCTTTTAAAAAAACTCTGTTGACTTAAAAGACTTCATCTCTCTCTCTCTCTCTCTCTCTCTCTCTCTCTCTCTCTCTCTCTCTCTCTCTCTCTCTCTCTCTCTCTCTCTCTCTCTCTCTCTCTCTCTCTCTCTCTCTCTCTCTCTCTCTCTCTCTCTCTCTCTCTCCCCCCCCCCCTCTCCCCCTCAACATGGGCGCTGTCTTCGTCCAGAGCCATCTATATGAAGACGACATATTTGTTCTCTCAGAATCTAGAAAAAGGTTACAGCAAGCATTTATTGAATGGTAGGAAGAACTCCATTGGAAGGGAATGACGATACATAACGTAGGGGGCCCAAATATCGCCTATGTTCCTAATATGGCATACCACGGCTGCTTCTAGATTAACGCTGCTTGCCAGTGACCAACACCCGAAGGACGGAGTATTTCCCTTCAATTTTTAATGTGTGGAAGCCAGATGGAGCTGTGATTTGTTTCCTCTGTTTTGTAGATTTTTGCTGATTTTCGAGAACGGTGAGTTAGTAAACATGTTTCATTATTTTTTTTGAAGTAAAGAAATTTGAAGTGAAAGAGTAATTTTATTTGAGGCATTTATAGTAACAGATAGAAGACACATAGGTATACTTAGTTTCTAATTTTGCGCTCTGATTCCGTAGTTATGACCGCCATCTTTGAGACATAGGTTGTGCCCCTTAACGCCCATTTGAGTGTTTTTAATATCGTCTTGGGCGATATTACGAACAATTTCTTTGTTTTGTTTTTTTAATTTTCAGATAACACGCAGAAAGATATGGTATAAGGCTATGATAAAAAAGGCGGTGATAGCAGTAAAAAATTAAGATATGGGTGCTCTTAAAGCATCTAAAGCTTTTCATGTAAGATGATAAGTTCTACAATAAAATACTAATAAGGGGAGGGCACATTCACCGATTTCAACCAATTTTTTGGGTGATTCTACATCGAAAAATATTGGACATGTATGTCGGCGTTCGTTCCAATGGGCCCTAGGAGCCGAGAAAAAAAAATAAAACACGTTTAAACTGCTTTATTTCTTATCTCGAGTTTGCAAAACGATATCGCCGTGATTTTTCCACCAAACCATTTGTTTTTCAGTTCATATTAAAGGAAAAATACAAACTTTAAATAATGATTGCTATTTGGTCAAATAAATTGAAAAAAAAATTTAGATTATTGGGTAAACTAGCCTTATAGATTTTTTTACACCAACAATTATGGCAGATTTTGATTCAGCACAACAAAAAATCTTTATATTGAAATTTTGGATCAGATTTGGTTTTAGCACTCTGAAAAACCCCTATATTTGATTTAGAACCAACGTTACTTGCAAATAACATAAATTTTGTTTATATCTTTTAATCACATGTTTTTTACTCAGAGCTTTAGATAATGCAATAGCTGCTGATATTTATGGAAAGAAGGAACTTTCCTCTTTCCAACGAGTCCAAGAAAATCAGTAGTTTTTAATCGACTTCAAGGCAAATTGATTGAAGATAACCATACAATGTGGAAGGTCGAAAATTGATAATAATTAAAAAAATAAATTAATTTAAAAAAAACTATTTTGGACTAACGGCAAAAGACGTGAAAAGAATGCCTTTCAACTTACCATTAGAAATAATATTCACCACCCATTTTGAAAAACAAAAAGTGCAGGCAGGAAGTCGCTTCGTTCTTTTTTTTTTTAAGAATACAATCCTGCCTTTTCGCTAAGGAAAGCCTAACAACTTTCTTTAGCATGAATTAAAACGTAAAAAAAACTTCTTTGATTTACTGAATTAATCATTGTAATATAATTTTTACTCCATTTAATCCCATTTTAGAGGGAGGCGATATTGGAACAGTTTCGTTCAAATAGCAAATACATGGCAATAGAAAAGTGTTTGTGTTTCAATTAAACTTATCCGTGTATAACATTCTAGATAACAGATTAACATTATTTTTAGACAAAAAGCATATAGGCCGCTTGCCTTACTGCCTAAAGAAAAGTGTTTGTTATTCCCAGCCATGAATACGAAGACGTATATGAGACATGTGGCCCATGTCATTCATGAGACTTGTCAAATTCGCGTCTTTTGACATTGAGGTTGTTTTTACTTGCCTATAGTTATTATGCAGTTGGCTCCAATTTTCGTATACATTATTGGCAAGTATACCTATCAGTAGTAAACAGTGAATGACCAAAATATTTATATTTAAAGTCAATATTAAATTTTAAAATTCTCAAGTATGTTACCGACCATATTACCATTCATCGGTAAAAAAAAAAATCATAGCTCAAATTGAAAGTAGGCCTTACAAAGCATAAGTGTGAAATTTTTAAAAAATGAATGATATTCAAATTTTTGAACATTTCCAATGGTTTGGAGGTCATCAAGAATGTAATAATATATGTCTCCAGAGTACGATGGAAGGTAGAGGGCCCAAATATCGCATACTAAGGTTGCTTCCGTGACGCTGCTAGCCCAGGACCAGCCCCAGAAAGACGGAGTATTTCCCTTTAATGGTTATGTGTGGAAGCCAGATGGAGCTCTGTTTTGTTTCCTTTGTTTTGTGGACTTTTGCTGATTTTCGAAAAGTGTGAGTTAGTAGACATGTCTCGGAGTGATGCCAAACCGAAACTATAATTTTTCAATTAATTATTTAAATTACTCTATTGTTTTTATCTATTATTATTGGGTAGTAACGAGTATATAAATCAATCTACATCAAGATGTTTCCCCAAGTTGATATGATAAAGAAATATTTTCTACCCTACTTAAAAGGGGAGGATACGGATGTGGCATCGCCGATTTCAATGAGACTTTTTATGGTGATACTAGCTCGAAAAATATGAGACAAGTGTTCGAGAAAATAATTATTTTGTATAATTTGAACGGTTTTTTATATTCTTGTTTTCTGCCGTCACTCTCCGTGGATTTCAAGGTAAAATAAATAAATTTGGTTAAATAAATAAGCTATCTAATATGATATATTTTTTATTTATTTTTTTTTCTAGAGTTTTTATAGCACTTGTTTTGTTATTGAACTTTTTAAATAAATAATTTATTTTTTTATAAAAATAAGTTAAATACAATTACTGTCGGATTTATTGATTCCGATTCCTTTACCTGGCTCAAATTTCTGGTTCTTTTTTTTGTTATACATATTTTAGGGGCCACAGGTCTCATATTTATCACCCCCCATAGCGAAGATGGCCGCACAACGTCGAAGTCGTGGCATCTAGACTCCCCTTCGTTCTATAGGCAAGGATTAAGTCCCAGCTCACCATTGCTTATTACTGCGAGAGGCCTTCCTTCCCCCAGTAGCTAGCAATCGACTGTGAGGGCCAGATGTATTGTCGGACATCATATAGCTTCCGCTATAGTCGGATAACTACAGCATTCGCTATGGACGGCCGCCTGATCTATTCGGAGGCGGCGAGACGAAGAGGACGCAGCGGCGAGTCTTCGTTCAGATAAGACACTCTTTCGAAGATACTATGAGGCCTGACCCCTCCCTCCCAAACCTGTTATATAGCTTATTGAATCAATTAAATAACACTAACACTTACTAATTTTAATTGCCCCTTCAGGGATATAATTTGTCTACTAATAAATCATATAGATGAATCAGATTTGTGGTTATATTTCACTTTCACGAATATTCATCAAAACTCTTTCTTTTTCGACCTACAAAAACGGGTTTTCCCAGTCATAAGGCATGTATGGACCCCCCAAGTATTGAACAATTAGTATTAATAAATTCAAAATTAAAATCCATAAAATTATTATTCACCTGTATAAACATATATAAAATACAATTATTATTATCCATCATCATTATAAATCGTTAAATTCATAATTAAAATTCACGAAATTATTATTTACCTGCATAAAAATAAGTTAAATACAAAAATTATTATCCATCATTTTTATATATGATTAAATTCATAATCAAAAACCATAAAATTATGCAGTGCTTTCCTTACAAGAAAATAACATCTGTATACCGAGGACTAGAATTGTAGCATTAAGGTTAAAGTGCTTCTCTTACAAAAAAAATAACATTTATATAGCTTGGACTGGAATACTACCATTAAGGTAATCGGTGGTTACAATACAAGAAAATAACATTTATATAGTTTGGATGGAATACTAGCATTAATGTAATTGGTGCTTTAAAATGAAAGAAAATAACTTCTTTACAGTTTGGACTAGAATATAGGTAATTAGTGCTTTCCTTCCAAGAAAATAACATATATATAGCTTTATATGGATACTAGCATTAAGGTAAAGGGTACTTCCCTTACAAAAAAATAACATTTATATAGCTTGGGATGGAGTACTAAGATTAAGGTAAGCTGTGCTTTGATATACAAGAAACAGCTAGGACTGGAATACTTGCCTTAGGGTAATTAGTGCTTTCCTTACAAGAAAATAGCATTTATATATGTTTGGGATGGAATGCTAGCATTAATGAAATGAGTGCTTTAGTATGAAAGAAAATAACTTCTTTACAGCTTGGACTGGAATACTTGCATTAAGGTAATTACTGCTTTCCTTGCAAGAAAATAATATGTATATAGCTTTGTTTGGAAACTAGCATCAAGGTCACTGGTGCTTCCCTTCCCTGAAAATAACATCTGTATAGGTTTGTTTGGATACTAGCTTTGAGGCAACTGGTGCTTCCCTTACAAAAACATAACATTTATATAACTTGGACAGGAATACTAGCACTAAGGAAATCGGTGGTTACAATACAAGAAAATAACATTAATATAGTATGGATGAAATACTAATATTAAGGTAATTGGTGCTTTAATATGAAAAAAATAACTTCATTAGACCTTGGACTGGAATACTAGCATTAAGATAATTAGTGCTTTCCTTCCAAGAAAATAAAATATATATATATATATATATATATATATAGCTTGGTATGGATACTAAGCTAAGGATACTAGATTAAGGTAACTGGTACTTCTCTTAAAAAAAAAATAACATTTATATAGCTAGGACTGGATTACTATCGTTAAAAAAGTTAGTCCTCTTCTTCCAAAGAAAATAACATCTATATAGCATTGTTTGGATACAAGCATTAAGGTCACTGGTGCTTCTCTTACAAAGAAATAAAATTTATTTCGCTTGGGATGGGATACATACATTAAGGCAATCGGTGGATCCAAAACAAGAAAATAACATCTGTATAGCTTGGACTAGAATACTAGCATTTAGGTAATTAGTGTTTTAATATACATGAAAATAACATCTATATAGCTTCGGCTTGACTACTTGTATTCAGGTAATTGTTGCTTCTTTTACAAAAAAATAACATTCATATAGTTTCGGATGGAATACTAGAATACTGTAAAAGGTGCTTACTTTACAAAAAAATAACATTTATGTAGTTAGGGATTGAATACTAGCATTAAGGAAATTGGTGGTTACAATAAAAGAAAAAAACATCTGTATCGCTAGGACAGGTATACTAACATTAAGGTAATCAATGCATTTATATACAAGAAATAATATCTGTAAAGCTTGGACTGGAATACTAGAATTAAGGTAATTGGTGCTTATATATGAAAGAAAATAACATCTATACAGCTTGGACTGGAATACTAGCATAAAGGTAATTAGTGCTCTTCTTCCCAGAAAATAACATCTATATACCTTTGTTTGGATACTTGCATTAAGGTAACTGGTGGTTCCCTTACAAAAAAATAACATATATATAGCTTGGGATGGAGTACTAAGATTAAGGTAATCGGTGCTTTGATATACAAGAAAATAACATCTGAACAGCTAGTACTGGAATACTTGCCTTATGATAATTAGTGCTTTCCTTACAAGAAAATAGCATTTATATATGTTTAGGATGGAATACTAGCATTAAGGTAATTGGTGCTTTAATCTTTCTTTCTTCTTCAAGCCCCTACCTACCGCCGTTGCAGTGTAAGTTTTCCCTTACTGAGCCTGGACCAAAATCTTTTTTTCCTGCCAATTCTCTTCTCCTTCTCCGGTCCATTCCTCTGGCTACAAAAGCTTCTTTTATGCCTTCCTCCCATCTTCTTCTTTGCCTTCCTCTTGGTCTGCGACCATCTATCTGTGTCTCATAGATTTTTCTGGTCATCCTTCTTTCATTCATTCTGCTGACATGCCCATACCAATGGAGTTGATTCTCCTTTAATCGCTGTTTTTATATGTTTTATTTTGAGGTTCGTCCCTATATTGGTATTCCTTATTCAGTTGCATCTTTTTTTCCCCTCAATTCTCCAGAGGAATCTCATCTCAGAACTCTGCAATAGACTCCTGTGCTTTGTCCAAGATTCGCTTAAAGCTATCCACCTGTTATATTATTTTTCCATTTATACGGACTATAAGCAAATTATGATCCCTGTGCTTTCCAATCCTCATTACTTTCGTTTTTTTCTTTGTTTACCTTCATGTTTATTTTTTCCAGCTCCTCTTTTAGGATCAATATGTTATACTGAAGATCTCTGCCATCCTTTCCAAAAATCACCAGATCATCAGCATAAGCCATTAACTTGTAATTAACTGGTCTCAGATTTCGGTATCCAAGGTGAAATTCCCTCATTTTAGGTTTGGCTTTCTTCAAAGCTGAGTTCAGGCGAACAATAAACAGGAAAGGGCTGAGACAACAGCCTTGCAGGATGCCAATGATTGTTTCGAATTCAGTTGAGGTGCAGTTGACTGTCCTCACTACGTTTCTACATCTTTTGTAAAGGCTTTCAATAGCCATCCTGAGTCCAGTATCCACTCCCAGCTCCTCCAGGGCCCCAGCTAAATCTTCCTTTCTCGCTTGGTCGAAGGCTTCATTTAGATCTGCAAAACAGCAGCTTATCTCTTTCCCCTTCTCGATCAGTTTTTCGTAGATTTGCCTCATAATTAAGATATGGTTCTGAGTGCTTCTCTGGTTACGGAATCCATATTGCTCCTCATCCAAGATGCTGTCTACCTTTGTTCAAAGCCTTCTTTCTAGGATCCATGCGCATATCTTGCATGGGACACTCAGTAAAGAAATTCCTCGATGGTTTTATCACTTCCGGTTATCCCCTTTTTTGTAAATCGGGATGATGGTGGAAACTTCCCAATCTTTTGGAATCCTTTCTTCCTTCTATATGAGGTTTATAAGATGGAAAAGAACTTTCCCTCCATATTCTTCCATATATCTGAGCATTTCTGGTGTTATACCATCTCATTTATATAGCTTGGAATTGAATACTGGCATTAAGGCAATAGGTGATTCCAATACAAGGAAATAACATCTGTATAGCTTGGACTGGAATTATAGCATTAAGGTAATTAGTGCTTTCCTAACTAGAAAATACCATGTATATTGCTTCAGCTAGAATACTTGAATTAAGCTATTTGGTGATTCCCTTACAAAAAAATAGAAATTATACAGCTTTGACAAAAATACTAGTATTAAGGTAATCGGTGCTTCGTATACAAATAAATAACATTTATATAGCTTGGAATAGAATACTAACATTAAGGTAATTGGTGGTTCCAATACAATAAAATAACAATTGTATAGCTTGGACTAGACTACAAACATTAAGGTAATTAAGGTGCATTAATATACAAGTCATTAACATCTATATTGCTTCGGCTGGAATACTTACATTAAGGTAATCGGTGCTTCCTATACAAATAAATAACATTTATAGATCTTGGAACTGAATGCTAACATTAATGTAATTGGTGGTTCCAATACAATAAAATAACATCTGTATAGCTTGGACTGAAATTCTTACATTAAGGTAATTTGTGCTTTCCTTCCCTGCAAATAACATCTGTATAGCTTCATTTGTATACTAACATTAAGGTAACTGGTATTTCCTTTAAAAAAAAATAACAATTATATAGTTTGGGATGGAATATTAGCATTATGGTAATTGGTGCTTTCCTTACAAAATAATAACATCTATATTGCTTCAGGTAGAAAACTTAAATGAAGATAATTGGTGCTTGACATCCTTGGCCATAGGTGATATATTACATCTGTACAGCTTGGACTGGAATACTAGCATTAATTTAATTTTGGCTTTCCTTACAAGAAAAAAATACCTATATTGCTTCGGGTTGAATACTTAAATGATGATTCCCTTACCAAAAAATAACATTTATATTATCTCTGATGGAATACTAGCATTAAGGTAATCGGTGCTTCAATTCCCAATGAAGAGTTTGGGCATTTAATCTACGATAATCTCCACATGGTCGCAATGTTCCGTCCTTCTTAGGAACTATATGCAAAGGCGAAGCCCAGGGGCTTTTGGATGGGCGACATATTCCGTCTTCCATCATCAGTCGGAACTCTTCTTTTATGGCTTTATACCGTTCTGGAGCTAGCCGTCGAGCTTTGGCCACTACTGGTGAACCCGTCGTCTCAATATGGTATGCTTTATAGGAACGCAAGCGGATGATGGTCGTAGGACGTTTGGAAATTCCTTAAGTATATGTGCGAAGAGAATGTCTCCTGGAATCGCTGATATAGAGGTAGTATTTACCTTAAGAATTTGTCCTCTTGACGTGATTCCTGATGTTTGGTCAATCAGACGGCAACCTTTCAAATCTACCAGTAGACCATATTGGAACATCAGATCAGCTCCTTTAATTGGACGAGGTACCTCGGCTATAATGAAGTTCCACCTGAACAGTCTCCTTAGCCCCAAGTCTAGTTGTAGACATTTTTCGCCGAAGGTCCGTACGGGTTCCATTCGCCGCGAAAAGATTAAAATCTTTCACCTTAAGTTTTGCATTTCTGGGCGGTGGAAGAACGGATACCGCTGCTCCCGTATCTATCAAGAAAGTCAGCTCAGACCGCTTATCGGTTATGAAAAGGCGGCGTTGAGATGGTGCAGTGCTGGGTTGCGCCCTCACCAGCACTGCATCTAGTTTTCCGGGGAAGTATCTCGCTTTAATTGTTTCTTCCACGCGCAGGGTCCCTCGCATTTCCTAGCTTTATCCCGGTAGCGGTGGTGATAGAAGCACAGCCATTTATTATTATTACGATTTCTGTTCCGGGATTTGCTTCGGGATCTAGGTGTGCTTCTGTTTCTTTTCGGTGAACGTGGCTGCCTGTGGTCGCAAGTGTGGCGGGTTCGTCGAGTCATCAACTCCGCAACCTGCTGTGAGAGCCTTTCTATTTGTGTATGCAGATTTTGATGGGTGCTTGGGGTTGCGATAGAGCTTATTTCTATAGGGCTCTGTATCTCGTGCACTCTATCAGCCATCTCTGCCAGCTTATTTAAATTAGTGTGCTCTGATGCAGTTAAGATAGCCTGCATGTTATTGGATAGCGACCTCATCCATAAAGATTTTAACATTTCTTCCGATGCCATCTCTCCCGCTAACTGTCTCATGTGGCGTAACAGTTGTGAAGGTTTTTCATCACCTAACTGTTTTCCCTCTAATAGCTGCCTTATTCTACGGTTTTCCGATTCGGAAAATGCTTCAATGAGTCTGGGCCTGGTTTTTTAACAATATCTGCTGCTTGCTGTAGGATATCAAAATCTAAGGTTCCTACTAGTGTTTCAAATTTTGTTTGATTTTTGGTTATATTATTTCTAGCAAATACAGCCTCTACCTGGCAGAACCATAATGCAGGGTCTGGCTTCCAAAAGGGTGGTATTTTATAATTTACTGACACTGCCTCTACATAACCACTATCCTCACTGCTTTTAGCATCATGCTTATCACCAGGCATTTTGCTTACTTAATGAACCTCAATATAATGTTAATTATTATAATTTGAAAAATAACTAATATTAAAACTAAGATTTATTTAAAACAAAAACAAAATTAAGCATGCTTCTGATTTGACTATACAAATTGACTAAATTAACTATACTAAAGAAAACAAAAATAAAATGTAAATAAACCTTCTTCTCCGTTGCGCAACCAATTCACTAACAATTATACAAAGAAAAAAAGGAAAAAATAAACAGACTATCCTACTATTTCTCTCAGCAACTACCACTACTAGCTACACAAAAATAAATATGTACAAAATTGAGCAAGCACGTTACACCGGCAATCACACACAGAGGGATAACCTTAATATAACTAACGTGATAAGAAGTCCCCAGCTGTAAGTGTCTTAGACGGTGTTATTACAGGATGGCTGTGGCTAACAAACTAAATATAAGCTTCATAAGTGTTCGTTAGATTTCATTACAATTTTATTTAGTTAAAGAAGAAAAAGTATTGTTAAAACAGAAGAACTTTTAAAAGATTAAAATATAAAACTCAGGTTGTGTTTACTCATGTTGCAATGGAAAAATACCTCAGACCAGCCCGGCTCGAGACGTTGCCTGACTCACCAAGCACTGGTAAAGATTGGACCCATTGGCTGGCGACATTTGAAAATTTTCTTGCTCTTTCTGAATTCTCCTCCGAAGACGACAAACTAAAGTTATTGATAAATTTTCTTTCCCCGACAGTTTTTGAAATCATAAGTGATTGTAAATTGTATAAAGATGCCATCGGATTGTTGAATTCAACATTCATTAAAGTAAAAAATGAAGTGTTTGCCCGACACTTATTGGCTGTGAGGAAACAACATCCAGGCGAAACAATCGATCAATATGTACAGATTTTAAGACACCTAAGTCGGTGCTTCTCTACGGCTGTATTGAGAATCCAATACAAGAAAATATTATCTGGATAGCTTGGACTGGAATAATAGCATTAAGGTAATTAGTTCTTTCCATACAAGAAATAAAGATCTATATAGATTCGTTTGGAATTATAGCATTAAGATTATTAATGCTTCTCTTAGAAGAAAATAATATCTTTATAGCTTGTACTAGACTACAAACATTAAGTTAATGGGTGCTTTAATATACTAAAGAATGATATATATCTTGCTTTGGCTGGAATACTTGTATTAAGGTAATTAGCGCTCTAATGTACAAGAAAATAACATCAATATTCCTTCAGCTAGAATACTTAAATTAAGGTAATTGGTGCTTCCCTTACAAAAAAATTACATTTATACAGTTTGGGATGGAATACTAGCATTATGGTGCTTTAATATGAAAGAAAATAACTTCTTTACATATTGGACTGGAATACTAGCATGAAGTAATTAGTGCTTTCCTTCAAGAAAATGACATTTATATAGCTTTTTTTAGATACTAGCATTGAGCTTATTGGTACTTCCCTCACAAAAAAACAACATTTATATAGCTTGAGATGGAATACTAACCTTAAGGTAATCGGTGGTTCCAATATAAGAAAATAACGTCTGTATAGCTTGGACTTGAACACTTGTATTAAGGTAATTGGTGCTTTAATATACAAGAAAATAACATCTATATTCCTTCAGCTAGAATACTTGAATTAAGGTAATTGGTGATTCCCTAACAAGAAAAGAACTTCTATATAGCTTGAACTGGAATACTAGCATTTAGGCAATTAGTGGTTCTCGTACAAGAAAATAACATTTATATATCTTGGGATGGAATATGAATATTAAGGTAATTGGTGATTTAATATACAAGAAAATAACATTTATATAAGTTCGGCTGGAATACTTTTTTTATATTTATAATCATATAAATATATTTATATTTTATTAATATTTTTATAAGTGACATTGGATTACTCCGTACAGCCATGAATAATAAGTCAACACAGGAAAAGAATACAGATTCTAATCAGTTTCGATACGATGACCTTAGGTCCCCTCGCCGACTAATCGACGATCAAGTCTGTATTATCCCGTAATATAAAAAATATTTTATTTGTATTAACATATTAATTGAATTTTTTAACGATTTTGAAAAAAATTACAACACTATTAATTTTTCTGAATTATAAAATGTTACTATTTGGTTATATGTGATATTGTGACCATCTAAGGATTGAAACAATGTTTTTCTATGAAACCTGTATGCCTCACACTCCATTACGATATGATGGAGAGTTTCCCGCTTGTTATAATGCTCACACTGTGCCGTGTAGGAGACTCCTATTCGATGCTGATAACTGTTACATAATGCGTGATTTGACTTAAGTCTACAGAATGTTTTGACTTCATCCCTTTTGAGGTTTGTTGTTGAGAACCTTGCAGATGTATAATTCTTCGTATTTTTGACCTGTTTATGATTGTTGATATTGTTCTTGCCATAAATTTCTGACGATGGCTACAATGGAGGGCACTGTTGGTAGAGTTTAGGTGAAACGAAACATTGGCGACTCCTTCGAAGTTTGCTCGGGCCTGAGGCAGGGTGACTCATTAGCCCTAGGATTAAATAATGGAGGTACAATATTTCACAGAATGACTCAACGCAGACGACGTGGTCATTGCAGGGCGATCACTTCAAGCTGTGAAGGAAGCATTCTGTAGGTTGTGGAATTCGAACATTGAGATAATTGGTTGTTGCCTTAGAAGAAAATAACCACTTAAGAATTTGTGCTAGAATCCTAGCTTTAGGGTAATTGGTGCTTTCCTTACAATAAAATAACATCTGTATAGCTTGGACTAGAATACTAATATTAAGATTGGTGCTTCTCGTACAAGAAAATAACATTTATAGAGCTTGGGATGGAATACAAACATTAAGGTAATTGGTACTTTCCTTACAAGAAAATAAGGTAATTGGTGGTTTCCTTACAATAAAACAACATCTGTATAGCGTGGACTAGAATACTATTATTAAGATTGGTGCTTTCCTTACAAGAAAATAACATCGGTATAGCTTGGGCTGGAATACTATTATTAAGATTGGTGCTTCTAGTATAAGAAAATAACATTTATAGAACTTGGGATGGAATTTGAACCTTGAGGTAATTGGTTATTGCCTTAGAAGAAAATAACCACTTAAGATTTTGTGCTAGAATACTAGCTTTAAGGTAATTTGTGTTTCCATTGCGAGAAAATAACGTTTTTAAGCTTCGGCTGGAAAACTTTATTCAAGGTGATGGTGCTTTCCTTTCAGAAGATAACATCTATATAGCTTCGTTTATGAATATAGCAGTAAGGTAATTGGTGCTTCCCTTACAAAAAAATAACATTTGTATAGATTGGACTAGAATACTAGTATTAAGATAACTGGTGCTTCCCTTACAAGAAAATAACATTTGTATTGCTTGGGCTAGAATAAGGTAATTGGTGCTTTCCTCACAGTAAAATAACTTCTATGGTTTTTGCTGATATAATAGCTTTTAGGTAATTGTTGCAGTCCTTACAATAAAATAATATCTTTATGCTTCGGCTGGAAAACTTGCATTAAGGTGATAGGTGCTTCCCTTACAAAAAAATTGCATTTATGTAGTTTGGGATGGAATACTGGCTTTAAGGTAATTGGAGCTTTCCTTACAAGAAAGTAACATCAATATAGCTTTATCTGGAATACTAGCTTTAAAGAAATTGATGCTTCCCATACAAGAAAATTACATTTATATAGCTTGGGATGGAATACTAACATTAAGGTAATTGTTGCTTCCCTCACAAGAAAATAACATATTTATGCTTCGGCTGGAAAACTGGCATTAAGGTGATAGGTTCTTCCCTTACAAAAAAATGGTATTTATATAGCTCGGGATGGAATACTAACATTGACACAAAGCACATAATTTAACATCTGAGTTGTGGAAGGCTGTGGTGCCCATGTTTGCAAAAATGAAGGAGTGAGGCATATGACCAAGGGGCATGCATTTAGTTTAACTAATTTTCGACGTATTTAATCTATTTTCTGAAAATACTGAGCTTGTTTTCACACCTAATTTATTTTAATTGCAATCGGTTAAGTTTTGTTGGCAGTTCAGCATAGTCAATGTAGAAAATTGAATATTGAGGGATTGAGAATTTTAATATTTAAAGCATGTTTAAATATGTAAAAGTATTGTTTACATGATAGCTAAACCCTGATAAAGCAATCTAAGATTTATGGAAATATATGAAAAAAATTCTGCTTGATGCATGAAAAAAACTGGTTTCTTCATGGGACTGTGATTTCCCTATTTTCGAAGAATGACCCATATTTGAAGGTTGGCATAGTTTGTAATGTAGGTTGAACTCAAGGCAACGTTTTTCAAATATTTTTCTATTGTTACAATAACTTGTATCCATTGGAGGAATAATAAACCAAGCAACTAATGTGGAAATGTTTATCTATGTCTCCAAGTAATGTTTATCTCGACTATAAGTACACTATAGATTAATTAAATATGTACAAACTTAAACAAAATTAATATATATTTAAAAAAAATTACGTTCAGGATATCTAATATAATTTATCATTGTACCATAAACTATATCCTAACTATTTCAAAGAACTGATTATTTTTAAGACAAACACTTCACACCAGCGAAATATCAATATCAAGGTAAATGTAAAATGTAAGCTCATGAACTAATAATTTTTAATAGCCTATAATATGATGGTATAATGATTGTAATAATTTTTTTATACATAAATGCAATAGCCATGAACTAATCTTAAATAAATACCATCATATGAATATAATATCAACTATAATTAAACTCATATTTTAATTAAGCAAGATAAATACCTGAAGTAGGTGGTGCAATTATATTTTCAACATTCTTGATTTCTTCTTCTTCTTTGTTACCTAAAAACATTGAAGAAAGGAAACCAATAATGATTTTGTTGAAAATAAATAAACAACAAAAAATCTATTATCTGTCCCTATTTTTGAAAGACTTCATAATTATTTTTGTGACAACTATAATTGTGTGAATCTATACATATATTTTATAAAATTGCTGTTATTTGCCTTTGCAAAAAAGTGCATTAAATAAGTTTCATATTACACATTGAATGAAATAAATTAATAAAGCTTGAAGCACAATACACACTCACACACACATATATATATATATATATATATATATATATATATATATATATATATATATATATATATATACACACAATTGAAATATCATAGAAACTGTAGTAAGAGGCAAAATTGCAAAGGGCCAAGTTATAGCTCTCATTGATATCTTTCAGATGACGTAATTATTAATCCCAAAAAACCTAGTTAGTCTTAAGGCTTAAGCGCTCGCTCAAAGGTTGGTGTCTCCTCTTTACCTCACATTTTTAATATATTTTTGAAAACTACTCAAAAAATAAAGAAAAATGTGTATAGGATTATTTTATTAAAAACGCGGGTAATAATCGAGGACTGTCACGTCCTTATCAAAGGGGGCGTGGCCTCAGTAAGGTTATAGCCCCACCCGTCACCAATTGTTCCCCACTATTCTTTTTTTTTTTTTCCCCCTTTTTGAAAAAATCGCTATTGCTGGAAGAGATTTTTATTTGGTAGTTGGCAATTTTTTTTTTTTTATCCTACAATTGAATTTTAATTTTTAATTAATTTCAATCATTGTTTCAACTTTAAGATTTTTCTATAATTTTATACTCATATGCTATAGTTCATAATGGTGTATTACCACAAAACTGAAGTTATCTATTTCTTGTAAGAAAAACAAAACTCCTTTACTATATTATTGTCTTTTGCAGTATTATCTGTAATATAGTATAATGCACAGGCTCCTATGATGCATCTGAGTATGATCTATTGACATTGGTAGTTATCTTGTTTATCTCTAGTGAAATACTGTAATGTGACCAAGGCATGCAATCTGATCAACCTTTCTGCTGACAATCAGTTCAGATTTCTGGGCTTGCATGTAGCTTTTTGTTAATTGATTTTAATCATTTTCTGAAGCAGCTCGCACAAGATCCTGAAACAATATATACAATCCTTTTCGTGTATACAATAGTTAACCCTTTCCTTCATGTATTCACTTGAGGATTTAGATGATCACTGATCAATTATTAATAAAGTAATAAATATTGAAATCCCTGGTAGTATGTTTACAGCAGGACTCAAGATAAAAGGTAGTTTTGCACTTCACAGAGAGGTTCATGACTTGATTTTTTGACAACTGAATACATGAAGGGATACCTACCCAAACAATTGAAGAAAACGGCTAACTATTGTATACACGAAAAGGGTAGTATTCTGAACTGCTGTAATTAATGTGGCATGGTATTTCTTCAGTGTTTGTATAATATCCTCTCCAATATTATTTTCTCTAAGCTCTTTTATTATCACCAATATAAAATAATCAATGGAACAAATTTTCAGTCTAATGAGATATCTTTTTATTACATTGTAGTCATTAGCGGATCATAATTTACATTAGAAAGTGTTTCAGGATCTTGTGCGTGCTGCTCCAGAGAATGATTACAAATTAATTAACAAAAAACTACATGCAAGCCCAGAAATCTGAACTGATTGTCAGCTTTAGGAGTTTCTAGAGGTTGGTCCCTTCAAATTAGAGAAGGTTGATCAGATTGCATGCCTTGGTCACATTACAGTCTAATATTAGAGATAAACAAGATAACTAATGTCAATAGATCATACTCTGATGCATCATAGGAGGCTGTGCATTATACTATATTACAGATAATACTGCAAAAGACAATAATTTAGTAAAGGAGTTTTGTTTTTCTTACAAGAAATAGATAACTTCAGTTTTGTGGTAATACACCATTATGAACTATAGCATATGAGTATAAAATTATAGAAAAATCATCCAGTTGCAACAAGGATTGAAATTTATTAAAAATTATAATTCAATTGTAGGATACAAAAAAAATTGCCAACTCCCAATTTATTTATTTATTAAAGCCCTATTCAATTAATTAATTAATAATGAATTTAATCAATTAAATTCCTAACTTCGTAATTTTTCTTATTCGTAGTAACTGTGATTCATAATCTAGAAAAGTACAGAATATTGTGATTAACACGGTGAGGAATATAAAATTTTATATATTTTAATTTTATTATTGTTAATAAATAAAATTGTGTTCATTTTTGTGTTTACTGTATATAACTTTTCATTCGTTTCTTCAATTTAAACATTATTATTTTAATTAAATTCCTAGTTTGTAATTATTGTGGTTAACTTTCTAAAAAAGTAGAGGCAGTCGTGATTATCGTCAGTGGGAAACGTAAAAATTATGTTTATTTCTGTAATTATTTACCAGGTAGAAATGAACGTTTCGAAAAACAGGGATGAATGCATAAGGGGACGCAACTTCAAAGTCAACATTTGAGGCCACGCCCCTTTGATAAGGACGTGACAATCCTCGATTATTACCAAAACGCGATGATTTTGTGATAAAAAAAAAAGCTATTTATTAAGATCTATAATCTGACTCGGTTTTAAACACCTTTTATTTTTCTAACACATTGAAACCTCCTCAAAATTTCTTATCAACCCAATGTTATCAGAATCGATACATTAAATCCATTCAGAACATTCATGTTGGTTTAATTAAAAATAATTATAAATTGAATATTTAATGTCTCCTTCATCACTTAACATCCAATTACGACAAAATTAAACAAGTAAGGAGATAAAAAAATGTTACGTTAAAAGTTTACAATGAAACAAAACAATAAAATGGTTACTTGAATACCAATTGAATTAGGAACTCTAAACAAGCACTTGCTTGTGGCCCTACATTCACATTTACGCCGTAGACCGTACTGGGAGTCGAATCTGGCGACATCGTCGAGAATGAGTCGGTAGGCTCGCAGAAGGTTCTGAGTCGTTGATTCCTGCATCTGTAGGTGCTGGTGTGTCACTTGAAGCGGATTGTCGCTTGTATTCAGGGGTGTGTACGACAGCAAATTGGAGGGTTTCAACTTGTTGATCGATATGACGACTTTCTTGTTCTTAATCCAAAATGTGAAAAATTTTGGGTTGCGCTGTGTCAAAAGGTCCATCGTAAGGTGGTTTCAGAGGTTTCTTTGTTCGAACCACGCGGACAAACACATGCGATGATGTCGCAAGGTCCTTGTGGACGTAAATTTTGTGTGATGACTTCTGGTGAGTATTTAGAGGTCGATGAAGATCCATTTTACACATAAGATTCGCCATAAACGAGTTCGTATCCACTAGTATTTTCGATACTTGGAAAAATTCTCCAGGTAATCTGATAGATTTACCATAAGTCATTTGAGCGATGTAGTGATTTGCATCTTCGCGGATCGCAGGGCGGAGTCCTAGAAGTATCGTTGGCAGAGTTGAGGTCCAATTTATTGAGTTGTGAACTCTGATTGCCTTCTTTAGAATCCTATGTAATCTCTCTACTTTGCCATTCACTTGTGGATGGGATGCCATGGTATGTTGAACTTTGATGCCGCAAATTGCAGCAAGACCACCACAAAATTGTCTTCTATGATCCGTAATAATTCGGATCGGAACGCCAAATCGTACGATCCAGTTTTCAAATAATGTTCTGGCAACTTTCTCAGCGGTTATATTGCTGATTGGTATTACTTCCATCCAAGAGGTGAATCAATCAATAATAGTGGTACAGTAGGAGTTTCCTTCCGAAGAAGATAATGGTCCAATTATATCTTCTTCTTTCCCTATCTCCATCTTCTGAACATGTCCCTATCCTGGGCCATTCTTCTTGCCTCCATCAAAGAGGAGCCCCGCTCGCTCCCGAGTCTCTATATGTAAGTTTCAGGCTGCCAACTGGTCTCTACCCCCTTGGTCTTGCTTTTAGCAGCCATCTGGCTTTACGATCGTCACCCATCCTGCAAACATGTCTGTACCACTTGAGCTAGCGTTCCTTCAGGATATCTCTCATTGGTCTAACTCCGAGGGTTTCCCTGATAGTCTCATTCCTCACTCGGTCTCGTCTGGTCTTCCCAGCTACTTTCCTTAGATATCTCATTTCTGTTGCTGTGACCTGACTCTCGTGTCGTTCTAAGAGAACCCAACTCTCTGATCCATAAAGCAAGACTAGAAGGAACACCGTCTTAAAGATCCGGAGCTTGGCATTATTGCTGATTTCTTGTTTTCCTACCAGGGGGGCCGATATTTGATAATAGACCTGGTTAGCCTTCTTTACTCTGTTGAGAACCACTTGGTCTATTTTACCGTCCCTGCTAATCATAGTACCCAGGTAAAGGTAATCATCCACCACTTCCAGTTGGCGTCCGTCACATACGATTCCCAGATTTTCCTTTTCCCTGCCTACATACATAACTTCGCTCTTGCCTGGATTTATAGCAAGACTCTTCTTCTTAGTTCCTCCGCCCACTCCTCCACAGCGACTTGAAGTCTTCCTGGACTGTCTGCAACCAGCACAATGTCATCTGCGTATAGGAAACACTGCACCTGCACTGCTATCATATTCCAGTATCCGACAACAGTTCTGGGAGTCCTCCTCTAACGCACTTTGAGCACCTCGTCCATAACAACATTGAAGAGGAGCGGACTGAGGCTATCTCCTTGCTTAACTCCTTTATGAAATCTGAAGGGGGCAGACTTAGATATCTCATTTCTGTTGCTGTGACCTGACTCTCGTGTCGTTCTAAGAGAACCCAACTCTCTGATCCATAAAGCAAGACTAGAAGGAACACCGTCTTAAAGATCCGGAGCTTGGCATTATTGCTGATTTCTTGTTTTCCTACCAGGGGGGCCGATATTTGATAATAGACCTGGTTAGCCTTCTTTACTCTGTTGAGAACCACTTGGTCTATTTTACCGTCCCTGCTAATCATAGTACCCAGGTAAAGGTAATCATCCACCACTTCCAGTTGGCGTCAGTCACATACGATTCCCAGATTTTCCTTTTCCCTGCCTACATACATAACTTCGCTCTTGCCTGGATTTATAGCAAGACTCTTCTTCTTAGTTCCTCCGCCCACTCCTCCACAGCGACTTGAAGTCTTCCTGGACTGTCTGCAACCAGCACAATGTCATCTGCGTATAGGAAACACTGCACCTGCACTGCTATCATATTCCAGTATCCGACAACAGTTCTGGGAGTCCTCCTCTAACGCACTTTGAGCACCTCGTCCATAACAACATTGAAGAGGAGCGGACTGAGGCTATCTCCTTGCTTAACTCCTTTATGAAATCTGAAGGGGGCAGACTTAGCACCATTGAGTCGGATGACACCCTTCGGATCCTGGTAAATTGACTTGATGGCGCTAATAAGGTTAGAAGGGACAGGCCTCTCCAACTATATCACTACACAAACTATCAAATCTTTCATCCGGCTTGGTGTACTTGCTGATTTTAGACTAGGTATTTTTATTGATTTTGTTTCTTTGGCACGGGTCCATTTCCTAACATCATTTTTAATATTAGGCCATATAAATCGAGCTGTTATCTGTTTGACTGTTTATTTAATACAAGGATGAACAAGGTCGTGGATTTGATGAAAAGCAGTCTTTCTATAACTTTCTAGAAAAAATGGGTGAATGTTAGCAATCGATACGTCGCACCAAAGAAATTTACCAGATGATAATTGACGCTTTTTGAAATCAAGACTAGAATCTTCATGCTGCAACAACTTTTTGAGTTCTGCATCTTCGTATTGGGTAGTTGCGATTAAATCATAGTCCATCAAATGTATTTCCACTATTCGTGACAGCGTATCAGCAACGACATTGTCATGTTCATTTATGTGATGGATTCAGGTATTGAACTTGCTTACTAGACATAACTCTATCCTTCGTCCAATCGAAGACGTTTCTCTTTGAACCATTTCTGGACACATTCCCTGACAAATTTGAACCAGATTCCCTCGTATTGATCTGGCAAAGTTGGCTGCTGAGTATATAACCTTTCCTTTAAATAACCCCACAAAGAAGTCTAAAGTATTTAAATCTGGCGATTTCGCAGGCCATGAGACAGGGCCTCCTCGTCCTATCCAGGGGAAAGGTTTCGTTCAAAACAACAAATTACTCAAAAAATCTGAATATTTACATTAAAAATGTTGGCAAAATATCTGAATATTGTAGCTGAAAGTAGTTGCTAGAGTGCTCTGATCACTTGGGAACTATTTTTAATTGAATCTGTTGAAAAGATTATTCAAAAAATTATTTTAGGTTCGTAGACGTCAATTTTCCAGTTATGGCATTGAAAAATGATAAGATTTTGACCGCCATTTTAGACGAAATGTTAGGTGAAACGCGAAACAAAAAAACCTAAAATACACGATTTTTGGAGTAGTTTTCAAAAATGTATTCAAAATGAGGGGTAAAGAGGAAACACCGACCTTTGAGCGATCGCTTAAGCCTTAAAACTAGATTTTTGGGATTAGCAATTACGTCATCTGAAAGATCTCGATGAGAGCTGTAACTTTGGTCCTTTGCAATTTTGCGATATCTCTAACGGTTTTTAAGAGATTTCAATTGTGGCCTGTACATATGGGACACCCTGTAAATACATACATATATATATATATATATATATATATATATATATATATATATATATATATATATATACACATAACAACTGAAATTTATGTTATTGAAGTTGGCGTTTATGTTTTTTTTTTCATTATTTTTTAAGTTCCAGATAACTGAAAATCTCAACATGTTCTAACTTTCTGGAAACGAATGTGATTGATTTTATCACTTCAATATATTTTTAGAAATAAACAGTAATTGTACTTTTTTAAATTTCCTGTTATGTGTTGTAAATTTGGATAAGAACGAATAACTGCAATTACTGTCCGCGGACCTTCAGATTAACGGGAAGATATGCAAGCGCGCAGATTCCTTTAAATACTTGGGGTCAACAATAGACGGGAATGGCACGTCAGAATCCGAAGTTAGGAGGAGAGCTGGCCTGGCAAGAAGGGTGACTGGAATGTTGCACCCAGTTCTTTGGAACACGGTCATTTCAACTGACAACAAAAGGCGGATTTTTAGAAGTATTGTTGAGCCCTCCCTCAGCTACGCCGCAGAGATCTCGACACTTAACCCAGGACTCTACTCCCAATTACAAGCGGCAGAGATGGATTTCTGGAGGAGATGTCTGAGGATTACCAGCCTGGATAGAGTCAGGAATGAGGAGGTTAGAGGCAGCCTAGGGGTGACCGAGGGAGTTCCGGAGAGGATTGAAAGGAACAGGCTGCGATGGTATGGGCACTGCCAGCGGATGCGAGAACTTAGTTGGCCGAAGAGACTACTGCTATGGGAACAGCTAGGAAGACTCCGAACGAGATGGAAGGACTGCGTGGAGGAGGAAATGGCCGGAAGGGGACTTGAGGAGGAGGACTGGTGGGATAGAGAGAAGTGGAGGGACGATCTGATTTAACCAGGAAGCACATTGAGGGACAAGACCTGCAAAAGTAAAAAAAATGGAAAATTTCCTGTAAAACTGTATTACGACTGAAGTATAATAATTCTATTGAATTATTCAATTAGATGCGATTATGATAAATACTGGAATTTCGGTTTCTATTGATTGGTGTGGCTAGACAACTGCTTTCGAGATTAAGCAATTCATTAGCTTAACTACTCCAGAAATGTCTTTCGCATTTAAGTTGGGGAGCTGATAAAATCACTTTTCTAAGCACTGATTTGAAACAAACGGGATTGCGGTGCATTTTCTAACAAAACTTCAAAAACAATTATTCTATTTTTTTCATAATTCTACACTAAAAATATATTCAAGTGCTTATAGAATTTCTTCGGTTGAAAGGATCATATGTGTAACGCAAATAATCCTTCCTTTGAATCGAGATCATATCTCATTACTAATTATGTTTGCGAACTATGTCGAAACATAATTTGAAAGGTGCAATAGATTGTATCAAAGTTTAGATAATCAGTAGCTTTAGACAGACGAACTTTGATCAAAAATGTTTCACACTGAGCATGAAGCATTCAATAGTTCCCCAGCTCTTGTGACTCGACTTGGAATCTCCCTGAATTTCAGAAAGTTAAAAAAAAAAAATAAACAAATTTACCACCTTCAAACATACATAAATTCCTAAGGAAAGCCTAATTAATTAAATGTTATTTTAAAAGTATATGTACAGCAACATAGACCGACGCATCAAATGTATGTAGAATGTTCAGTAATAACTAAAAAAGAAAATATTCAATGCAAGCTCCTAGGAGCTTGCTTAAATTCAACTGTCAAGAACACTGCCAAAGGTGGTCTCTTTTACACCCGATGGCTCAGGACCACCCAAACCATAGGGCTAAATGAGCGCAAGGCTTTTTTGGGCGGGTACATTAATTAGTGATATATTATTAGTTATTTAAAAAATTTTTATTAAATTTTTTTCATGACAAAAATAACCAAACAGCCTCTTCTAAATGAAAATAGAAAATATTATATGTATGCATATCTTACGAAGAGGTGCGCATTATTTTTAGTAGCCCCCGGGGCGTCGAATATATTAAGAGGGCCCTGCGAAAGCTCGTAAAAAATCATTATTAGTGATTGAAAAAAAAAAATTAAAATGAAGGAAATAATATTTGTTCAGAATTAAATAAATAAAGAGTTCCCATAGGACGAGAGCAAGTACAAAGAAATTGACATTTAATTGAACTTTTATTGCAATTTTTTAGTAAAGTATTGACATTAAAAAAAAAAAGAAGAGTCTGCCAGTCGGATCCGATGCTACCTGAAATAATGGCGGCTTAAAAATCCCGCAATTTTGAGACTATTTTTGGTTTTTCGGCTATAACTCCTAAACGGTGCATTCTACCGAGAAAGCTATGGTATGTTAACTTTACCCACTTTTCTTTTTTTCATAGATTTAGAACAGTTCCTGTTGTCATAAAAATCAAAAGTCAGTTAAGCAATAAAAAGTTTTAAATATTCATATAAAAAGTAAAAATTGTACTTTTTATGAACAAGGCTACCATTTGTGTGGTCTCCCGATAAGGAGACGACAGTGGATGACCTCTTCCCAACTGGATTTTTGGTTTAAAGTTTTCTGTTTGGGTGTACTCTCTTTTTAACGAAGAAGAATTCACTCCGCATTTTTTCCCTAAAAATTAGATTTACTTGAAGCGTCCCGTGTTATGCCTGGTTTGGATTATGGCTCGTGGAGCATTTAGACACCGAACTGAATTGGTAGGAGGAAGGGCGTACGCTGAAATTACTTTAGGGTAACCGGTCCTAGAAAAAATATCTGAAATAATGGTAATTTACGTAATTTCGCCGTTTTAACGCAGAATTCCACTCATTATAATTTCACCAGTTTCAAGAATTTATTTAAAAATCAGACGAAAATGTTGGCTTTTTGGAGCAGAATTAGGCTGGTTATAATTTCGATCTATTCCATAAAATTGATGAAAAACGGACGAAGATTCCCGAGTACCCACTGAAGATTTCTAAAGCAGAAAATTTAGCTCTAAAGTCGCCCGATTCAACAATTTTTTAAAAAATCGGATGAAAATTTGGGTGCTATGAGGATTTCTGGAGCAGAATTCAGCTCGCTATATTTTTCATTTTCGCATGTGAATTGTCAAGATTTGGAACTTTTCAGGAGCAGAGTTTAGCTCGTTGTAATATACCCCTTTCCAACAATTTTATTAAAAATATGACACTAATTCGGGTACTTTGGTGCTGTCAGGAGTAGAATTCAGTTTATCTTAATTTCACGATACCATGCTACGTTTTTCATTATCGTGACCTCAGCACATGTTTGCTAATGATGTAGAAGTTCCCGTGACAGCTGTTTGGTTCCCTGATAAACATTTCATTTAACGCATAATATTCCTATTCTTTAAAATTGTTGATTTCTTAATGATACAATTGGTCTGTTTTGCTAAGGTTTCCATTATAACTCGAAGTTTTTAAAAACTGAAACTACTAATATCGATCAACTGAAAACTATTAGATTGATCAATTTTAAAAATTAAGTTCGAGTTTTGAGGTCAAAATAGTCTCCCCACACTTTTTGTTCTCCAATTTGTTATCTTTCTCTCTCTCTCTCTCTCGAAATTTAATATTTATATTGATTTTTAGGAGAGTGCAAGGTTCTCTCCGGCTCAAGGTTTATTCGGATCAATGAGAAGGATATAATTATTTATGTTAAGGCATCAGATCATCAATAGTCTGTTTCTCTGGTTGTTAATATTGATCTGAGATGCGGTTCAGTATTCAAAAGACTGTTTATTGACTTTATTTCTACAAATGCTGAAAAAGCAACTTCACGAATAAGTATATATGAAAACCACTTACACTTACACAACACTAACAAGTTACGAATTTTTTTTAATTATTTTTCTATGCTCAAAGCCGAATGCAGCGCATACCTTCACCAAACTCTTCCTGAGTCCCTGGGTGTATGCGAACTACACTTTGGTCAATAGCCTAGTCAAATTATGCATGACATCCTTGCAAAAGGTCAAATAGTTCTATTTTTTTTTTTGACGTTTTGGACCTTAACCAGTAGTAAAAAAACAAATTTTCTACTTCTAAAGACCTGTGTGAGCTTCCTAGCACACCAACATTTTGGCACTATTTTCAGTTTCTGATCATATCTCCCAAGGTAAACACCAAAAATAAAACTCTATGGTTACTTTTATTAAACCAGATTAAATTTGCCACAATTTTAGACATGAACCAACTCAGTGGTTCCTGAGAAATAGGTCTTCAAGACTGAATATTGTTTCCAAAATGTGATCATTAGAGGAATTCTAAAATCGAACAGTATGTGCAGGTACATCATGCTGTTCATTCAATGTAGGGATGGAGATGTCTTCCTTATCAACAGAATCCTCTAGTTTAAGAGATGGGACGTTCTTACATAATTTACCCGTGGAGGATCGACAGAAAATTGAGCATTTTAGTCCAGCTTTCTGGCATCTGCCGCTGCAACGTTTTAGCACTTGCAGGATATCATTCACAGTAGGATCTGAGGATCAAGGTGATATCCGCTGATCATCGAGCTTACACCCACAATATGTAGGATTTTATTCAACTAACAACCACTTTTGAACTTGCTGGTAAGTTCTATAAGCATGGTGGTGCCCTGTATCCTCTATTGGGGGCAAGCGAGCAAGATTAATTTTGGAATTCCCTGCAGATTTAACAAACATCTGGTAGCGGCTATACAAAGCTGGCTGTTAAGAAATCATCCCCATTCAAAGCTACAAAATACTTCAAAGACAAAATAGTCACATGATTGCCAATGACGTAGAAGTTACTGCGACAGATTAATGTCGATCAACTAAAAACTATTATGAAGTACATAGATTAATTAACTTGAAAATTAAGTACGTGCATGGAAGTAAAAATAGTCTCAAGCCACACATTTTTTTTCTTTAACTTAAATTTATTTGTTTCTCTAGTATTTTAATTATTTTTATTTGTTTCTATAACTTATAGGCGACAGCCATGGAACTCCTCTGCCCCCTCCCCCGATTAAGCCCATGGGCAGGAGAATCATCTTTTCATAGATGATACAATGCCTGGTAGACCGAGAGTTCGTGAAAAAAAAAATTGACATTATCTGCAGCAGTCGGTTGAAAATTTATCTGAGTAAAAGAATAACCAACTTTTTAGTCGGCATTTTAAATCATGAGTAAAAGTTTATTCAGCATGACTAAAATCTTATCCGATCAAAAAAACGACGAAAAATCCAAATAAATTTTTAGTCATTGATTTTAAACTAAAAGTTCATTCGGATAAAAAATTAGTAGTCTGATAAAAATATATTCCAATAAATATTCAATGGAATAAAAACCGATTTAATTTAGTTTCTACACATTTCTGAATGAAAAAAGAAATAAAATATTTTCCTTTAAGTAAAGTAAAGCCATGATGAAATAGTAATTATGATTTTTCCTTCATAATAAACATATTATGAATATATTATTGATGACTTATTATTATTATTATTATCATGGCACTAAGGTCCCGCTAGAACCCGGTCCTCCTCCACCACAGCCAACCAATGTCTACGATCCTTTACTCTCTCCCTCCATATTCGGACACCCAGCCGCCTCAGATCCTCCTCCACATCATCCAGCCATCTGATCCGAGGGCGTCCTCTCTTTCGCTTTCCGTTCGGTTTTCCATAGAGCATCTTCTTGGGTATTCTCCTTATTCGGACTCTTTTTACCAATGCCACAATGTCGGGTTCCCCAAACAGTTCCAGTAGCTCCTCATTCCTTCTTCTTCTCCAAATCCCGTTCTCAGCAACTCCGTCCCATACTCTTCTCATATTCTCCATATCTTCCGGAGAATTCTCCAAGAGTTCTCATATTCTTCTTTCCCAAGAGTTGAGCATAATTTCTGATTTTCTGGTCAAGGGTCATGTTTCACACCCCCGTACATAACCACTGGTCTCACTATGGTTCTGTAGACATTTCTGATTGAAAAAAGCAATACAATATTTTCCTTTAAATAAAGTAAAGCCATGATTTAATAGGAATTATAATTTTGTCTTCATAATAAATGTTTTGACTTATAAGTGTAAAATATAATAATTTAGAGATATAGGCATGGGTTGAAATTAACTTTTATTTTTCTCTGTGAGGGAAAAAAAAAGTCATTATATAATTTTTATATTCAGCATAGAGAAATAATAGTCAATGTTAATCGTTTCTTATTTGAGTATGAGTTAATTCAAAAGTAAGGAAGGAGGAATTCTATCAACCCACAATAGGTAAGCATTGCCTGCGCGATGTTAGCAACAACAATGGGCAGAGATTGATCGACTTTGCGGCTTCGAAAGTAGACTCCGAACATTATCTCAGTATAGCTCACAACAATGCAAGTATATCTTCTGCCAAGCCCACATCAGGGCAGAACAAGAAGCTAAGATTTAACCTTAAAAAGATTCAAAAACCAGAAGCGCAGCAGATGTATGCAGAAAAACTGAACCAAAACATGCGCTCCTACATCTTCGATGATAATAGTGCTGAAAAACGTTGGTTGGCATACGTTAATGTCATTAAAAATGCTGCAGAAAAAGCTCTTGGATCTCCAAAGAAAGAGCTCATATCGCCCCGATTGTGAAGCAGCCACTAACCTTAAAAATCAGGCGTATAAGGTTGTGTGGAATAGAAGTACAAGGATAACACTAAAGCAATATAGAACAAAATAGAGAGCGGAAAAATATCTGTACCGAAAAAAGAAGAAGGAAAAGGAACGAGAGGAAATCGAGAAAACAGAACAGCTACGTGGAGAAAACAATTTATGGATTTCTTCCGTAAAGTGAACATTTATAAAAACATTTATGCCTAAGCAGAGTTCTTGTAAGGATAAGAAAGGTAATCTGCTAACCAATTAAGAGGATGTCGTCACACAATGGAGGAACTATTTTTAATGTGTTCATAACAACCAAGAAACCCCATTGGATGTGGAAATCGGGAATCTAGTCGCGAATAAAGATTCCATAATGACTTCACCCGATCTCGAGCCCCTTCTGAGGATGCAGTAACTAAGCTAAAGAATAACAACCAGGGGCTTTGTTGGTCTGCCGTCAGAGTTATTCAAATACGGTGGCATTCAACGGCAAAAAAACACTGCAAGACCTTATACTGACAATATGGATGACTGAGATGATGCCATCTGATTGGAGCAATCCCGTTCATAAAAAGGGTGACCGACTTGAATTCAGCAAAGGATTCTCCCTACCCTACTGTTGCTACAAAATACACTCATTTTTCGATTTTAAAGAGGCCTAAGACAGTGTTGATCGCGAAGAGCTTTATAAAGATGAAAGGTATCAGATGTATGGTCCTGATAAATGGAGACTATTCTGAAGAATTTGTAGCAGGGAAAGGGCATCGCCAGTGTGATGGATTAACCTGTCTTCTCGTCAATTTAATCCTAGTATACGCAGTTAGACAAGCAAAAATACAGGTCGGCAGAACAATACTTTATAAACATATCCAGCCCCTAGCTTACACTGACGACGTTGACATAATCGGACATTCAACGAGGGACGTCACAGAGGCATTCTTTGCAATGATTGGACCAGCAAATCTACTTGTCCTAGAGGTCAATGAAGCGAAGACCAAGTGCATGGTGACAGAAGACCTTGCAATACCTGGAGATATCGTGACCATAGGCCCATACAATTTTGAGAAAGTGACTGAGTTCACTTATTTAGGGTCATTAGTGACAAATGATAATAATGTAGCGGCTGAAATTAAAAAGAGAATTGTGACTGCCAATCGATGCTATTACAGCTTACGCAAGCAGTTTTGTAGTCTCCTTTTGTCTAGACAAACCATGGTCCAGCTCTACGAGACCTTCATACGGCAAGTTCTCCTCTATGGTTGTGAGACATGGGCACTCAGTAAAAATGACGAACATGATCTGATCTTTGAAAGGAAAATTCTTCGAAGAATATACGGAGCGACTAAATCAGTAGTATTTTCCTACTTAGCACCTTTGATAACGCAGTTATGAACTTCAATATCGAGGATATCCGAAACGTTAAAATAAATCGAAACGTGATCAAGCGATCTTAAAATCGATAGTATTTTCATTATAAGCACTTTCGATGACATAATAATGAACCTCAATTTTAAATATATTGAAAAACTTTTATATTCATATTCAAATTATAAAAATTTAATATTAATATTTATTTTTTGTTTTCAAGTATAAATATTAAATCCTCACTTTTCTTCACTGTGGGAGTAAAATGAGAGTTAATTTCAATCCCTGGATAATAATTTTGAAAGATTTTTCTTATTGAAATGATTATGTATATTTAGGAACTTTACAATCACAGATGAACACAAAAATAAATCATCAATGAAGAAAACAATGAAATCAATTAGAGATTTTATCACATCAAAATATAAGTTTTGTTCTAAATTTTTAGTCGTTTTCTAGAACTACAACTAAAATATTAACCATGAATAACGACTAAATTTTATTCGTTAATCCTTTGAAGTGAATAAAAAATATTATAATTTTCCAATTATTCGTTTTATATCAGTCGCGACTAAGGACTAAAATATTAGTCATGATTGAATAATAATCATGATTATTTTTTTGTGACTAAAAATTTAGTCATCGATCGCCAATCGGATAATTTTCGCACAACTGGGCAGGGGTTTTGCATTAGATATGATTAGATATCATAGATATCAAGCACACATAAAATTAAAGACAACCAGATGCTAAAATACTTTATCTACCGAAATTAGGAATGGTTATTATGGGTGACCAATAATCGAAATTTTAGGGCTATAAGGTTTTCGATAGGCTGCATTCTTTAGGAATTATAGGTGAAAAACCAAAAAAAAGTTCTAAAATTTCGAGTTTTATTGTCACCATTTTGAAACACGCACCCTCCTAATATTGGTAGGCAAAGTTTTTTAGCATCTGGGTTGTTATTAGTTTTAAGAGTGTGCTTTAAATAAATGATATCTAATGTGAAACCACTGGCAAATTCAACTTTTTGAATTTTTTGGATGTTTTCATAGTTATTCACGGCCTCGTATCTCAATAGCTATTCCGAATATTAAAATAGTATTAGATACTAACTTGTCGGAAATTTAACGTTCTTTAAAATTGGTAATGACAAATATTAACCTTAAAAGCACTTAGTTAGCGAGTTATTTTGGAAAAAATGAAAACAAAGTTTCTTGTTTGCTGTGGATGGAGAAAAACGCACAAAGAAGAGGAGCAATATGTAAAACATACCTGAAAATTAAAAATAACTTCATTTTTTGCAAACTAAACGGGACTAAAATGCCAAAGATACAGAATTTGATGCTCTGCAATTTTTATAATATGAGTTTTTCTCTTAGAGGACTCATTTCCAAACTGCAGACTCATATATAGAAGTGGCAAATAATTCAACCCTAATCATATATAGTACTCTGTCTCAGTTTTTTACAAAATCATCATTTATGACCGTGATTTTCGACCACACTAGTTAACCAAATTATTATGTTGTGGTACTAATTTGACGCAAAATTTGATTTTTTATTTAATATACCTTAGCTTTCTGTAATATAATGCACCTTTTAGGAATTATCGCTGAAAAAACAAAAATAATCCCAAAATTGTGGATTTTTTAAGCCGCTATTTTTTCAGTTAGCATCGGATCCGACTTGCAGACTCTTCTTTTTTTTAGATATATAAGTATACTTAAAATCATGCAAAGAAAAAATATAATCAATTACATTGAAAAAGAACAACTAGTAATTACATATAAATTAAAAAAGAAAATAAACAGTTTTGCTTTTTTATGAATAATGCTCCAAAACAGTAAACAAAGCATGTTAAAAGTAGAACGATTACATAATTTCAGACATATGTGATAGTAGTGTAATAGTTCTGACATCTTCATGACAAACGTCCTCCAACTTATCAAGCCCTGCCTGTTTTCATAGCGTACCTCTTTGGACTGTGATCAGGCGAGTTGTCTTCTAGAAAGTTTTTCTGCAACCATATTGTGAGTATTTTTTAAGTTATGCTATTAACTAACGATTAATGTAAATAGCAGTGGCCACTGTATGAGGGTTTGCACATTTAGTGAGCAAAATGGTAAATGAGAAATGATATTTCTCATTTTCAGTTTCAATAATAAATTTATATTTTTTTCAAAGTAGATTTAGTCCTCCACTTGTTTTTATCTGAGTTTTTAATTTTTATTTGGTTCATTTACTATCTAACTTTCAGATAATATTCACTATTCACTATCATAGAGATCAAGGGTGAAGAGAGACATTGCTTCACTCAGCCCAGGGGGGGTAGCCGAGAAAACTATGAAGTCTTTGCAGAGGTCTTGAGGACACACCAACCAACAACGTCCGTGCGCGGTGAAGAGCCGCACACTGCCCAAGGTGATCCTGCTAAACCAAAACACGGCGGATCTAGACTGGGAAGTCGATAAACATCCATCAATTCAGGATTGAGCGATCCTGTGGAGGAGGAGTCGCGACCAAAACCTGAGGAGAGAGAGAGAGAAAGGGTTATTATATCTCCAACTAACACTTCCGAAACAAGGGAGGATGGTAAGGATGTAGGTCCAACCATCAAGATGAGTGGGTCTCAGAGAAAGGGATATTTCTGGCTGAGGAGGAATGGTTAGTCCGAGGAAGAGGCATTAATCAAAAGCTTTGATCCAATGCACAACCATGAAAGTTTATTGGAAAAAGAACCTAAGAGAGTCCGATCCAACGGGATTAAACCTAACAGTGGAACCGCAAGGAGAGCCAAAAGGACCAAGGTTCCCTCCAAGCCATCCGGGGGGCAATCGGCTGGAGAAGGAGTTTCTCCCCTCAGTCATGTCCTATCGGAGAATTCTGTTCCACCAGGGTGGGTATTTTCCGGATACCTACCATGATGGTGGTTTCGGAGAGGAGCAAGTTTACTCCAAACAGGTGGAAATCACCAACCTAATCCTTATAAGCAATCCCACACTCTGTCCACAATTCCATGGGTCAATCTGGAAGAATGGATGGCTTCAACTGACCTGTGTTAACGAGGATACTGCTCGATGGGTCGTTGAAAACACAAAAACTTGAGACTATGGGAGGGGGCTAAGCTCAAAGCCTTGAGAGAGGATGAATTTCCTCGAAGGAAGGCGATGATCATATATCTTCCTCCCTCAAGTCACAGTGAAGAGAAAATCCTCAACATTATTAACAAACAAAACCCCAATCTGAAGGTGAACACATGGAGGGTGTTCAAAAGAGATAACATCCAAAAATTTACTTAGTTGGTGGTTAGTGTTGAAAAAGGGGCTCTTGAAGTCCTCAAAATGCAGGAATAAGGGAGATTGGTTTCAAAGTAATGGTGGAGAAAAATCCAACCGAACCCAGGAAGGAAGGTCAAGGGAAGACTGAGCCAACTGGATCTTCGGTCAGTCCCAGCGACCCTGTAGGGTCGGTGGAGTGCCTGACCAGGCCCTCGAGGGTTAAGTCGAGACCCGTCACATCAAAACCTCCTACCGCTCAACAAAGTGGAAGAAGCCCCCTAATCAGGCTGAAAGAGATGCACCTCTCTGAAACTAATCTCACAAAAAAGGAACCTCTATCCCAAAAGGAACCGAGCCTATGGAAGAAGAAGGAAAAAGAGGGAAAGAGCTCTGGCAAAGAAGCCTCTAAGTAACTGAGAAAAAAAAAATTATGGAAAATCTTAAAGTAATACAGGTGAATCTGCATCATGCAAAAGGGCGCATCAGCCTTAATATACCTTTACCAACGATAACATGGACATAGGGTTACTTCAGGAACCCTGAACTGCCAGAGATAAGATTAAAGGACCCGCAACGAAGGTATGTCAGCTCATGGCAGAAATGTTAATACACCAAGAGCAGCTATAATAATAAATAATATTAAAGTTTTTGTGATTACAGCATTTATTTCACAAGACTTAGTTGCAGTGACGATAGAGGTGCCCACGGAAGGGGGAACGAGAGAGTTAATCTTTGTGTTGGGCTACTTCCTTGGGGATAAGAAAGAGATTCCTTCTAAAGAGGTTGAGGACTTCATCGACCACTGCAAAAAACACAACTATGAGTTGTGACGTAAATACTCATAATAAAATATGGGGCAGCACGTACACAAACAAAAGACGTGTGGAACTTTTAAATTAGTTAACATCTAATAATATAGCTATAGCTAATATAGGAAATAAACCTACATTTATCATAAAAACAGACAAAAGGTACTTGATTTAATCTTAGCCAAACCAACCACGAAGCATTGTATTAGCAAGTGGCATGATTCGGACGAAGCTTCACTCTCTGGTCATCAGCAGATCGAATTTGACATAGAGGTTGGCAGGAAAATAATACAAAGGGTTAGAATACCTAAACTCATAGATTGGGAATTATACAAAGAATTATTACCCGTAGACCTAGGGAATGATAAAAACTCAATCGAAGCAATAGGTTCTCTGGAAGAGGCAGCAACCGAGGTTCATAACGCTATCCACAAGTCCTATTAAGAAAGCTGCCCTATTAGGACTAGAAATACCAAAAAGGATGTGCGATGGTGGAACAAAACACTAGAAAACAACAGTAAAAGAATGGGAAAACTCTTTAGCAAAGCTGAGGGTCACGGTATGTGAAAGGAATATAAACAAGCCCTAAAAGAATATAATAAGGAAATTCAGAAAATCAAAGAGAAGTATATGGAAAGAATTCTGCGAAGGAATGGAGGATTGCCCCTCTACAGCGCTAATTCCTCTCAAAAGAACAAAACAATGGTTCTGGTTCTTGTGTAAACCAGATTGTACTCTGGGTCTGTTTATTGATTTCCGTCAAGAACCAGAAGGGCCCAGGTACTATGCGTGCTCGTACAATCCGCTCAGAGAGGAGATGAGCAACCCGAAGGCAGCTCCCACGGCTCGGTGGATGAGCACCTCACGACCGTGTTTGAGACTTGAGACTCAGCTGATCAGAGCCTCACTGTGTCGGTTTAGGAGAGGAGCACCTTACCTCAGCTGAGTAAAGACTCACCGGTAAGTTGGAAACTAGGCCGATTAGGACCGCAATGTTTCCGAGATAGGAACCCCCGCCTTAGCCTATCAGAGCCTCAATGGCGGGTTGAAGACTTGGCCGATTAAGACCGCACTGCCTTCAGAAAAAGGATGAGGTGAAAAAAGAAAAGGTAGGCCAGGTAAGGTAACAAGTTTTTATTTGCTTCCGACAAAGAAGGCCGTAAGCCAGAGGAGAAGGATGGGCGGCGCGGATGATAGAGCAGTCAAGGCACTACGCCGCTCCTGGGTCAGGAGTGCTCTGGGAGTGTGCCTCAGTTTGTTTTTTTTTTTTGTTTTTTTTTCTCCCTCCGAGATTTTTATATTTTATTTTACAATACAATATATACAACACAAATATATATACAATAAATACAAATAATTCCTTGTTTTACCCGAAGGTATTTTAAGGTTAACATTTTTAATTTCTAAGTCCGCTGTGTGCGGGTGTATCTCATTTGGCTTTAAGCCTTTCTTTATTTTATTTACAAAGAATGGGGAGGGACCATTCTACAGGTTTTAGAATGTGTGCCTCAGTGAGGCCAGCGTGCTTATTTATAGCCGGCCGGCAGGAGTGGGAGGCGACGCTCCCCACCACTGTCCGGCTCAGCTGACTGCTCCCACCACTCAGCGTCCGCCACAAGATAAAACCCATACGGAAAATCACCTATACGGAGAGGAAACATTAAGGGTTTGACTAAAAACTCACTTTCCTAAATGTATCTTTGAAAAAGGAGAGAAAGTCCTATAAGAGGTAGAAACGATCCTGAGATAAATAAATGGGCTCAAAATGAAGCTAATAAAATTTTTACCCGATAAATTTACATGGGCGATAAATACATTTAAGCCCTATAAAGCGGCTGGGGAGGCAGCCAAGATCCAGTAATGGATTGTCGAGCTAAGGATGATGATGATGAAAGCGGCTGGGGGAGGTGGAATAATACCAGCCCATCAAGAAAAGTTAGTTCCAGCCCTGAGGAGATTATTCAGGGCTAGCTATACCATGGGATATCTCCCAACACTATGGAGAGAGACCAAAGTGGTATTTATTCCAAAAATAGGTAATATGCCCTGGGATAATCCAAAGGCATACAGACCAATAAGTCTCTCTTCAGTAATACTAAAGACAATCGAAAAAGTTATGGATGTATATTTAAGAGACATAACGAGTAACTCACCATTGCACCCATATCAATTTTCCTAGCAGGCGGAGAAATCAATCATCTCAGCATTACACTGTCTCGATAAAAATATAGAAAACTCTATTGAGAATAAAGAGACAACAATACCATATGTGCATTAATGGACATAGAGGGTGCCTTTAATGTGGAAACACATTAAAATAACGAATGATGAGTTAAATATCTAGGAGTTATCCTAGATCAAAAACTCACTTGGAATGCCCAAAAAAAAAAAAAAAAAAAAAAAAGAATCATAGGAAAAATAAATGCTTCATTTAGGGTCAGCTAGTTTATTTGAAAAAAATGGGATATTAAACCCAAAATGATAGAATGGTTATAAACTGGGGTCATTCGGCCCATGTAACCTATGCGTTAGTAATATGGTGGCCAAAAACTAAGGAGAAAACTATATAAAAATAAAACTGGAGCAACGTACCTGGAACTACAAGCCAGGAAATTATCAAGGGCATAAGCAAATACTAAGTGAACTGAAGGGTAAGGAGTGAATTAGTTCAATGAGTAATCATTTTCCCAGGAAACTAGATTTTGATAAGAAATTCCAAGTATTGATTCCAGACAGAGGAATAGGAAAATAAGGAGGACACAAATTCGAAAATGGGGCCACTGTCTTGTATACAGATGGTTGAGTTAAGGAAGGAAAAGCAGGGACAGGGATAATTGGAGTAAAATGCAAAAGAGTCCTTGCAATGGGAACATACCCTACGATCTCCCTAACTGAAATACAGTAGAGCGTCGATTATCCCAACTAATGTTGTCAGTGGTGGTTCGGATAATCAAAAGTTCGGATAACCGAAATTCTCGTACTTATATATATATATATATATATATATATATATATATATATATATATATATATATATATATATAAGTTAAGATAGCGGATAGGACAATATTACATGTAATCCTATATCAGGAATGTAAATAGAGCCTAATACTATACATAGAGGATTATCAGACAGAATAAAGCAGTCTTTCTCCAGCACTCGTGTGTGTTATTTCGCTTCCCTATTTCCTTCTTTTTATCAGTTTTCGTCCGTGAGAACATAAGTGGTGCCGAAACCCAGGAGGAAAGAAGATAAGAATTTTTTTTCTTTGTCTCTTTTCTTTTCTTTCTTTTTAGTACATCGAGATAACGATAAGGACACAAAATGACGGATGGAGTACTGAGAGCGCCAGCCCTGACACTACCATCAGAAATTCCACCACTGCCGACGGAGACTCTGGCATCGGCTCACGCCAACGTGCTGGAATGGCTGAAGGTGAGGACGTCGACATCCCAAGATCTAAGAAAGGCCGGTCGGAACTGGAAAGATTCGACGGCGGCATCGGGGAGCTGAATCATTTCCTCAAGGGAGGCGACCGCGTGATGGCGCGGATAGAGGCTAAAGCGCCCGAAACGAGGAGGCCCGAAATGGAGAAGGTGTCGAAGTAGGATGGAGTAGGGTGACATATAGAATGATCCGAACCAGACCGGAGGTATGGACGAAAAGAGATACCGAGTTCGGTGAGAGAGAGAGAATAGCGGCGAGGGAGAAAAAGACTCGGAAAGAGAGGAAGGATTGGGCAAGAGAGGAGAGAAAGTCCCACGGGTGCGGGAAAATAGGACACCTGATAGCTCAATGTCCTCGCAGAAAATGTTTTGAATGCGGTAATGAGGAGCACATTGCGAGACAATTCGCCTACATGAGTAGACGAGGAGAAATAGTCCGCGGAGGACCCATGGAAATAAATGCGCAAAGGGTATGGAAGAAGACACCATCAGAAACGGAGGAGTATTCAGAATCGTCGGGAACGGAAGAGGAAGGAAGTGAACCAGCAGAAGGCCGAGTCCGAGGAGAATCTCAAGACCCAAGGCATCATAGTAGATAGCACGTCGCCGAATAACAGCCCCCTATGGGCAGTAAAGAAATCCGTAGATGGGATTGAGAAGTACAGAGTAGTCGTCGACTTCAGGAAATGAAATGAAAATACCTTAGACGAGAAGTATCCAATTTCTCGATTTGAGGATATCCTAGACAGACTGAGCGGGGCCACAGTCTTCAGCACCCTGGATTTGAAGGCAGGATATCACCAAATAAGGATGCACCCCAACGACAGACACAAACCAGCATTCTCCTTCGAGCGGGGACACGAGTTCACGCGGATGCCGTTCGGCCTTAAAAACGCACCAATAACCTTCCAAAGATTCATGGATGAATTCCTACGAGGTCTAGAAGAGGCATTTTGCCAGATATATATGGATGACCTGCTAGTCTTCAGCAAAGACGAGGGGCAGCAACATGTCGAGCACTTGAGAAAGGTATTCGACAGGTTACGAGAATTTGGGCTGAAGCTTTCGAAAGAAAAATCGACCCTAGGCCAGGAGACGATTAATTTTTTAGGGCATTCCATTTCGAAGGAGGGGATTCGGCCAGACGAATTGAAGGTGGAAGCAATTCGGAACATGGCAATACCAAGAGACGTAAAGGGCATTAGAAGGCTGCTGGGCACGCTAAATTATTATCGCTGATTCGTTCCGGAGATGGCGGAGTATTTGGCACCCCTCAATAACCTGCTGCGAAAAGGTAAGCATATCGTAATAACCCCGGAAATCGAAGATAATATTAGAAGGTGCATGGGACGGTTACAGGAAATACCGGTACTGGCGTTCCCAGACTTCGCTCTGGCAGAAGATTCAACGACTATGGAAGGCGGAAAAAATAGGTGTTGACCGAACGTTTGTCCGCTGCAAGCTGATGGTCGAAACCATCCGAGAGTCAGAACAGCAACAAGAGGTCACACGGGCGTACCACCAGGGGAAAACAAATCATCGTGGGATGAACTAGACGTTGCAGGCAATGAAAAGGAGGTATTTCTGGTGGGGAATGAGGAAGACGATCGAGGACATAGTCGGAACATGTGAGGTTTGTCAGACTACGAAGTACGCTCGCCATCCACCAAAAGGGATACAGGAAGAGACGCCAACACCGAACGTAAAACTCTGCGACTTGCTAGTAGATACGTTCACCTGGAAAAGTTTCAAGTGGGTAACAGTCATAGACGTTTTTAGTAAAGTCGCTTTGGCCCATCCAGTGAAAGAGAGGTCCGCAGATGCAGTAATCGGAGCTCTGGGAACCTGGTTTCAGTTCTACGGAATACCGGACAGAATATCGTCGGATGGAGGAAGAGAATTTGATAATGCAGACGTTAAGAGCAGATGAAGAATCTGGACATCACCTGGCACATCAATACCCAAGGACATCCTAAGTGCAGGGGGGGGGGGGGAATAGAGCGACTACACGGCACATTGGGGGACCATCTTCGGGTGTACCACGTGGGAAAGGTTTTGGACCCAGTTGTGGCCATGCCGAATAGCGGTACGAATGGTTACTGAGGAGCTGGTACCTGGAGTAATCGTGGAGCAACTTCTGGCGGCCGCTGACCAGGTGTTGGAGAGTCGTCAGAGTACTGAAGCTGGAATGCTTAAGACGATCAATAGATACTTTGATAGTGGAATGGTCTGGAAGCTGCAGCTTGTACACCTTGGTGTCCCTGCTTACCACCAAGTAAGACCCTGAGTAAGCAGGTTGGAAGGTTGTCTCACACTGTCATCTCTGAGAAAGACATGCGTTCAGGAGGCTTCTGTGTGGATGTCTCGTGTGGGTGCAGTTCGTAAAGTGCCCATGATGTGTCTCAAACAAAGTAAGTTCTCCTGAGGAACTTGAGGGCGAGGAGGTGAGAAAAGGAACTCTCCAGTTAGGCGAAGTGGCAGGCCGTACACTGCTTCAATAACATTGACAGAGGGAAGTTTGTCCACCCAGTGGTCTGCGTCCATCTGAGCTGTGAGTGCTTTCTTGAGTTAGCTATGCCACCACTCAACACAGTCGTTGGTTTGCGGATGGTAAGGGACGGTGCGAACTCGATCAGTACCCAGGAGTTTTCTGAGGCTGGTGAATAATCCTGACGGCCTTGATCTGTGGTGAGCCTTCTTGGAGATCTCAAACGTACAATCCACATGTTGAAGTATGCCCTGGCGACGGTGTCTGCGGTCATGTTTGGAGGAGGAGCTGCTTCGGGCCATCCTGTAAATTGGTCAACAATAGCGAGGCAGTATCTCATACCCTTCGATGGAGAGAAAGCCAAAGAGGTCCAAGTGGTCGTGTTCGAAACGACCACAACCTGGAAACACCCTATGAGGCGTAATGGTGGTTCGGGTGACCTTGGACCGCTGGTATGCCACAAACACTTTGGCCCAGTTCCCAACATCAGACTTAATTGAAGGCCAAACATATTTACCCGTAACTAGACGTCGACTGGCTCGCGCTCCTGAATGGCTACTGTCATGACAGCATTTAAAGCAATGGTGCTGGAATATTTGAATGATATAAGGTCTGGTCCTTTGAAGTTTCGCACCATTTTAGATGGTTTGCGTCAGGGATGGAGAATTTTATGAATGCGAGGTCCTACTGTGTAAGCAACTTACGTAACCCCTGGGTCCTATTTCATAATAAAGTACAAACGTATAAGTGGAATTAAAATAGTTATTAAATAATTTAAATTTTATCGTGTTTCAACATTTCACAGTGTGTCATATGCGTAGAAAATCATATGTCTACTAGCACTTGTACTTTTGTGCTTTATTATGAAATAAGGCCCAGGTTGTTCTCCTCTGCGGCGGCTAATTCGTCAAGTGACAGTTCTTCCAGGCACGAAAGTGTAACTGCCATAGGGTTTGAGCTCCCTTTAATATTTTGAAAGTCTGTGTGGAATCGACAAATAAAGTTCAGCCATCGGATATGCATGGGAGATGCAGAGCTTGATTTCTGAGGGAACGCATAGCCCAGTGGTTTGTGATCTGTGAAGATGGTGAACTTCCACCCCTTAACCACTGGTTTAAAGTGCTCGACTGCTTTAAGAATTGCCAGAAGTTCGCGTTCATATGCAGAGTACGCTCGCTGTGAAGGAGACAAACCCTTGGATTTAGTAATACCCTTGGAGTAGTAACCCAGAGGTAACCATTTGTCGTCTTGCCATTGCTGCAGAACTACGCCTACACAGGTACCAGAGGCCTCACAGACAAGAGAAATCCTAGCATCGATCGTTGGGTGTCCTAGGTCCAAGGTGATCCTGGATGTTGCATTGTGAAGCGCATCCTCGGACTTCTGAAATGCATCCTCTGTGAGGAGATTCCACTCGATCTTTCGCTGGTCTTTCTTCTAGACCTGAATGAATTCTTCCTTGGTACATGGACGATAAAAATTTATCATTCTGAGGAAACGTTCTTAAATAGTTGCAGTTCTTTGATTTTGTTGCAGGCTTAGGGTAAGAAATTATGGCTTCAACACGGCTTTCTATGGGCTTGATTTCTTCTACCGCCACTTTAATTCCAAGAAAATCAATTACTTTTGGCCAGGCAAGCAGACACTTCTCCGGGATGATGGTGAGGACATATTCATCCAAATGACGTAGAACTTGGCAGAGGTGCTGTTCATGTTCAACTTTCGATGAAGAAAAAAATAGGACGTCAGCAGGATAGGAGAAGCAGAAGGCAAAGTCACTGAATGCCTGATCCATAAACACTGGAATGTCTAGCATTACGCAAGCCTGGACACATCCAAAGAAATTCGTACAAGCCCAAACTTGTGGGGCTGGCAGTCTGCTGAACATCATATTCCATTATGGAAACCTGATATCAGGCACGACATAAATCTAGGTGAGAGAATATAGTAATACCGTGGAGGCTGATGTTGACAGGTTTGAGAAACTGGAGCGATCTGGAACTGTGCGAGCATTTAGTCTTCAATAATTACCATAGGGACGAATTGTGCCATCCTTCTTTGGGACTACGTGTAGAGGCGATGCCCAAGGACTCTTGGACTTCGGACCTCCTCCTTTACTGCCTTGTAGTGCTCCACTGAGATCTTATGTGCTTTCGACACCACAAGTGTTTCAGTCATTTCAATATGATGGAGAATAGGATGCTTGGCTGGAGCTATCAGAGTCAACGTAGAATGCGTAACCCCTGGAAACTCCGCAAATATATGAGCGAATGGCAAAGAACCTGGAACATCACTTGGAACAGGAAAGATGGTTGGTGCGGTGACACGAAATAGCTGTCCCCCTCGAAGTCAACCCAATGGTGTTGTCGATAAGTCACCGGTTCTGCAAATCAACCAGAAGGTTATGGTGAGAGAGAAAATCTGCTCCAATAATGCAATGACCTGGGTACATCTGAAATTATAAATGTCCAGGTAAACCTTTTTCTTACAAGTTGAGGTCCATGACTTGCTCTTCATAGCTGGCGATGCGGGAGCCGTTTGCAGCGTACAGATAATAGTCGCTAGGAGGTGTTTTTACTTTATGATGAGAGAGGACTGAAACTGCTGCTCATATGTTAATCGAAAATACATTGCGTGATAGCAGGTCAGAAGAAGCAGCGCTGATAAGTAGGGGCAATGTTGTGTTCCGCCATCTCCAACACTGCATTTAGTTTTCTGCCTGCACACATTGGTTCCTCCAATTGCATATGCTCTCACATTTCCTATCCCGATACCAATACGTCAGATTCTTGGACGGTGTCATTGGAGGGGGTAGTCATGTAATGGTCGTGAAACCTGCATGACAACTTATGAAGCCCCTGCTTTCATAGCCTAACTTTATGGACTGTGTTCAGGGAGATTTTTCTGCAATCATATTGTCATTTTTTTTTTAAGTTGTGCTATTATCTCATAATTAATGGAATTAGTAATTCTATTTGTCCATATTCATGTTTATAAGTAGTAAATCACCGTTTACTAGTGGTAATTAGACAATTAATGGAACTCATCTTAGTTGAACGAATTGCGTAACTTATATTCTATGTATCTATCCTATGATTTTATAAATAATAATGATAGGATTACCTTGTAAACATTTTCGTATCAAGTATTTGATTTTCCTAATGAAAATGACAATATTTTTCAGCTCTTAATCTCCATAAATAATCAATGTATTGCTTTGTATAAAATAGTTATTAAGTAATTAATTAATAATTAAATAACATACCGCTAACAGGTTGAGGTGGCTTTCTCACAACTTCTTGCCTTGGTCCAGTGTATTCATGCCACCTGTAAGTACTCCGGTATTCAGAGTGTAACTAAAACACATATTATTTATTACGTAGGATTAAACAATAAGACTAAATTCATTTGAACAAATAAAATTCATTCATGTGTTCTATAACATTTCAATGGGTTTGTAAATATTTCTCAAAAGCATAAAAACAAATCATGGTATTTGGCTCACCCCGTTTGAGCTATGGATAAATATGGTGAGAAATGCATTATATTAAATGAAAATAACTTCACCTTACTAGTAAGAATCGAAATCTGCAAAGTCCGCCCAAATTTTTGGGGGCCGACCCTCCCTGGAGGAGGGGTCATATAGTTTTTCAGTTTCTGAATCGAATGAAACCACTCCCATGACGATTTTTTTTTCTATGGCGTGACAACCTGGGTCTGGGTCTCCTCCAATAACCTCCGCCAGTTGGTGCGGTCCTGAGCTGCAGTCTTCCAGTGTGGGGTATTGAGTAATGTCCTCGAGTCCGCGGTTACGCTGTCCAGCCATCTCACTCTTGGTCTTCCGACTCTTCTTGAGTGTTGCTCTTGCAGCTCTTGCAGGGATTTCATCAGGGTTCATCCTGGCAATGTGGCCGGCCCACCGAAGTCGGCCAATTTGTATCTGTTCACGGCGGTTGCGTCTTAGTATAGTACCGACAGCCCCTGTTTTCTACGGCGCCTCCAGTACTCTCCTTCTTTATTAGGCCCATATATTCGGCGAAGCACATTCCTCTCAAATGCAGCAATTCATTCTTCGTCAGCCTTTGTAATTGTTCATGCTTCCGAGCCATAGGTAAGCACCGGGCGCAACAGGATTTTGTACAGGTTCACCTTCGTCTGGTTGGACAAGAAGCGGCTCCTAAAGTGCTTAGTCAGGCCAAAATAGCACCTGTTGGCTGCGGTGATCCTCCTCTGGATTTCATTGGAGACATCGTTCTGTGTGTTGAGTTTGGAACCCAGGTATACAAAGTTATTTACTCACTCAAACTTGTAGGGGCCAATTTCTAGGCGATCTTCCGCATTTCCTCCCTCTATTCTCATATACTTGATCTTAGCTTCGTTGACATTTAGTTCTAGCTTCTTCGCAGCAGGTTCCAGGGAAAGGAATGGCTCCTTCAGAGCTCTCTCGGATCTTGCTGCGATGTCGATGTCATCCGCATATCCAAAGAGTTGGACGAGCCAGTCAAACAATATGTACTTGGTTTGCATGCCTGAGTTCCTCACAGCTTTCTCTCCTGCCAGGTTGAAGAAGAGGCGTGCCAGGGCATCACCTTGCCTCACGCCACTGTTGGCCTCAAATTCCTCGTAGAGGTCTGTGCCAACTCTCACCGCGTATTTAGAGCCCCTCATCGTCATTTTTACTAGACGAATTAGCTTGTTGGGAAACCCCAGTTATTCCTTGATACCGTGCTAGTATGGTGATGATTTTGTGTTCCATGCACTTTTCCAGGATCATCCTAATTGTGAACAGCTGATCAGTCGTTGACCTGCCTTTTCTAAAACCTGCCTAATACAGGCCTAGCTCTCTGCGTAAACAATGCGTTTGAGAGCACTTTGTATGCTCATGGCAGAAGGGCAATTCCTCTGTAGTTCTCACATTCCAGTTGATCCCCTTTCTTGTGTAATGTGCATATTATGCCCTTAGTCTATTCTTCTGGCATTTTTTCCGTTTCCCAGATTGCCATGATGATGTCGTGCAACGCCTTCCTCAAAGCCTCTTTGCCGTTCTTCAAGAGCTCAGGCTCCCATCCAGAAACCCATCCAGGCTTGGGGCCTTATTGTTCTTCAGCACAGAGCATATTCCACTTCTTCCGCATCTTGGGGTTCAGCCTCATCGTGAATGTTTTCTGGATCCGTCGTCTGTGAGATGGTCTCACTGTATGCTGGTACGGCCTCGCACCCTGGTCTGTTGAGCATCTCTGAAAAGTGTTTGGGCCACCTTTTGAGGACGTCTTCCTTACAGGAAAGGAGGTTTCCCAACTCATCGTTGCAGGATGTCACTTTGGGCTTGAACGCTGTTCTGCGTTCGTTCAAAGCTCGGAAGAACCGCCTGATGTCATTTGCGCTTTTTAGATTCTCCATTTCTTCCATCCTTCGGTTTTCCTATGTCCTTTTTTTTCCTGCGGTGGATCCTCTTCTCAGCCTTTCCTTTCTCCCTGTACGTCTCACTGGTTTAGCGCGTGTCCGGTGAATCATTCTTTTGTCGGCTTCAGTCTTGCTATTCGTCGCTTGGAGGCATTCGTCGTCGAGCCATGGAGATCTGGATGTCCTTGTGGTGAGTCCTATATCTCTTCCGCAGCAGATTTCAATGCTCGAGTTCAGCCTTTCCACTGACTGTCATTATCATTGTTTGCACACCTTAGTTCGTTTGGCAGCTTTTCTTCGAGCTTCTCGTGAGAGGCTGGGCATTGGTCAGGGTCCTTGAGCTTGTCTACGTTGAATCTTCTCTGTCCCTTAGATGCGTGGCTCCTCCATATGCGACACCTGACTCCTGCGATGCTGATGTAATGATCGGAGTCTATGTTTGCGCCTCTATTGACTCGGACATTAGTTAGATTGGACCTGTTCCTGGCACTTATTAGTAGCACTTATTGGTCGATCTGGTTAGAGCGTAAACCATTGGGTTGCCTTATATATCCTCTTTCCAGGGAACAGCGTTGTACCGATTTATAGTCCATATGAGGGCGCGAATGACCGTTATCATTGCTGGTTTCGTGTTGACTATGGTCTTCCAATCGTGGGCTAATTTTGCTCCTATCCAACTTGCGCATTAAGATCCCCAAGAACATGGCTCACGTCGTTACTAGGACATCCATCAAAAGCCTTGTCCAACTCCTCCTAAAACGTGTCCTTATCTTCGGCCGCAGCTATCTCAGATGGAGCATGGCAGCTGAGTAGTTAAGGAACTTTCCCTTCAGACGGAGGCAGCATATCCTTGGGCTGATGGGTGAAATGACGATACATTCAATAATTTAGAAGTTATTACTGATTTTAGGTTAAAAAAATACAGAAAAATAACATTTTGAAGCTGAACTATTATCTTTCTATTGTTTATATACAATTTAATGTTGTTTTTTTTATTTTCCAAATAATCCTTTTTTAAAAGAGTTTACCGTTGAGTCCAACCATAACTTTGGTCCCTCCGAGAGTCCCTTTACAATGAATTTAGTTAATCCAAACTATATTTCATAAAGCGAATTTGTCCACTTAACGATGGTAGAAACTTCATTACCTTCAATAGTTTTTGAGTGATCGCTTCCTATTAAACAAAAACCGTGACATACTTAAATAAATACAAAACTTAAATTTCCTAATTTTCTGCGTGTAATCGGACCATGGGTTCATATGATATTTTTAGATGGCCTTGAAGTCTAATATCACCTCTTTAAATATTTCTCGTGACTTACGGGACACCGTGTATATAGGTCAGCTGCAAAATGTGATTTTTCTGCATTTTTTACCTAAAATCAGTATGAATGAATGAATGAATAACGCCTTTTATTACAAAAAGTTACAGAATTTTACTATTTTTACTTCTGATGCTACTTACAATATTTACAATTTTATACAATATTATGAACTCTTTTTTTTCTGTTAATTTATGTGGGCCTTCCCCTTAGAGAGTGATGGTCTAACTTCCCTGGAGACCAATTCCTACTGGGAAGTGGGATACGCAGTTTCTCTCCACAGTTCCTTCCAGGCTTCTTTGTCTCTGGCTGTCCTCATACAGTTTGGACCTGCAATGGCTCTTATGTAGTCACTCCAACGCCTTCTTTGCCTTCCACGTTTTCTTTTCAAGTCATAAGGAGTCCATTCTGTTGTCGTTAAGGACCATCTTCCGTCCGTAATTCTAGCTAGATGGCCAGCCCATCTCCATTTAATTTCTTTCACAAGAAGATTTATGTTTTTGAAGCCTGTTCGTCTCTTCATGTCCATGATTTTGATGCGGTCCTTTTTCTTAATGTTTAGCACACTCCTTTCAATAGAATTTTGCCAGACTATTAATTTATTTTCTAATTTCTTTGTCAGAGACCATGTTTGACAACCATAGCTTACACAGGGCATTATGCAACTTTCAAAAATAATCTTTTTGTTTATAATTTCAAAGTTTCCTTTCATAATAGGCTTGAGGGTCCAACATTTTTTCCATCCTAAAGTGGTTCTCCTCTGGATCTCTTTTGACGTCCTTTCAGAGAAAGAAATGAGTTGACCTAAATAAATGTACTCTTCTACATAATTTAATATTGTATTGCTCCAACTGATTTCAGTTTTTTCACTGTTCGTCATCATAACTGTCTTGCCGTAGTTAGGGGCCAGACCTACCTCTATGCAGCATGTTTCCAATTTCCTCAACATCATGATTATTTCATCAGCTTTATCAGAAATCAGAATAACGTCATCAGCATACTTTAGGTTATTTAATTTAGATCCATTTATGCTTAGCCCTAAATTTTCGATGTCTGCCTTTTGAAATATTTTTTCCAGTAATGATGTAAAGAGTATGGGTGAAAGTGGATCTCCTTGTGTAACTCCCTTGTCTATTTAAAACTTCAGACCTTTCTTTTCAGTTTCAATGAAAGCTGTGTTATCCTTGTAGAACTCTTTGATAATTCTGATGTACTTGTGTTCAATTCCCATGTCATCCAGCGCCTTCAGAATGCTACTGTGGTAGACGCTGTCGAATGCTTTCCGGAAATCAATGAAACAAAAGTAGACCGGGAAATTATATTCTTTAGCCTTTTCGACAAGCTGATTCACCACCTGTAGGTTATCAGAAATTGAGAAGCCTCTCCTAAAGCCTGCTTGTTCGCTTGACATTGAAGTCGTTATAGAAGGGGTTATTCGTCTAGTGATAATGCTAGTCAAAACTTTTGCAATGGTTGGACAGAGCGAGATTGGTCTGTAATTTTCTGTGTTGTTTTTATTGCCTTTTTTATGCATAAGAACTATTTTTGCTGTTTTCCATTGTTTCGGGACTGTTTCTTCCTCCAGGATGGAATTGAACAATTTAAGTAATTCTTCGCATACTACTGAACCGCCTGCTAGGAGGGTCTCATTTCTTATATTGTCAGGTCCAGCCGCTTTATTTTTCTTGAGAACATTTATGGCACTTTCTACTTCTGATTTCAGGGACTTTTTCTTCGGACTGAAAGATCAAAGAATGATATTTATTTTTATGCTGATAAAGTTCTGTAAAGTAATCAGTTGCCACACCTAATACATCTTCTCTGTTCATTACTAGCCGGTTTTTATTATCCTGAATAGTATAAGACCATTGTTTGCCTGAAGATAATTCAGATAGTATTTTTTTTGGTTGATCTGGTTGTATCAAGTATACTCTTAATTGTGTTCTCCCTTTGTTGGTTCAGGTCGGATTTGATCTTCCTCCTAATGAGTTTATTCAGCTCTGTTAATTCGATTTTATCCTTTGAAGAAGCTGGTGTCTTTCCTTTTAATTCTCGTCTTTTGCATAATAGTAACTTTGTCTCCTCCGTTAATTTGCTACTCCTGGCTCCGCTTGATGCCACTTGTGTTGGTACATATGCATCTTCTACAGCTTTTGTAAGATGGTCGTACATCATCTGGACTCGTGGATGTTGGTTACCCAGCGTTTCTGGTTCTCTAGCTAGGTTAGCTTTTAGTGTGGTTTAAAATATATCAGTGTCTCTTTGGCTTACGATTTTCCAATTGTTTTTTATTACCTTGAAGGGTCGATCTTTCTTGAATTTATTTATTTCAATGACGCCTCTGATCATTCTATGGTCAGTATGGTAATCGAGATTTTGAATGACATGTACAGTTTTAAGGTATTTTATATGGTTAATGAGTAAATAATCAATTTCAAATTTCTGATCTCTAGGTGACTGCCATGTCCATTTATTTTTCTGTTTCTTACCGAAAAAGGTGTTTCCTATTTTGAGGTTCTGTGAAAGAGCAAAATCCACTATTCTATTTCCTCCTTCATTTCTTCGTCCAAAACTACAACTTCCCAATACTGCTTCTTCTCCAGCAATCTCTCACCAACACGCCCATTGAAATCTCCCATTATCACTACATAGTTGTTTTTCCTGCTGGTGTTGTTAAGAATTTCTTCTAATTGTCTGTAGAAATTGTCTTTATCTGACGATTCTGCAGTGGGAGCATAAACCTGAACTAAAATTATAGTTTTGCTTTTTCCTAGAGATAGAATTAAGGTGGCAATTCTAAAGTTGGTCTCTTCAAATTTTAGAACGTTGTTATTAATTTTTTTTTAAATTAAAAATCCTGTCCCATACTTGCCATTTAAGGATGATGTGTACATAAATATGTTACCTGATTTAAGTTCTATTATTTTTGGGCCCTTCCTTCTTACTTCACATAAACCAATAATATCCCATTTTATTTTATTTATAGCCGTTTCAAATTCCGTTAGCCTGTCCTCTCCTAGCAACGTTCTCACGTTTAAGGTGCAAACGTTGAGGGTGTTAGAGCTAGATTTTTTAATTGTTGTCTGCTCTGAGATTTTTGGTTGATTTGAATTTATTGTTTCATTTGTATTGCCAACTTTGGTCGAACCTACTGCTTCTGAATTATTTTTATTTTGGAAATACCTTTCCAGTCTGTGGCTTCCTGAATTTAAATTTTTAGTTCTCTTCTTTTCAAATTTTAATTTGATATTTGACAAGATTTCCTCCTTATCTGCGGAGGTTTCTCCTTTCTCTTCTGGGGAAGTGACGAACTTTTTCTTAATACTGCATTTGTTTCCAAATCATAACCATAACCATTATTAACGCCCTAAAATCAGTAATAACGTCTTAACTGCAAACGTCAATGTTAGTTTGTATTAACTGTATTGTCATGGGAGTATGTTACATTCGATTCAGAAAGTAAAAAACTATTTTAAAAAATGTATCTTATTTCGAACCCCCATCCCCTACCCCCGGACGGGATGTTCCCCGGGCGAACTCTGCAGATTTCGGCACTTATTACCAAGACGAAGTTTGTACCAATGTTTCATGAATGTACAAATTTTGTTATTTATTTTGTCTGTTTTTCCTATACTATTAAGTGAAAGCTACCTAAGGCATGTATAGAGGAGTGATGATCACAGATAAGCAGAAATTAAACCGAATTTAAGACCTTTAACACTAGAGCATTCAAAAGCCGAGGAATTCGAAGATATAAGATTTCGTATATATGGAATAAATATTGTTTGGAATGAGTAGCGTAATTATGATTTGTAGGCCCGTGTTGCCACTCCTGCTGTGTTGCGATCTTTATAGGAATATAGGCCAACCTTTTGAGGCCACCCTAATCTTCTTTCTCAAAATTTAAAGATGTGGCTATGTGTTGTACATAATAATAAAATGTTTGTTATTAATTGCAAATCAGATTGCACGGTATCAAACAGATCTTCTTAGTTAATAACTTCCCTTCCGATACTTAAAAAAAAGTCATAACAAATACAAATATCATTCCTCCTCTGTCCTCTCCTGCCCTATTTCTTTAACAAACTCCCTATATCCTCCTCCTTTTTTAATGATATTAAAAATCCCTTTTAAAAATTCTTACGTTCCTCTAACCCCAACCTTCGACTTGCCTTCAGAACCCACAGCAAATTTTTCAACGTATACACACGCCTAAATGATTTTATTCGCATCACTCCAAAATCGTTTACCGCATCCCCTTGTGGCATTTCTAACTGTAATTCCTCTTACATTAGCGATACCAAAAACATCCTAAAACATTGCTTCACCCAACGTAAATATTCAATTTCCTCCCGTTACCCTACTGCCTCTAAGCTTCCCAAACACTCCTTATCTTTAAACATTCATTTCATTTCGAAAAGCTTACATCCTAGCCATTGTCCCTAACCATGAGAACCGACTCCCCTTAGAATGTACTTATATCCAGGTAGAATCCCTTACCCTAAATCAAAATACTGACACACAAAACCCAAATTTACCAACCAATCCCCAAATTTTAAATGTATTAGACATCACCAATTTATTATTATCCATCACCATATCCCTAACTTTATTTTCTCAGGGAGCTTGTGAAGAAATAGGGCAGAAAGGGACAAATGAGGGATGATTTTTGTATTTTTTATGATTTTGTTAAAGATATAAAAAGGGAAGTTATTAAATAAGAAGATCTGTTTGAACGGTGTTTGTTGGTTTCAGGAGATAGAAATCGGCGAGAGAAAGACATCGGTGGATAAGGCTTTCGGCACGTTAATTTTTTTATGAACGATGCTGGTTGGAATGATAGTTTAAATAAGTAGTAAGTCGTTTTAGTATACCAGTCCTTAGATATAGTTTGTTAAGTCACTAATATTCCTATGATGAAGAGGTCAAGGAAAGGAAGGGTATTTTTCATTTCACATCCAATGCTAAAAGCGGGTGTTGTAGCAATTAAAGGTAGATAAGATATTAGGAATTTTATCAGGATTGAAGAAGACATAATCGATATATGTTTTGATAAAGATAGTGTTATTAGGGGGATTATAGAATAAAGGAGATCATTCAGGACAATGTACAGTGCGTCAGAAGGAAGTTCGTGAATATTAATGCAAGAAAAAGCAAAATCCTACGTAGGACGAAAGCCCGAACAAATCCATGCAACGTTTAATAACAAGGAATTTGAAGTCGCGAATGAGTTCTCCTACCTTGGAAATGTGATTAGCGGAAATGGAAAAAATGCAGCCAGAAATATCTCATAGGATAGGAAAAGCTAATAATATATATTATTCCATTAGCAAACAAATATTCCAATAGATGACTGCCTGAAAATCCTTGAAGATAATTCGGATGAGATAAAGGATCATACAATGATTAAAGACAAAAAACCTTTATAGAAGGAATATATTAATGTACAAAATATAGTTTTTTTTAAATATAATGGCAATTTTTACAAAAAATTATATGGATTACCTATGGGGGGAGAGGGGGGGGGGTGTAACGTCAATCAATTTAAGTGGAATATACCTTAATAAATTATTATCCATGCAAATTAGAAAGTGAAAAATAAACCGTTAGTAATAAAAAAATACATAGATGACTTGTTTTAATTGTTGGACAAAAAAAGATGTATGTAGTAATAGGTTATTAAATTTTCTGTTTAACCATCCCAAAATACAAATAGTCAATACCGCAAGAAACCTTATTAACAGAAGCATCAAGTTAACGGACAAATAATTTATAAAAACTGAGATATATAATGTATTAAAAGAAAATTTATATCCGATAAAAATAATCAATAAATTGTGGTGTAATGAAATAAACAAAAAATTACCCGAAAAAAACGATAGTATAATAAACAACCCACAAACAGAGAATAAAGGAAAACTATAAATAAAATTAAAAAATCAGACAAAACTAAACAAAAACTCATGATAAAAACTCATATCATGTTCAAAGATAATACAAACGTGGAAAATAATAGCAATGAATCGAAGAAACAAGATAGAAGCAATGATATAAAGACATTTCACAAATTAGCATATGTTTCTGATTTGATGGATAACATAAAAAAGATTTTTAAAGAATATGAACATTTCAATTTAGGATTAGGTCTATATAATAGTAATAAATTAGAATTTTATATTAGTAACATTAAAGACAGCATAGACCAGTTAGAAAAACATAATGTTATTTACCATTTGGACAGTGGAGATTCTGAAAGAGTTTATATTTGAGAAACTTCAAAAAAATTAATAACAAGAATATCACAACACATTTCCAATTGCAAAAATACTAAAGATATTAATGTATCGGCTTTGGCTAGTCATAGCATTAGGCTGCAACATAAATTCAAATTTAAAGAGCTAAAAATATTAGATATTGAGAATAAAACAAGAAATAGAAAAATATTGGAATCTATATACATTACTAAAAACGATAAAATAACAGTCAATTATAAAACAGATACAAAAACACTTGGCACCCATTATGGAATGTCACCATTGCTAAGTGTTAATAAATAATTGTTTAGACTTCCTAAGTGCTGTAATAGAAAAATGATGAATTACATGCTTTTTGATGAATGTTTTATGAATGCACAATATAGTCGGAAGCGTTTTAAGATAAATAAAATTTTTAGAAGTTTGAAGGTTCGATTATTAATATATTATTTATTAATGCATGAAATATGACTAAAAGTCTTCAAAATAAAAATATGTTATAACATTTTTTTTTTTTAAGCATAATTCTTTTCTATATTTTTTTATAATGATTCATGGTTAATAAAAATATTGTTTTATAAATAATCATAATTATATTATTTCTTAAACTTCTTCACAGTTTAACATTATAATCATTTGATGATTTCCTATGCTTTTTCATCCATTTCCTTTCGATATATCGATATTTTTCTAGCGGTTGTCGGTGGATATCGATATTTGGTTTAGCGATATCGCAAAATATCGAATATCAATATTTTCCTTTCAATGTTCCAACCCTCGAGGTTGCCAAGGTGACGCCTAAACACTCTCGGCCATTACCGCCTATTTTATTAATGAGAGGTATTCCAAAAATAAAAAAACCTTTACAACATCACAGAACAAATCGATTTATTGGTGATAGCATTTACAAGAGAACAGGAAAAAATGGAATTAGTATCAACTAGCTTAGGGCATTCTACAATTAATACAATGAAAATAAAAACAGTGAGAAAAAGAGAAGATAAAATTTACACTGGATGATTTCATACTATGAACATTTAAGTCACTAAGAGAATTCATTGAATATGTGAATCGGAAAGTGAGGAATGGTGAGTTTCATCTGTTGATAATTTTGCTTAATTTTTGCGTAATTTTGCTTCTGGAGGCTGAGCACTTGAGGGCACAATGGGTCTTTTCTGCCATTATTTTGAATAAACTTTAGTTAGCAATAATTCGATCAGATGAAATTAGAAGCTGTTGAAATTGATCAATTGACAGCAACCCAACCTAACCTACCCCAACTTTGATCCTATCCTAACTTCACGTTCTATTTTGTTTTATATTGAGTCAAAGTTGGCACCTACTGAAATTTTGTATTGCTGAGTTGGCAAGCGACAAGCGATCATCGACTGGTTAATGTATCGAATGTGCTTCGATTTGTATCGACACTTTGAGAAGGTTTTGTGCAGCAGTCCGTCGTTTGTTTTGCAACTGTTTAGTGCATCAAAGCAAGTGTTTTTCAAGTGATTCAAAAGGTACCTTTTGATTGTAAGTCAATAAAGCCAATCAATACCACTTCTGGACTTTATTATTTAACTACCAAGGACCTCTCAAACAAACAAAATAAAACAGAAGCATTGTAAGTAGATCTTTATTGGTGTTTTCTAGGGCTCTTTTTCGACTGTTATGCCCACGATATCTGTATTGAATGCCAGTGGAGGCTGAGAGAGTAGAATTGTGTTATTATTAATCTAAAAAAATCCTATTTATTTAAAAAAATTCTGTTTATCTAAACAGGAAGAAAACTTGATACCATTTTTTTTTTTTTCAGTGAAATTTCTCCCATCTCTCGCCTATTTTAATGACGGTATTGTTCAACTGACTAACAATGCATTGAGAGAGATCATTTGTATCAATTTTTTGTGAAACTAACTCCAAAACCGTGTCATGGCATTCAATTCTGTCAGTTTTCAGTCACATATTAACAACTTCCTTCTGCGCTATTTTAAAGGTTTTTTAAAAGAATAAAACTCAAAAACAGCCAAAACACATAAAATCACATACAATTTATTGAATGACATGAAATACATGTCATTGTGTACATATATCGTTATTCTTTCATTCATTTCTCATTATTTTAATTTTAATTTTTCTGAATTCTTATATAGAAATTTTCATACTTCTATTCTAGATTGTCGGCCTGTTATCTGTTCATAACAGACATCGAGACTCATAAGAACCATATCGTCGAATGCATAAAATCTTTAGCACTGGGAATATGACGTGTGGTAAAAAAAATGGAAAATGGAGTGTTGAGGTAGAAAGAGATGAAGAAAAGTGAAAGGAAGAAAAGTAAGAAAAACAGAATAGATGAATCATGAAACAAAAGCTGATTCTGCGCGTTTCGGTCTAGCATTTTCCATCCTTAGACTGAGGGGTATTATTCGGTGGCGCACTATTACACAAGTTAGTTTCTGAGTTTTTCCTTCCCCTATCAGATTTTTTACTCAGATTTTCTCCCATCATAATTTTTCCATATTTTTGTAATGTCTTGAAAAGTCATTTTCGTGTTGTTCTTTTTGCATCTTCGTATGCCCTCCGATATTCAGTTTTTTGTATACTTTCTCTTCGTTTTTCTTCATCAGGCATGTTGGCTCAAATTTTTTTTTCTGTTCTGCAGTATTCGTCGCTTTTCAGCAGCAATATCTTCTTTGTTTTGTTTAGAATTAATTTAGTGACTCTTTCGTTCAACAATGTTTCAATTTTTCTATAGTTGGTGGAGGGCAGGGACCCTTCCCAAAGAAAAAAATACAAAACATAAATATTTATTTATTTATACCAGTTGTTTCAGTAAAAAACATGGGAAATAGATTACAGCAAACAATAGCTACACAAACATAATTAAATACAATGACAGCCTATAAAATGTTGTTCAGTTTCATTTCTTACAGACATTTTCAAGGGACAGAATCAAAACGATAATAAATTTGTTTAAGCGGCAATAAAGTTTCACGTTTTTTTTTGTCTTATTTTCTTCCTTATAATCCGCTTCTATTTACAAAATAACTTTTTTTTTTTTTTTTTTTTTTTTTTTTTTTTTTTTTTTTATGAACTTGCTATTATACATACAAAAATTTAAAAGTTTGCAGAGTGAACTTGTTCCCAAGAGTATGAAGTTGTTATAACTGTCGTGGGAAGAACTAACCTTTTTGGTAGAAGGTTATGGTGATAACATATGGGCAAATATGTGCTGTAGCATTACTCATTTCGTGTTCTTTGTGCATTGTCATTACTATTATTAATGTTGTATTTATAATGTTAAATGAAGTTTATTACTGAACGCTACATGGTGGCAGCGTAAAAATTTGAATTCAAGAAGCTTGAAGTCATGAACGCCGTAGTTGCGGAAGTTTTTAGACAATAATCTGAAGCCGGAAGAAATGATTTGACATTCTCTGAGCCACCATTTCAGGCAAAACTTCCAGATAATCGTAGTGAGCCAGCAGAATGGTCAAGTTGGCTTAGTCAGTTTGTATTATTTCGGAGTGCATCAGACCTTAGTAAACGACCCGAAGCCCAGCAGATTGATATGTTAATTATCCCAATAGACTAGTGCTGGCGATCTGCTTAATGCGATTGATATGCCAGCAGAAAAGAGGGAATCGCATGCAGGCGTTGCTAAGGCTTTATCAGAACATTTTTGTTTAAAGAAGAATTTGTTCTTAGAAAGTTCATTTCAGAGCAGGCATTAAAAATTCTTTCCCTAAAGTTTTTAAGGGACTGGGTAAATTTAAGGGGGCATCTTATCGTATTCATTTGAGGCCTAATGTCCGACCTTTTTCAGTTAGTTGTCCTCGTCGGATTCCTGTGCATTTAAGGGACAAAGTTAAGAACGATTTAGAACGAATGCCAAAGGATGGGGTTATTACGATGATTGATGAACCTATCGAGTGGTGCTCTCCAATAGTGGTCGTTCCGAAGAAGAATGGGAGTATTCGACTGGCTGTCGATTACACTGAGTTAAAAATGTTCTCAAGGATAAACTCCAGTTGCCCACAATTGAGGAGTCTTCGCTATTGATACGCAAAGCAAAATATTTTAGTTGACTTGATACCAATAGTTACTTTTGGCTAATGCCTTTAGAACCTTCGACGGCAAACTATACAACTTTCATAATCCCCTTCAAGAGATTTTACTTTAATCGCATCCCTTTCGGAATAACTTCGGCCCCTGAATATTTTCTAAAAAGGACATCGATAGTTATTGAAGGTTTAGAAGGAGTCTCCAATTTATCAGATGATTTTAAGGTTTGTGGAGAGAAAGAAGAGTAACACGATAGAAACATACAACGATTACTACAGCGGCTGGAAAGAAATGAGAGCTCAAAGTGACTAGCATGTCATTGGATCATTTAATTACACAGGGTAAATTTTTGCCGGACCGAAACAAAGTGAAGGCGATTAATGATTTGCTCTCGCCTAAATGTTGTAGTGAACTGCGGGGTTTCATGGGTATGGCGAATTTTTTGATAAAGTTTATTCCCGACATGTCTATAGTTGCTGAACCGTAGAAAAGCCTCCTCACTGAAAAGAACGATTGGGCCTGGTCAGAAGTACATGTTAGATGTTTTGCAGACATTAAGGCAAAGACAAATGCGGCGACAGCTTTGCTTTTTTTTTGTATCTCAATTATCTACATCGAATTTCGGCTGATGCTTCAAACTGAAATGGAATTAAGTGCGGCCCATGTTATAGAGCCTATAGACTTTCCGACAAACGTATGTAGAAAATCTGTTTATCTCAGAAAAAAAGACCCGTTATGCAGAAAATTAAAGGAATGTATCGATAGTGGTAATTGGTCGGACATTTATTGAAGAAGCGAAAGAGGCAGAAGGTGAACTTCGATAAGCATCATAGAGCCCGTCCTATACGCCACTTAAGTGTGGGTGAGTTTTATATGAAGGACATAAAAAAAAATACGGTGTGGTAATTTCATCGGTGTGACAGATAGAGATTATCTGGTTGAAGTCCATGGTAAAATGTTTCACCGGAACAGAATGTTTCTTGTTCCTGCACCCATGATGGAGTTTGTGGATAATATTCCGACTAAGATCAACATGAACCATCCACTACCAAGCGACCAAACAGGAACTAACCAACGAAAAGCGACAGTTCAGATACAGAATACGACTTCCGTCGGACCACAGGCAACACATTGAACTCGCAGTGGATGGCTTATCAAGAGACCGAAATGTTACTGTTGCGATTAGAAGATCCTGCTGCCACAGAGAAGGGAGGATGTCGTGGGAAGAACTAACCTCTTTGGTAGAATGTTATGTTGATAACATATTTGCAAATATGTGTTGTAACATAAAGCATTTCGTGCTGTATGTGTATTATTATTAATGATGTATTTATAATGTTAAATAAAGTTTAAGATTATAATGTCGGCATTGTTTTCTTTGGGGATCTTC
>OX411307.1:186343857-186583219 GCA_948150685.1 Rhaphigaster nebulosa | reverse complement strand
AATTTATATTACTGTATAATTTTACATGTCAGGTGTCTTAATAAAAACTAAATTATCAGCAGTTTAAAAGTTGTTGTCTCTGTAACAAAATCACAAATCATACTTGAAAAACATGAATTTTAAAGTACCATTATTTTTATTAAAAATTATACAAATTTATAAAATCTAGTATTTTTTTAATTAATAAAACGAAAATAAAGTATGGATAAATACGTCAATATTGATCCACTTATTTGACGTGAGCATTGCGTGACAAAATGACAGTTTATTAGCCCATATTTCAGATGTCGGTATTGTTCTAAAAAGGTATAATTCTCACAATTAAAGGGTGCAATGACAGACATTAATCAAACCCATGATTGGAAATGATATTGGATAATAAGTGGGCAACAATTCTGTCATTCCGTTGAAGAAGAAACGAGCACTTTTACATGACAATTTATTTTCCTTTCCCTTCGATATTGGTGGATTTATCAATGGTCTTTTGATTCCTTTCTGCTTACTAACTAACATAGGGCTTGCCTCTCAGTCGATTCAATCGGTAATTGTCAACACTCTAATAACATATGTGGAAGATGTTATCGATATATGGCTTTGAGGTTCCCTATAGCAATTAATTGGTTACCTTATCAACGGGCATGGATGGGCACGCACGGCAGAGGTTCCAAAAAGTACCGATCATATTAGCGGCTTACTGGAGGCAGTGCATATCAAGCAGACAGGCTGGCAGCTGAGGCAGCTGGCAGGAGAATACTGCAGTCTGCATTGACCCGCCTCAGCCCGATCGATAGTCGCCCATCCCCTCTCCACCGCCTCCACCCACCGGTCTCCAATTCTAATCCATAGCTTTTACGTCTTTTTTTTTTATTTTTATATTTATTATCATTTACCTTATCCAGTTCCATATTCTTCTTGATGGGCTAGTTATCTCGAAAGAAAAAATCCTTTTATTCCTCTAGTCCCTCCCGAATCATATATTTTCAGTAAATGTTCCATACCATAATATGTGTGTGTGTGTGTGTGTGTGTGTATATATATATATATATATATATATATATATATATATATATATATATATATATATATATGTAAATTTGTATAGTAGGTAATAGCTGAAAATATCAACCCATTTGGACCCCAATGGTTGATAATTATTAAAGAGGTTATAACCTAGGTTTTCATTTACTGAGAGTCAGTGAATATTCATTAAATATTTTATTGCTAGTTGGAGACTTTAAAAATCGATCATTATTTCAGGTATGCCTGTTCTAATTTTAATTACGTTTTGCATCAAAGGGAATTATTTTGTATAAATAAAGATTTATTATTTCAGTGAAACTTGATTTGAAGTTCTCTAACTTAACCATAAGGCAAACTTACAAATCGATTTTTTAGTTCATTAAAACAGCTAAATCAGCCAAATATGCCACAGACGGTAAGAATTTAGCTAAGAAAGAAACAGATCAACAACGGTTTGGTAACTATGCTATGCTCTATTAGACATATTGATGATGACGATGTTTACGTGTTCCCCGCGGATGTTCGGCACGAAAGTAAACACAGATCTGTTTAAAATGAGTGCCGTGCTCCGCGCTAGCAAGAGCATGACGGCTGACGGCTGACAGCCACTATCGCAATCTAACTGTGTCACTGCCAGTTTCACACAGATACAGTTTCGGCCTTATGCATGGATACTGAGGGAAATTTTGTTTTTCATGACTTTTACTTAGAGGAGGAGGCATCTGAAACCTCAATCTTGAATAGCCAAAAAGGAAGGCCGACTGATGTTTCTACAGACATACATGGGCTACTAAGCTTGGTAAATGATCTAAAGTCAAATGTACAAACTAAGGAAATCTCGCTTGTTGATGTTGAAAAAAGTTTATACTCGACAAATTCGGTGGGAAAAATAAAATTGCTAAAGAATGGTTGACGAATTTTATCAAAGAATGTGACAGATACGAAATTACGGACCAACTGAAATAGGTGCAGAGCTTAAGGTTATTTCTGGAAGGGAGTGCCATGGAATGGTGCAGTTCTAACCTAAAAAATGTATCTCCTGATGATTGGGCTGCATGGGAAAAGTCGTTTTCACTCGTCTACACCACGAAAGGTTGGTCGGATGTGAGGTTTGCCTATAATTTCAAATATATGGGTGGATTGCTCGTCGATTACGCTATAAAAAAGGAAAAATTACTTCTGGAGGTCGATACTACTCTATCTAATGTTTCGAGAATTCTATGTTGTATGTTTGGATGCTATAAAAAAATTTAAATTAATTCAAGACGAAAATCTAAATGTGTTCCAAAAGATTAATGCAGGTACAACAGAGGTAATACATGATAAAAAATTGTGCTAATCTCAATGTTCACACCAACCAAATGGAAGGAATGAAAACGGTAAATACATGGATATAACAAAACTCGTTAATGATCTAACTCACTTGAGCGACGAACAAAGAGAAATTGTAACAGATATGATCATCAAACATGGGTCAGTTTTCTCAAAGGATAAATATGAAGTGGGAATGGTAACACATGATGAAGCAAAAATAACATTAACTGAAAATAAATGTGTTTCTAAAAAACCCTACCTGTGTTCTATACCGGATCAAAAGGAGATAGAGTCACAGGTCACTAAAATTTTGGAAGCCTAATAGAAGAGTCATGTTCAGCATTTGCAATCCCTGTTACAATGGCTTTTAAAATGGAAGATGTTCGAAAATCCCGTATGTGTATAGACTTCAGAGAATTAAATAAAATGGTGGTACCTGAGGCTCACCCTTTCCCCCGTATTGAAGATATTATAGTTAAGGCGGGTAATTGCAACTGGTTTTCAGCAATTGATATAAATTCGGCATTATTGTCGATCCCAATCAGAAATAATGATAGAATGAAAACAACATTTGTCACGCAGAATGGTCACTGGCATTGGAAGTATTTACCATTCGGGTTAAAGGTTTCATCATCAATAGTTCAGCGGATCCTCGCGAGTGTAATTAGAAAATATGGTGTTAATGACTTCTGTATTAACTATATTGACGACATTTTGATTTTTCCAAGACCTTCGAAGAACATTTGATGTATATAGATCTGCTTATGGGGAGGATTTAATTTGAACTTACTTAAATGCAGAGACTGGAACCACTTTATAATCTTCTGAGAAAAGATGTGAATTTTAAATGGACTGAGCGATGCAAAGAAACATTTTGTGACATTAAAGGATATTTATGCACCAGCCCCATTTTGGCAATCTATGATTATGAAAAGGATGTTTATATCTATACTGACGCCAGTGGACAGATTGTTATTGTCTTTACATTCTCATGACAACCGTCCTGCAACTTAGCGAGCCCTACCTACTTTCATAGCCAACCTCTTTGGGGCTGTGATCAGGTTAGGTTTCCTGGGAAGTTTTCGCCGCAAGCACATTACTTTTTTTAACAGAGTATTACTTTTTAATGAGTTACGTAATTAATAGTAACTACTGTATGAAGGCCTGTGTAGTAGAGAGCTCACCCGTAGTTGCTTATGCGAGTAGATTATTTTTATTTTGGTTTTTCTTTATTATACCTGGCATGCCCCTTGTAAATATTAGTCTTGTAAATAATAATTGTAGCTTTTGTTTTGGTAGTGTATGTTGTTTTGTAGTTTCTATTGAATGAACCTGACAGAATCCTAAAAGTTGTGACCACGATTAGTTTTTTAAATTCAAGGATTCTATTTCTCATTTTCATTTTAACTTTTTTCAATAATATATTCATTGTTTTATAATTTACCTTATATTACCTTATTATTATTTTAAAATTTTTTTAAAGTGACCTCAACCCTCCACTTGTTTTATCCCAGTTTTTTAATTTTTTGTTTGGTTCATTCACTATCCAAGTTTATAATGCCTCTCGAGGAAAATTTGATGTTCATTCAGGAGAAGCTGCAGAAAAAAGAAGAGAGGCAATCTTTTACAGATGTAACATCTATCGAAGCTTTTACTTCATCCGGCAAAATCCCTCCTTTCTGGAAATGCGACCCTGAACTCTGGTTCTGTGCAGTGGAATAAGTCTTTAAGAGCGGTAACATTGCTAGTTCACTTACTAAATTTCAAATTGTTGTGCCAGAGTTTGATTATTTGAGATAGGCAGCAGACATCATTAAGCTACCCCCTGTGGACTGCTATGAAGCTCTTAAAGCTCGCATAATTGAAGTTTTTTCCGAATCTGAAAATAGGCGGATTATGCAACTGCTGGAAGGTAAGCAACTTGGGGACGAGAAACCTTCCCAGTTTCTCAGGAATATACAGCAGCTTGCTGGGTCCTGTACATCAGAGGAAATATTGCGCTCACTTTGGCTTAGGTCCTTACCAAATAGTACTCAAGCGATTCTCTCTGCGACTGACACCACCTAATAAATAATAAACTAGCCACAATTGCTGACAGGGTTCATGAGATTCGTCGCCTCCTGGATATTAATATTGTCTCAACTAAACCTTCAACATCCGCCCAACCTTCCTCTTCTCAAATGCAGCAACTTCAGGCTCAAATTGAGGCTCTCACTAAGCAGGTGTCCAGACTTGAAATGAGATGTCAGTCCAGGCATCAGTCTTCAAGTAGACTGCGCAAGCGTTCCACCAGCCGTAATCCATCCCATTGTTTATATCACAGTCGTTTTGGTTACCGGGGTAGGAAATGCGAGAGCCCTTGTAATTGGAAGAATCAAAGTAAGCAGGCGGAAAACTAAATGCAGTGTTGGAGATGGCGGAACCCAACATTGCCTCTACTTATCAGCGCCGCCTCTTTGGACCTGACCGGCTATCAGGCAATGTATTTTTGATTGATACAGGAGCAGCAGTTTCAGTCCTCTCTCATCCTATAGTAAAAACACTTCCTAGCGTATATTGTCAGTATGCTACAAATTGCTCCCGTATCACCACCTACGGAGAGCAAACCATGGATCTCGACATAGGTGTAAGAAAAAGGTTTACCTGGACATTTATATTTTCAGATGTACCCAGGTCCATCATCGGAGCAGATTTTCTCTCTTATCATAACCTTCTGGTTGATTTTCAGAGTCGGAAACTTATCGATAACACCAATGGGTTTACTCCAAGGAGACAGCTCTTTCGTGTCAACGCACCAACCATCTCTGCTGTTCCAGGTGATATGCCATTCGCCCATATATCTGCGGAGTTTTCACGGGTTACCCTCCCTACTTCGACTTAGATATCTCCAGCCAAGTATCCTATTGAAATAACTGGGCAACCTGTAGTGTCAAAAGCACCTAGGCTCTCTGCGGAGCGCTACAAGACAGTAAAGTAGGAGTTTCGCAGACTTTATTTTCAAAGTTCTTATTTTACAATTATTCATTTATGAGGAAACGTTTAATTGTGGGAACAATTTTTTCCCGCTACTGTCATGCAGCCCGGTGCGCGCTTGCGCACCTTAGGGCTGCACCTCATCTTCTGCCGTGCAGCGTGGCCAGCCCTTCCGGCGCTCTGCATCCGTCCGGTCCCAGTCCGGATCCGCCCGGTGCCGTCCAGCCCTCCTGGTCAGCCGCATCCGTCCGGATCCCATCTCCAGCTGCATCCGTCCGGATACTGGTCCAGCCCTCCTGGTCCACTGCATCCGTCCGGATCCCATCTCCTCCAGTCTGCATCCATCCGGTATCATATATCTTGAGGCTCGCCGCCGTCGGATGGTCTGGTCCTTCCCTGGGTGAAGTGTTCAGGGCCCACCACCTTCTTCCACACGTATATGAAGTTCTTGAAGAAGGAGTATGCCTCCTCCTCCATCAGACGGGGGAAGACCGACTCGTCGAGGGCGAAGATCCCGGTACTTCTCGACAACCTGGCTCGGCGTCTTTCTACTGCGGTGCAGGACACGATCACGTGCTCTGCAGTTTCAGGGACTCCACAGGTGGGGCACAATCTGGGAGTTTCGCAGACTTATGGAAAAAGGTATAATCAGGGCGTCCAAGAGTCCCTGGGCATCACCTCTACATGTAGTCCCAAAGAAAGATGGCACAATTCGTCCCTGTGGAAACTCTAGAAGACTAAATGCTCGCACAGTTCCAGATCGCTACAGCGTCCCTAATCTGTCTGACTTCAATATTAACCTCCACGATAAGACTATATTCTCTCGCCTGGATCTATGCCGTGCCTACTATCAGATTCCCATAATGGAATCCGACATTCAGAAGACTGCGATCGCCAAACCTTTCGGCTTGTACGAATTTCTTCGCATGTGTCCTGGCTTGCGAAATGCTAGCCAGACATTCCAGCGTTTGATGGATCTGACATTCAGCGACTTTTCTATCTGCTTCGCCTATCTTGATGACATTCTAATATTTTCGTCATCGGAAGTTGAGCATGAGGAGCATCTCCGCCAAGTTCTATGTCGTTTGGATGAATATGGCCTCACCATCAATCCTGAGAAATATCTGGTTGGGGAGGCTGAAATTGATTTTTTAGGATTTAATGTGTCGGTGGAAGGCGTCAAGCCAATGGAAACCCACGTTGAAGCCATAATTTCTTACTCCAAGCCAGTAACTATCAAAGAACTGCGACGTTCTATCGGGATGTTGAATTTTTATCGCCCTATGCATCAAGGGAGCAGCCATTCTCCAGCAACCACTTTACGGGTACCTGCATCAAGTTCGGAAGAACGACCAGCGAAAGATCGAGTGGAACTCCCTCACTGAGGATGCATTTCAGAACTGCAAGGATGCGCTTCGCAATGCAAGCTATCCAGGGCACCCAGCAATCGACGCTAGGATTTCTCTAGTCTGCGACGCTTCTGGCACCTGTGTCGGTGCAGTTCCGCAGCAATGGCAATATGATAAATGGGTACTTCTGGGTTACTACTCCAAGGCCTTGTCTCCTCCACAGTGAGCACACTCCTCATATGACCGCGAACTTCTGGTAATTCTTAAAGCATTCAAGTACTTTAGGCCAGTGGTTGAGGGGAGGCAGTTCTTTATCTCCACAGATCACAAACCACTGGCATATGCGTTTTTTCAGAAATCAAGATCTGCCTCTCCCATGCGTATCCGGTGGCTGAACTTTATTTCTCCATTCTCCAAAGACTTTTAGCATATTGAAGGGAGCTCAAACCGTGTGGCTGATGAACTTTCGTGCCTGGAAGAACTGCCACTTGACGAAGATTGGGATCAATCAGCCACCGCACAGGAGAATGCAGCCATTCAGGTCTAGAAGAACGGCCAGCGAACGATCGAGTGGAACTTCCTCACAGAGGATGCATATCAGAAGTGCTAGGATGCGCTTCGCAATGCAACATCCAGGATCACTTTGGACCTAGGACACCCAGCTATCGATGCTAGCATTTCTCTTGTCTGTGACGCCTCTGATACCTGTGTCGGCGTAGTTCTGCAGCAATGGCAAGACGACAAATGGTTACCTCTGTGTTACTACTCCAAGGGTATTACTGAATCCAAGGGTTTGTCTCCTTCACAGCGAGCGTACTCTGCATATGGCCGCGAACTTTGGCAAATCTTAAAGCAGTCAAGCACTTTAAACCAGTGGTTAAGGGGTGGAAGTTCACCATCTTCACAGATCACAAACCACTGACCTTTGGATTTTTTCAGAAATCAAGCTCTGCATCTCCCATGCGTATCCGGTGGCTGAACTTTATTTCTCAATTCTCCAAAGACTTTCCGCACATTGAAGGGAGCTCAAACCCTGTGGCTGATGCACTTTCGTGCCTGGAAGAACTGTCACTTGACGAAGATTGGGATCAATCAGCCACAGCGGTCATCAGCGGTCATTCAGGAGAATGACCAGGAGTTATGTAAGCTGCTTACACAGAACCTCAATTTAAAAAAATTCTCCCTTCCTGTCGCTAACCATCCAGTATGGTGCGAAACTTCAAAGGACCAGGTTAAACCTTATATTCCTCAAGTATTCCGGCGCTAATGTTTTGACCGCTGTCATGACAGTAGCCATCCAAGAGTGCGAGCCAGTCGACGTCTAGTTGCAGGTAAATATTTTTGGCCTTCAATGAATTCTGATGTTGGAAACTGAGCCAAAGCGTTGGTGTGGCCTTCCAGTGTTCCAAAGGCACACTATTACACCTCCTATAGTATTTACAGGTTGTGGTTGGTTCGAGCACGTCTACTTGGACCTCATTGACCTCCATCGAAGGGCATGAATGAGATACTGCCTCACCATAGTAAGATTTACACGCTGGCCCGAAGCTGCCCCTCTTCCTGGCATGACCGCAGAATCCATCGCCAGAGCGCTTTGACACGTGGATTGCACGTTTCGATTCTCCAAGAAGGCTCACCACTAATCAGGACCGTGAGTTCGAGTCAGGGTTATATACTAGCCTCAGAAAACTCCTGGGTATTGATCGAGCTCGCACCACCGCTTACCATCCGCAAACCAACGGTTGCGTAGAGCGGTGGCATCGCTCACTCAAGCCTGCATTCCAACTCCAGGATACTGGCAGCTCAGCAACAACTGCTTAGCGGTGTCACTCCGCCTCAACAACCTACGCAACCGGTGTACAGTACACGCTCTGGACGTGCTATCCGTCCGCACGTCAGGTTCTAGGACGGTGTCATTGGGGGGAAGAGGGGGAGGGGTAATGTTATGGTCGTTATATTCTCATGCCAACCGTCCTGCTACTTAGCGAGCCCTACCTACTTTCATAGCCTACCTCTTTGGGGCTGTGATCAGGTTAGGTCTCCTGGAAAATTTTCGCCGCAAGCACGTTGCTTTTTTTATACTAACAGAGTATTACTAATTAGTGAGTTACGTAATGAATAGTAACTTCTGTATGAAGGCCTGTGTAGTAGAGAGCTCACCCGTAGTTGCTTATGCGAGTAGCTTATTTTTATTTTGGTTTTTCTTTATTGTACCTGGCATGCCCCTTGTAAATAATAATTGTAGCTTTTGTTTCGGTAGTGCATGTTATTTTGTAGTTTCTATTTTTTATTTTTTGTGTATATAATTCTTGCTTAAGAAAATTAAATATTATTTTTCTCTGTAACCTTTGTTTATTAAATGAACCTGACAGAATCCTAAAAAGGGTATTAGAGCCGTTCTTAAACAACCCCAATAAGATGGCATTCTCCATCCTGTAGACTGCTTTTCAAAGAAACTAAATTCCACCCAGAAGAAACAAAGGGCTATCCATCTTGAATGCTTGGCAATCAAAGAAGCCATAGTTTACTAGCAATATTGGTTGATCGGAAGGATTGATTGATTTGTCACCGATCACAAACCTCTCGAGACTCTAAGGATGAAGTTTAGAACCAATGTGCAACTTGGCGATCTCATCCATTATCTATCTCAGTACAATTTTAAAGTGCTATACTCTCCAGGAAAGGAAAATGTGGAAGCAGACTCGTTTTCCAGAAATCCAGTGTTGGAATGCTTTGAAAATGAAGAAGATGCACTTAAGGTTGTGAATCTAGTGACAATGAATGAGATACTCGATGATCAGGAGTCTAATAAGGATGAGATAATGAATTCGAGGCAGGTCATTAAAGATGGTGATGTTAGTTTCATGATAATAAATAATAAGAAGAGGATATTTATATCAAAAAGGTTCGGTCTCGAATTATTGGAAAGACTCCACGAATTTTACGGACATATTGGAGTTGGGCACATGTTAAGAAAGCTCAGGCCCCTTTACTATTTCAGAAATATGGATGGTTTGGTAGCTCATTTTTGTAAGAGGTGCGTAGTCTGCAACGAGAACAAAACAAGAAGACGAAGATTGCTTGGTTTTATGTCAAACCTTGGTCCAGCAAAATGCCCGTACGAGATAATGTCTATCGACACGGTCGGAGACTTTGGATCTCCGAAGAAGTTTTTGCACATCTTAGTTGACCACTTTTCTCGCTTCGCTTTCATTTCTACCAGTTCGGGTCAATTGGTGAAAGAGTTTATCAAATTGATTACTCCTGTTACTAAAGAAAACAACATTCAAATGATCCGTCAATTGTCCTGATTCTAATGGGTTGAATGAAAGATAGAACCAAATGTTAGTCAAAAGGATACGCTGTAAGATGAACAGTAACACAAAGAGAGCGTGGTCTACTGTTCCAGCTGAGTGTGTAGCTGAATATAACGCGACCGTCCATAGGGTCACCGGGTTTTCACCGGAATATTTATTATTCAGAAGGCAATCAGAAATCGTTTCTTGGGATTTACAAGAAGAATGCGAACTGAAAAAGATAGAGAAATGGCTGTGCGAAACTCAGTGGAAAGCTTTGAAAAAAATAAAAAGAGGATTGACAAGAACAGAATGGCGCATATATTCAAAGAAAACGACTTGGTATATTTGGAGGCGGGCAACACACTGAACAGGAATAAACTTGACCAAATCAGAACTGGGCCGTTTCGCATTCTCCAAAGGTTTTCAAACTCAATTTGGTTTGTTTTTGATTAGTTTTGTTTCCATATTTTTTCTATATTGTTTTAATTTTCTCGAAATCGGTCTGAGACTTGAGGACCCTACCTCAATGTTTGATAATTATTAAAGAGGTTATAACCTAGGTGTTCATTTATTGAGAGTCAGATAGTAGTGAATATTCATTAAATATTTTATTACTAGTTGGAGACTTTAAAAATCTATTTCTTTATTTCAGGTATGCCTGTTTTAATTGTAATTACGATTTGCATCAAAGTGAATTATTTTCTATTAATAAAGATTCATTATTTCAGTGAAACTTGATTTGAAGTTCTCTAACCTAACCATAAGGCAAACTTACATATATAAATGGAGTACCTTATCTATCATTCTGGCGGCAAAAATTAGGAGTAAGTTATCTACCTCTATCGCGGATATATTTACAAACTGCACACCCTGCTCAAACTACACCATCTTAAGTACCTTTTTAAACTTGGTTTTTCGAGAAAGTTCCAACAGAAGGCAACTAAAACACTGTCCCTTGCAGAAAAGTTGTCACCTGCTGTTACGGAACTGAAAAAAACACTTGTCAATTAATCAGATATAAATATACCTCCTTCGACCTACATATCACCAAAAAATATACCTATAGCTACCCAAATACCGCAAAAATAATACACCTTCTCAATCTAATGAGAGATTTCAACAACTGATGCAGACCTTAGCAATACATACAGATGCTTCCAAATCAGATATCTCAATCTGCCTTTGCTAAACCTCACTCAATCCATAAGAAACAACTTCACCAGATCTGCAATGTGTACACTGCCGAACTAAAATCAGTTGCATCCCTTCTATATTTCTGTAAATCGATGCACTCCAGCAGGCGATGTTGTAATAATTTTATATTCTATTACTGCACTCCAAGAAGTGAATAAGATGTATTCGAACCATCCTATCGTTTTACGTATCGATGAATACCTAAAAATGTTGAAAGGAATACTCGTAGGCGAATTTGTCTAGTTCATTTGGGCACCCAGTCATATAGGCATCAAAGAAAATAAGACAGCTGGCAGAGCTGCCAGAGAGGCTTTGGCTCACTCAGGTCAGGTCACGGCACAAGAGTGCTTATTGTTTCATAATTTCCATTACGTCCATTACAAGAATACATTATTAAAAGATGACGATGTGGGATGAGAGATCAATCATTAAACATAAGTTGAAACGCATTAAGAAAAGTGAAAAGCAATGTACTACCTCCAGCCGTAACGTACACGTACAAGAGAAGAAGTGACAATTATTTGCCTCAGAATAGGGCACAGCAGTCTCATACATGTCCACCTCGAAACAAGGGAGGCACCTCCGAAATGCAATATTTACATGTACATAATGCAATTATAAATTTTTTTTAATAATTCCGCTATTATCACTCAATTTTGAACCAGCTAGAGGTATCAATAAACAAATCTGTGACGTTGAGAGACGATGTAAGTACTATAAATGTAGTCATTAAATTTCATTCAAACTGTTAACTAATCTCTATCATTTAATAACATATCTCTAATATATATATATATATATTAAACTTGTATATTTAAGTATTGGATTTTTTTTTCTTTTGTTACAATAAATGATGAAAAACTCATTGAACGCGACAAGATATATCCAATTTTGTACAATCTATGCAATCCTAAATACATGGATAGTTCATTGGAAAATTTAATCTGGTGCAAAATTGGAGAGTAAATGAAAAAAATATCGTAAGTAATTTCTTGTGAATTATAACTTTAAATTGAATCTTTCATCTTTCTTCAAATAAACTTGTCAGGAATATTTAATGATGAAACTAAAGTGAAATAGACTTTTAATCAGAATAACAACATAGAAAACAACAAAATGTCCTTGCACAAATATACAACAGACGCCATTTATATCAATATAACACAACATGGGTTACAAATATCAGCTCGATTTTCAATATTATTATTAATTTTATATCAATTTACGCTCAAGAAAACTTTATAAGATTTCTTTCTTGAATAATCAAAATTAAAAGCGTTAATATACAATATGTAACAAGCAATTTTTTAGCCGATGTAGAATCAATTCTAAACAAATTTGATAAATAGCTTAAATTAGTAAAAGGATGACAGGTTTAAAAAAAAAATGTAAAATAAGTATTATTCATTAAATCATTTGTTTAAATTAAGTACTTAAATATTCAAATTAGGTACTCTAATTTACGTTTATCTTTAAAAAAAAAAATATTTTAGTTGAATAATAACTGCAGTCAATAGTTTTTTTTATTTATTTTAATACGAGATGCTAAATAAGTTATTGAAACTCAAAAAATCAATAATTTACTAAACGATTAATTAATATTTATAAAATTCAAATGTAGGCGTTGGGAGGTTGCGGCGCCATCACCCGGTTATTACACACGCCCAGTACACTAATATAGCACACTACCCTTAACCCCACATTACAGACATAGGTCACTTACAGTACACACCCTAACATCACCTCCCCTAGGTAACCGCCCCGGATGGGTCAGCTTGTCAGGGAGCTATAAGGAGGCAACCCCTCCACCTGACTCGGGGACAGTGGGCTGATAACCCACTTCCCTTAAAACAATAATTATTATGGAAGGACAGAAGGAATAGAGCTGGACTGATTTTACGGAATTCGACACGGCGTGGGAAACGGTTTATACGATTTGCTACCTAGAATGAACGTGGACTTAGTGGGAAGGAGTGCGAACTCGTGAAAGAAATTAAGAGAGTGAAGGTGGACATTCTTATGGTTACTGAAACATAGAAGAAAGGCAAGGGTGAAATTAAAATACAAGACTGCATTCTTTAGTACTCAGGCATCAGTGAAAAGGAAAGAGCGGCTAGCGTAGTGGGATTTTTATACCATAACGACCTGTTCACGTCAATCAGAAGTTTTAAACATGTGAATGATCAACTGGTAATAGCATATGGTCCAAAAGATAATGCTAGACAGGAAGAAAAAGATAACTTCTTCAAAGACCTGCAAAGAGAAGTTGACGATAATGAAGGCCCCGCAATGGTTTTTGGAGATATAAACGGCAGTAGTAGGGAAGTTCAGCGAAAGCGGTATTAACACTAAGGCCTCGTCCACAATGGAGCACCGACCCGCGCAACGCCCCTAGTCCCTCGAACCAAGAAAAAAATGAACACATTGTTTCCAATGGGACTGGCCATAACGAAGCCTCGCCCCGCGCACCGACCCTCGACCCTAGCCTAGCACCAAACCAAGCAATTGTTTCGTCAATTCTTTTACCCTCGACCCTCGCACCTCCCTGCCTCAGAACGTCAAGATTTATTAATATCTTTTTATATTATCTCATTTTCACTAAAACCAATACATAATTGAATTTCTTTAATTGTTCATATAATGACGTACTTTACAAATATTAAATTTTTTATCATTTTTCCTAATAAAATAGAAAATAATATTCGCTTAAATACTTAATTTTTGTGCTACAATTATTTTATTTTGATGCTCAAGTTATTCTGATATGTGTATATATATATATATATATATATATATATATATATATATATATATATATATATATATATATATATATACGTACAAAATTAATAAAGATTAAAAAAAAAGAACATTTATAAATGGACTGAATGTTTGATTGAAATGGAAAACAATGATTGATGAGCATCTTGTATATTATTAAATTGAAGTTTAATTTGCGACGGATTACAAAACAAAAGAAAGTGCAGTCCAAACACCCTTTCAGTGGACATTACGACAGAAGTGCTGAATTTTTGTTTTGCTTTTTTTATTAAAATTAATATCGACTATCATTAATATCAATGTTTACCTACCTTAACGTGAGCATCAGTCTTTCCTCTGTTGAAATTGGCTGAGCGTGACAATTTTTCCACTGTTTTTGAATTTGAGGTTTGATTAGATTAATGATATAATCAAACGTGGAGATCTTCATCCTCATATAACCGAAAAATCTTTCAGAATCTCGTCTCAAATCCTGGTACAGGTGATGGTGTTCACCAAACTGATATCGCCCCCTATTTAAAAAATGAACTTCCGATCCTTTTTCTTTTTCGGTAAAAATGATAATAATTGGCTGAGATTGAATCCAGCGCTTCGTCAGAAGATGGTATATGATATCTGAAAGATGGTATCTCATGATATCTGAAATTCAACTGAAGGGGCAGAGAGATACCATTCCTTCCAATTAGCTTTGGAGAGGGGTGGTGCTCCAATGTGGACAGACAGGGGGCTAGGGGCGAGGGTACTAGGGTCGGTGCGAGGGATTATCACTGGTACTGGGGCGAAGGGCGGTGCTCCATTGTGGACGAGGCCTAAAGGAGAAAGAATCCTCAGTTTTTGTGATGCAAATGCATTGAGAATCGCCAACACTAACTTCCCCCATAGATAAAACTATAAGTTCACCAGAGAGGAGCCAGGAAGAAACGAGAAATCTATAATAGATTATTTTCTGGTAAGAAAAGGAGAGATCGGTGAAATAATGGATGCCAGAATCAAAAGAGGCTATGCGATTGGAAGTGATCACAACCTCCTAATGTTGGACAAGCTATGGAACGAAGAAACTCGTCGTAAAAGATACAAAGAAGGAAATAATAAAGTCCTACAGATTAAAGGAAGAACAAATGGCCCAATACTTCCAAAAAGAAATAGAATGAATGGCACGAAATTTTGACCGCCCGTGGGATAGTGATGATATAGAGGACAGCTGGTCATCATTCAAGATCATCTTCTATGCCTCGAGGCTGGTGTGTCGAGAGAAAAGGGTAGTAACTGGGATTAAAAGAAGTCCTTGGTGTACAGAAGATGTCCAGAGCAAGATCCAAGAAAAGAAGAAAGCTAGTGAGCATCCATAGCCTATGAGAGGTATAAGGAGCGAAGGAAGGAGGCCAAGGAAAAAGTTTTACAAGCCAAATAAACATCGTGGGAAGATTTTGGGCACAAAATGGAGAAGAATGCTAAAGAGGATCAGAAGATCTTCTACAAAATCATCTAGGGGATGAGAAAAGAAAAGCCAAAAACCCTCAAAGGAATCAAGGATAAAGATGGAAACATTACATGGCAGGAAAAATATATAATGGAAACATAAAGGGAGTATTTCAAGGAGCTGCTTGATGGGAGAGACGTTAGTTCGGATAAGACCCAGAATTCGGCGGAGGACTATCCATATGAAGATGATTTTATCAGTGAGGAAGAACTACAGGAAGCAATCTCCAAGATGAACCTTGGGAAGTCCGCAGGACTGGATGAAATAACTCCCGAACTGATGCGAGTAGGGAAAGAATGGCGGTTCTGGATCCTCTCGATGAGCATTCTGGAGGATCAATGAGCATTCTGGAGGAGCCGCTCCGCAAAAGTGCTCATTTTGAGGGACAGCTCCTCTAGAATGCTCATCGAGAGGATGTTGATTTTGGCCCCAAGACCGACCTACCTTTAACCACTCATGCCCACGTGACCGACTCATTATCTGGAGTTCCTCAATTAACCCTTAATCCTGATCCTTAATTCTGTCCTAAATCCTAATTTATATTTTTTTGATAATAGGTTAGACCTGTCTGAACCTATCTCGTGCGTGTCTCAACCAATACATATATATTATACCTCTCTTAACCACGTGACTATCTTAATTAAGCCTTAATTAACACTAATATTTAATAAACACTAATCCTTAATTTGCTCTAATACTTAATTAGCACTAATCCTAATTTATATTTCATTGATACCAAATTCGACTTGTTTGAACCTGTCTCTGTCTCCCCCTCCCACTCTCACTCTCACTCTCACTCTCACCCTCGCCCTCGCCCTCACACCCCTTCATCCTCTCACCCTCTTTCACCTCTCACCTACTCTAGCTCACATTTTAAATATTAACTGTTATCAGCACATGTATTCAACATCAATAGGATAATACGTCGGCAAACATCACCCCTGCTGAGAATAGCCTGTATCAATCTAAGAAATAAATAAATAGTTTCAAGATGTACACCGTCATAATCAACAATGGGGATAAATATGACGGAATGAGCCAAAATCAATGGTCAATGGTTCTAGGAATTCATGGAACCGCCAGATAAGTTTATAATTATACATACTGTAAAAATGATATGCATGAGTTGTTGCTTTGCTGGGGAAACCAATTGAGACAGTTCAGTTAGAGGATTTGAAGGAGATAGATCGTTCATACTTTGTGCTCCAGAGGATTACCTACCCAGTCAACAACAGATAAGGAATCATTAAATTCTTTTCTTTTTTACTCTATTTTTTTTCTCTATTTAAGTCATTATTTTTACTATAGTTAATTATTTGTTTTTTATCCTATTATATTTGCTATTGTAAATACAATTAAAACAACAGATTAGTTAGATAAAATGGATGAGCTATTTTTTAGCTCACCTAAAAGACGAAAAAGAGGTCGGATGAAAACTCCACCTGACCCGATACAATTAAACGAAGTTATAAGTAATGTACCCACCTACTTATTAGTAAACAGAGGAGATGAGGGATTCCAAAAGGTGTCTCCTTTTTAATTCATAAATTCATTAATAATTTAATTGGAGAGATAAAAAATATAAAGAAATTACTAGACGGAGATTTACTCATTGAAACTAATAATAATAATCAATCAAAAAAACTTTTAGAATGCAAAAAATTTGCTGATCAATTTAATATACCTGTTAAACCGCATTGAACATTAAATTACAGTAAGGGGGTTATAAGATGTTATGACTTGCAATATTTAGAAAAAAACGAAATAATAACCGTAATGGTAATAATGGTAAAATAAATGATATTCAAAGAATCAAAATCAAAATAAATGACAACCAAAAATTTACTAATTCATATATTATGATCTTTCCGACACCATTCCCTCCCGAAACCCTAAGAATTGGTTACCAAAATATTAGAGTTCAAAAATACACACCAAATCCTATAAGGTGTTTTAGATGTCTTAGTTTTTCTCACCATACACTAAAATGCACAAACCCTAAAACCATATGCTCTCAATGTGGCGAGGAAAAACACACAGATGGTAAATGCACTAAAACCCCCAAATGTATTAACTGCAATGGCGAACATAACAGTTTGGTCTGTTCGTGTCCCATTTTTAAAATGAATAAAGAAATTAAATGTATTCAGTTTACTAAAAAAGTGCCGTATAATGAAGCGAAAAAAAAATATAAGATAAAAAAACCCAAAAATATTAATAGATTATTCTCTGAAATAACTAGATCTCAGAAACCATTAAAAACACAGGAAACAGGTACTCAGATAGATTTATTTTTCAATTTGAAGCTCCAGCAAATCACCAAATAAAGGTGACCACTAAACATTCCTCTCCCTCTCCTAGCACATCGGCCGTGTTGGTGCCTAAGCAACAGCGTACGGTCATGACCAGATCAGCAACTGCCGCGGCTGTTCATGGCCCACCTCTGTCCTTATCTCCGTCCCTACCTCCGGCCCAACCCCCCTCCTTGCCCCTCTCCCCGACTCACTCACCCTCTACCTTCGGCCCTTCACTTAAACTCTACGTCTTTGACCTCATACTAGGAACCTTTAGATATGGCACCTTCAGGTAAGGGCCAATCTGAAGGCGACGAACTCATCGAGGTTGATCCGTCAGTTACTGAAGACGGATATACCGAAGTTCCGTATAAAAAAGGAAAAATTAAAAAGGAAAATTAAGTAAGTAAAAGTAAAAATTCCATAACGAAATAAATAATATGAACACTTATTTTTTGCATAATTTTCCTTGTTATTATTTTTTCTATCTGGCTTTATTTTATTATCCCTTATCTATATAGCAGCTGTTATCGTCTTTAGTAAATCATTGTTTGTATTCTATTTTATGACTAATATTTATTTCAGATCACAACTTTGGTTTATCATAAATTCTCCCGCTATTAATACAAATGTAATTTATACTGCTTACGTTTACTTTAAAAGAAATGTATATATGTGTGTGTGTGTGTATATTCCTTTTTTTTTTTGTTATTATTCTATTTCTCGTTCGTCCAACATTTTGTACCATTCCTTCTATTTCTATTTTCTATTTATTTTATTTTATTTTAGTTTTTATTCGTTTTATTTTTTATTTAACTTATTTATTTATTTATTTTTCTCTCACCCACTTATTTCTATAGAGATCAAACGTTTGTTTTTCTATTCTATACCTAATCATGACTCTTATCCAATGGAACTGTAATGGGATTAAAAGTCACTTTAATGATTTGAAGATACTAATCGAAGATGAGGACCGATTTTGTATATGTCTCCAAGAAACGCATCTAAGGCCATTTGATCAATTCAATCTTAAAGGTTTCGAAATCTACAGAACGGATTTTAATACAAATTATGAGCGCGCGTGTAGAGGAGTAGCTATAGCCATAAAAGATACAGTATATTCTCACCATGTAAAAATAGATTTTCCACTTCAAGTAGTAGCAGCTACACTTCATCTAAATACCACTTTTACAGTTTGCAATATTTATCTTCCTCAAGACAACACCATAGAGACAGAACACCTGCTCCATATTCATAGACAATTGACGAAACCAGTTTTATACACCGGAGATTTTAATGGCCACAATCCATTATGGGGCTCACAAAATACAAATTCCAGAGGACGAATAAATTGGAAATTTTTTAGATCTAACTGACCTTCTATTACTTGGATTATTTATTATTTATTTATTATTTATTATTTAGATCTCTCTATATGCAGCAATTCACTGATTGATATTATAGACTGGACAGTTCTACCAGAACCTTATGGCAGTGATCATTGCCCAATACGTCTAAAATTTAGGAATGCTAAATGCAATAACCACAGAATGCCTAGATGGATTTTAGAAAAAGCAGACTGGCTCCTATTCACTTCGCTAGCTGCCCCACCTCGAGATCTCCCAAATAGTCTGACTATCGATGACGGATGCCTAGCTACAACCGAGGCTATATTGACAGCTGCAGAAGCCTCTATTCCAAAAAGTAAGGGATGTTGCAAAAGGCCACCAGTTCCCTGGTTTAATGACGATTGTAAAAATGCTATACGACTTAGAAGAAAAGCGCTTAAGACATTTAAAAAAAAACATGAACCTGGCGAATCACATAGAATATAAAAAACAAAGGGCTATGTGTAGAACAATTATAAAATGTCAAAAAAAAGAATCATGGAAATCATTCATAGAGTCCATTAATTCTTCTACCCCTTGCAAAGTTGTATGGGACAAAATAAGGAAGATAAGAGGAACCAGTTCTTCTTATAGATACACCTTGATATGCGAAGGGAAATTATGCGACAACCCAGAAATGATAGGAAATAAATTTGCCGACTATTACGCTGAGATGTACACAGCTACTCCTAGAGACAGTACCTTTCAGAAATTAGACTTCTCCGGCAATAATCCTTACCAGGATTATAATGTCCCATTTACTATGTGGGAGCTCTAATCTGTACTTCAAAACGTCAAAGGATCTTCACCTGGACCTGATAATATACATTATATTATGATACAACATCTTCCAAATATTACACTGAACTGGCTTTTTGATTTCTACAATCACATCTAGCTTAGTGGTAACTTTCCTAGCAGCTGGCATCAATCTATAGTCGTCCCTATTCTGAAAACTGATCAAGATAAACGCTAGCCATCCAGCTACCGATCATTTTTTTTGACCAGCTGCCTGAGTAAAATAATTGAACGCATGGTAAATAAGAGGCTCATATGGATCCTAGAAAAGTATCATTACATCCAAAACTTCCAATGCGGTTTTCGTAAAAGGAGATCGACTATAGATCACCTGGTTCAAATGGAAGCCGAACTACAGTACGCATTTATCCAAGAAGAACAAGCTGTAACAGTTTACTTCGATACGCAGAAGGCCTTCGATAGAACCGACCAATTCTCAATATTAAAGAAACTACAATCATTGGGATTCAGTGGTAATTTGCCCAAATTTATCCAAGAATTCCTCTCAAACCGCTCCTTTCAGATCCGTATAGGAACATCATTGTCCAAGCAATGCGAACAAATAAGTGGAGTACCACAAGGCTGTGTTTTGAGCACCACGCTTTTCGCTCTGGCAATTAGAGACCTAGGACTAAATCTACCACGTGGTGTTAGAGTGATGCTCTTCGTCGATGATCTCGCTATTCTATGCCGTGCAAAAGTCATCCTCTCTATAAAAGAAAAGCTCCAAGATGTACTGAATCGCATTAATGACTGGTCCAATTCTTCGGGATTACGTTTTTCTTCTGAAAAAAACAAAATGTACCCACTTTAGTAGAAAAAGGAACACCCCACAATCACCAGAAGTTATCTTACCGTACGTGAACATATGCGAGTTTTTAGGATTGTCATTTGATAGACGCTTGTCTTGGGAACACCACATAAAATCACTAAAAGATACTTGTACAAAGAAACTTCAAATATTGAGTGTCCCTAGCGGTACTAACTGGGGAGCGGACAGGACTACGATGCTCAAAGTGTATCAAGCTTTGATCCTTTCCAAAATGGATCATGGCAGTTTTGTTTACGGGTCTGCTCGAAAAAATACTCTAGCTAAACTGGACTCAGTACACCACACAGGAATTCGTCTCGCGACAGGAGCCTTTAGAACAAGCATTTGTGTCGAGTCTGGACAAACACCTTTATTCTTCAGAAGACAGAAACTAGCCGTTAACTATATAACTAACCTATATCCACAAACCACACGCCCCACTCACAAATATGTGTTTCAATCCAAATTTTCAGCACTATTTCAACAGCAGAGGAATGCCACATTTTCATTAGCAGAAAGAATGTTCATTGCAATAAATAAACTGAAACAAATCAAATTGAACAGAATAGAAAACGAAATACCTCCTTGGACGTACATACGACCCGATTTATACCTCCAACTCTCAAAACTCAGAAAAGAAACTACAATAACAGAAGAGTATAAAGAACAATACCACAAAATAATCCTCTCTATGCCTGAACATCTAATAATATTCATCGACGGGTCTAAATCAAATTCATCTCCAGCATCTGCCTTTGTTACTCCCCATACAACCCACACATTTAAATTACACCACCTTTGTAATATCTACACAGCGGAGATCAACGCCATAATGATGGCTCTCCGATACGCCATAAAATCCCCAATTAAAAATATTGGAATTGTATCAGATTCATTGAGTACATTAAAGGCCATGAATAACATGTATCCAGACCACCCAGGAATCCATTGCATTCTGGACTTGCAAAAAAGCTAAAAGATGATGGAATATCAATATGTTTTATTTGGTCGCCTAGTCATATAGGCATTAAAGGCAATGAAATGGCTGATAGGGCAGCGAAAGAAGCTCTCACCCTTCCAGGACGCGGTAAAGCTTTCTTATCACCACCAGAATTAGCGCGGCGACTAAGAGAAGCCATACTCCAGGATTGGCTGGCACTACGGGGCAACAGCCCAGCTAGCAAACTGGGGACTATAAAGAGGGGCATAGGGCCGTGGAGCAGCTCCAGCCGCAGTAGCCGTAGAGAAGAGGTAGCCCTAACGCGACTGAGAATCGGTCATACAAGATTGACACATGTCCACCTAATAACGAAAGAAGCTCCTCCCAGATGTCAAAACTGTGGCAACATATTGACAATATCACACATTTTAGAGGACTGTCCTTTCTACATCAGAAAGTGAAAGGAATTTGGTATACCTTTGAATATATCAATATCTCTGGGTAATAAGGAGAAAACGGCTACCAAGATAATCAACTTTCTATCCAAAGGAGGTTTATTGATAAACATATAATATGTTTTAATCTGTTTATTATTATTATTGGTTTTTTTCTTTCTTATTTATATTAAAGATAATATAACATAATTTGGAAAAATAAATAGGAATAAATAAAAATAAAAGGCGTTGATGACCAATAGGTTTTACGTCTTGACATCCGAATAACTAACTAACTAACAATTGAGACTATCTAATACGTTGACAACGTAACCGAACTCTAGCTCAAATACAAATCGAGACTCCATCAAATCGAAATGGATCCAAAAGGTTATGAATTTTTGAGGATACCTTTCGGACAGTTAACAAATGCCATTGACCCAGGAAATATTTGTTGTTAAATAATGTTTACAACCCAGGAAGTCACCGTTGTCCTTCCTCTTTGTCAGCATTAAAACAAGTTCTATTTCCTTGATCATCCCTTCTCTTATTGTATGTATAAAAGCCTATCTGAAAAGGACAGACATAGCAGTAGTAATAGCAGTAGTTGTAGCAATAGCAGTATCACAATGTAGTAGCCAGTATCTAGAATGTAGTATTAGAATGTAAGGTAGAATGTAAGGTAGAATAAGGTAATGTGAGACACTCTCACTATGTTTAGTGTTAAGTCTAATTATAATATCTTTAGAGTCTATCTGTCACTCAGTAGCCTCATTATGTATATATATGTATATATATATATCATGTAACTTATAAACTGTTTAATAAAGTTATTTTTAAAGCTCACACTCATCGACTTTGTTAACTGGCGCTCGAACAGGACAGCATCCACCTACATCTCACATGTAGCTCTGATCGCTGCTTCAGAAGAACTTTGAAGGACTTGCAAATTCTCCACTGCTCTCAGGTTTTATTTGCAAGTCGGCCCACTTATCTAAGGTACCCTTGCTTCAAGTTCTACACTCTGGACGGACCCACTGACATCAAGTACCCTGCAGAAGAAATCGATAACTGCACAGCACCCATCTACATCACCTGTAGCTCTGATCGCTGTTCAGATGAACTTTGAAGGACTTGCAAATTCTCCACTGCTCTCAGGTTTTATTTGCAAGTCGGCCCACTTATCTAAGGTACCCTTGCTTCAAGTTCTACACTTCGGGCAGACCCACTGACCTGTCAGGTTGACATCTCAGGTATCTGTCTACTTCTCTGTTAGATCCACTGACCTTTGGAGGTGTCCAGAAAAAGATAACAGATCAATGAGTCGTGAGTTGAAGATTTTACTTTATTTTTTAGTAGCAAGAATTACATTTTTTTTTTTTTAGTTTAAATAAATTGCTAAATTGTATCATAAAATATTTAATAAGAAAGCAATTTGAATAATTTATTATGTTTTTGAAATGAAGGAAATTTGCTAAATGAAGCATTTATTGTGATTTATAATTCATTGTGAGTGAATTTTAATTTAAATCGTGTTAAGGTTATTATAATTTAAGTAATATAAAAAATAAAGCTTACTTGTTATAAGTTGATAAAATCATTATTGAATAATTTAAAGATTTAATGTTGAAAAAACAAGTAATTTGTTGTTTGAATAATTTATTATTAAAGAATTAAAGTATGTAAGAAAATAATTAATTATAAGCGAATTAATAATTAATATATAATTAATTGTAAGTGAATAATATATAATTTATAAATAGTTAATAATAATTAGAAGTATTTAAGGAATATGACATCCTTAATGATGAATATGAAATAATGCAGTAATATTCCATTTTTTGATGGTGAATCAGATAATTTGAAGAATTTTAAATGTATTTTTAAAAGAATTTTTAAATTAAACAATAAATGTCGTGAGACAATTAAGAAATGAATTTTAGAAAATATCCCTAAATAGTAAATAATAAGGTTAAACGAGTTTTTATTTTCAATGTAAATATAATTTTTTAATATAACTTTTATAGATCTGGTTTTTAACATATTGGTTTAAAATCATAAATTTGCCATAAGAAATCAGTTAGCACCAAGAGCATCCCAATAATAACATCTAGAGAAACGATGGACCAATTGATTTTTTTTTTTTTTTTTTTATCCTAGTTGGATTTTTTATAAGTAATAATAAGGGAATAATTACCCTCAACTGGAGTAGACGTATGTCCTCTATATACCCCTAAAGTGGGATTGTTACTTAGCAATTTTTTGTAAAAGGGAAAAACCCTTAATGTGGAGTTGCCATAAAGCCTCCCTTTATCCCTAAGATGGGATTAATATTTTTTAATGGTAAGAAGATAGAAAAATCTTCTCCATACACCCAGAGTATTGTGGTTGTATTTAAATTGGTCCAAACGGTTAAAGGTTAAAATCCTATAATTTTAACGGGATGTTAAAGATGTTATTTTAATTTTATTTTATTTTAATAAAGTGTTATTAACTTTGTGCATTAACACCATGACAGGCAAAACAAACTCTTTTTTGACCAAATTATAATTATCAAGAATTACTAACCAATGCAAGTAGCTCACCAGTCCAGATGACATAATGTTTTAATTGATCAGCAGTCTATATAGACGACCTGGTTTGTTGCAAGCATTTTCCGACAGCCTTAAATTACGGAGTATCATCCATTTAATTAACAATATCAGAATAAATAATATGATTGAAAAAACATGTTATTTAGTAAAAAACTATTTACTGCTGTATCCATATATCATTAATGATGTCCTATTTAAACTTTTATTTAAAATATTTACCAAAAATAAGGCTAGATAAATGTATTCATTTTTAATAATTTGTTTAAATATTTCAAGAAGAAAAAAAAGGGATAAATGTTAAGTTTGACTTAAATATAAAGATTATTAAAAAGAGGTTAGATCGAACTCCTATATATAATTATTGTTTCTATAGAATGTTTAAGTGTTATATATCCTTATAAAAAAATGTATGCATTATTATTATTTCTATTATAAACAAATTTATAATTTGATGTGTTTTAAAATATAGTAATGAGTTTTTATTTGTAATTAGAGTTTAGTGTAATTAAATCATTAATGTGTTAGTTAAAAAAAATTATGTTAAAGAATTGGACATAACATTTTCTCATAAAATAAAACTTGGAATAAGCTAATATGTATAGTGGATTTATTAATTTATAACTTACATGTTTTTGGATATTACATGTCTAATATTAGAAAGTTTCAAGTTGGTTTAAATGTATAAATTATTTCTCATATATATTTAATTATCTTTTAATTCTACCATTTACTAATTGCAATTACGTTTTATAAGAGTCCCTTTAGGTAAATAGAAAATGTAAATAACTTTTAAGTATTAGTCAGATAGGTTTTTAATACAAAGAATTCCCATTCCGAATGAACCTACTATATCCTGCATAATTTGATCCAAGAACTACTTCCTACCTACTTACGTAATACTTTTAAAAACAAAAAAAAAGCTCAAGATAATTCGCTTTTTTTTCATAAAGGAGGAAGGAGTTAACAAATGCCATTGACCCAGGAAATATTTGTTGTTAAATAATGTTTACAACCCAGGAAGTCACCGTTGTCCTTCCTCTTTGTCAGCATTAAAACAAGTTCTATTTCCTTGATCATCCCTTCTCTTATTGTATGTATAAAAGCCTATCTGAAAAGGACAGTAATAGCAGTAGTAATAGCAGTAGTTGTAGCAATAGCAGTATCACAATGTAGTAGCCAGTATCTAGAATGTAGTATTAGAATGTAATGTAGAATGTAAGGTAGAATGTAAGGTAGAATGTAAGGTAGAATAAGGTAATGTGAGACACTCTCACTATGTTTAGTGTTAAGTCTAATTATAATATCTTTAGAGTCTATCTGTCACTCAGTAGCCTCATTATGTATATATATATATATATATATATATATCATGTAACTTATAAACTGTTTAATAAAGTTATTTTTAAAGCTCACACTCATCGACTTTGTTAACTGGACGTATACCCCCTTCGACAGGATAATGTTAGCCTGTAGATACACAGTAGATTTCAGTATAATCTTTTGTCACCTATGATCGCCTATTTCAAAAATGTATGAACCTATCTAGTTTGATGAAAGTAGACCGCTGGTAGCATGAGTAAAAGTTGAAGCATGAGGGAAAATTTATGTCAAAGCCATTGACAATAAATAATTACCGATAACCCGATTGACCATCTAGCAGCAGTACTTCCCCATCACTTTTACCTCATACATCTGATATTGAACTTTTTTCCATCATAGTAGCATTTTAAACCCTGATTTTACATCTACACTTACAACAAACAACGGTTATTCGAGACTACATTCATGAAATGGATTTGAATTCGAAAAAAACAAAACAATTTTGTAGGCGATGCAATCATCTTGTAATAGTAGAAGTAATATATGAGATAGCATTTTTTTCTGAAGATCCACACTCACTGCGAGGGAATTTGATAATAAGAGTCATCGTCACAGCATATCTGATCTAAAATAAAGAGGTTGTAAACCTCTTAACAAAGCACATACCCGTGATAACCTTAACAGAAATAAACCCAGAAACAGTTATAAATAATACTTTTTGTAATATGACAATGGATATTTACAAAAAAATTGGATATAACAAACACATCTAACTATGATAATTTACATCTAATAAGATAACACATCTAATAAGATAATTTCCCCCAAGAATGAAATATACAGGATATAAATGTTTGTTGTACAATTATAGTCTTATGAGGCAATGTTTAATGACTAATCGTTTGAAGAACTTCATTATGAACTATATCTAACAGGCTACGCTAACGCCTATGGATAAAAAACAATCTACCTATTCACAGGGAATATTATAATAGGTCTTTCACAATCTACGCATTAGGAACTTAATTACAACATTTCCCCAAGAATGAACGAAACCAATATCAATATCAATAAGCAATATCAGACAAACCTTTCGAAGAAATTGTGAGAACAATATCTAGCTAGCAGATAGCTCTAACACCTATCCAAAAGTAAACAAAAAACATTCAAGTCGTTCGAATGTTATAGTACAGCAATAGTCTTATCTAAATTAACTGTAGTCCTAAAAGAAAAAAAAAAAAGAGAAAAAAAGCTAGAAGAATAGTTTGACAATTATCATTATTTCAGATAATTATATTTTTGGAGATGTCATGAAAATTCTGATTCTACAGTAACCATGATCAAATTACCAAGCGATTAGTACATAACAATAATAGAAACCGAATGATAAGATTTCACTTCCATACGACGATCCAACTAAAATTCGTTAAGAATCTCAGAAATCAACTGTTTGAGAGGATGCTTGAAAGGAATATGATGACATATCAAGTTAATTGAAAAGAGATTAAATTAAAATACCGCGAACAATTTTAACTTCCTTCATCTACACGAGATATATCGATACAATGATTGTAAAAACAAAAAAATCTCGTGTAAATCATATAACTATTTGAAGGTACATCTTTGGCAGGCTCCGTTCTCCTTGACTGGGGAGGTTACTCTTGTAGGTTATTTGCAAGACGACTCTAATGTTACTGAGTTTTTCTAAAAAAATAGCATGTGAGCATACTACACACGGAGGTTATAATTACGGAACATTTGGTATGACTTGGTAAAATGATTTAATCAAATATATTATTACTATTCCGACACTAAGAAATACCACTGTATAAGAGAAGACTAGAAGTTGTGCTCTTCGAAATATATTTTAATGCATTACATGATTTTAACAAAAGAAATCATATTTACCCTATCTATAAAATCTTTAGGTGACATCCTAGAAAAATGAAATAAAATATATATAATCAACATTTTGCTATCTTATTAATGTTAGTAGATTAAACAGAGAGGGAATATAACAGTTAAAGTAAAATTTGACCATTATTTATTTATTAAAGAAATAATTTATAATATAATAAGAAAATATGTTTTTAGTGGCATAAAATATTATAATAACAAAATTACTGATAATTTTTATTTAATATAAATTCAATTTATAAATGTTATTTATAAATAATTATTCTGTCTAGTCATCATCTATGTCACTTTCAGGGCCCGACATAGGGCAGTAGAAACATACAGTCGTCTCGTAATCGTTGTCTGGCAAGAAGGCGCATTCTATATGGAAGACATTTCGTACAGGTCACACGGTATGGTCCACAGTATGAGCAAATCTTGGCAGGATGTCGAATATTAGAGTCCTTGCATTTTCTGGTCAACGACATCTTGAAATGCCCCCAAAAAATCTCTATCAATGACCCTAGCCTTTTGCATTCTCATTTCTTGTCTTTGAATCTCTAGCTCTGCTTCTCTAGCACGTTCCCTCCAAGCTTTTATTGCTTTTTAAGTTGTTGGACGTGGGCCGAGACTCGGATTGTAGCCATTAGCCGCCAAAACAAGGTCGTAATTTACTGGATCAGGGTCATTAATAAAAGGGTCATAATTCATTACATCATCAGGGTCCTGAGATCTTGAATCCTGGTCATCAGGTCTTGAATTAAAATCATCAGGTCTTGAGTCATGGTCATTAGGTATCGTATCTATACTATTTCCTGAAACTTCTTCCTCCAATTTAAGATTGCTGTTAAATAATTCACCAATATTGAATAATATTGCTAAGATATCTATTTAAGAAATAGAATTTATCATAAATGGACGACAGCAATCATCACACCAAAATGTTCTGTGGTCGCATTCCGACAAGTCGAGTTCGATACATCTGGTGTGATAAAATTTTCCACAACTTAAACAAACCATTTTGCATTCTTCTTTCATCTTACAAAGCCTACTGGCACAGAAGATCGGAATTTCTTCTTCTGAAGATTTTTCGCTAGATTCTTCCTTCAATTGTTCAACGGACATGTCAGTCAGTATCTTCTATCACTTCGTTGTTGTTAATTATCTCTCATAGCCTGGGTTGCACTAAAATCATAAGGATATTTTCACAATTTTAGCAGTGTTGCCAGCAAAACTTTGTTCTATCACTCGGGTCTCGAGTCGAAATGGCAAAGGACACGACGGTCACTTGGTTCCCGAACGAGAATACTCGAATCTGATTGGCTGTCGGCTTCCCCCACCACCGATCATAGTACCCCCACCACCCTTTATGAAGTGAACACGTGGCGACCTGGGCTGAGCAGAATCAGGCCGGATCGATGCAGGTTAGACAGGTTCGGTGCAGATTCAGACATGCCGATCTTGGTATCAATTAAATATAAATTAGGATTAATGTTAATTGATAATCAGTGCTAATTAAGGAAATATGCGAATTAATGATTAGTGTTAATTGATTCCATTAAGGATTTGTCACGTGGACAAGAGAGGAATAATATATTCATTTAATGTAAAAATTTATATATATATACATATATATATATATATATATATATATATATATATATATATAGGGGCCGGGGTGGCCGAGTGGGTTAAAGCACCTGCAAAAATGCAAAAATGCATCAGCCTACAAACCCAAAGGTTGTGGGTTCGAATCCCGGTCCCGGGATTCCACAGACAATAATAAAATAATTAAAAATAAAGAAGACATTAGTTAATTAATTAATTAATTATGGAGGAAGATAACGCTACCCAATTACTCAGGCCAATATGGCGCGGGTTTGATTCCCGCATAGGGACAGTAATGTTCTTACCCGGAGAGTTACAAGGAGGTGAGCGAATCCTGTGTCTGACATAGCTCCTGGCCCTCCAGGGTGAAGGATGATTTCTACGATCAGCTAGAAAAAGTAGTGGACAAGGCTCAAAAATATGACATCAAATTAGTCATAGGTGACTTCAATGCCAAAATAGGCAGAGAACCCCAATTCATGCCCATTATCGGAGGCCAAAGCCTTCACGAAACGAGCAATGACAATGGAGTGAGATGTATTAGTCTGGCAGCAGCTAAGGGTCTAATGGTCAGTAGCACGATGTTCCCGCACAGAGACATCCACAAGTACACCTGGGTAAGCCCTAAAGGTGCTACAAACCAAATTAAATTGACCACGTGCTAATAGATAAGAGACATAAGAGCTCCATCCAAGACATAAGAAGCTACCGTGGAGCAGACTGTGATTCAGACCACACTCTGATTAGGATCAAATTCTGCCAGAGGCTGAAGCGAATCAACAAAGTAGGGGACCATTTGGAAAGAAATAGGTACGAAGTCCATAATCTGAAGAATCCTGAATTGAAAGCTAAATTCCAAATTGATCTGAAGAATAAATTCGAACCCTTGGACTCAGAGGGCCTCACGGTTGATCAACACTGGGAGGCATTAGAGACCGAGTTAGAAGAAACAGCTAAGGAAGTAATAGGTATTCAGGAGAAACGAAAAGCCAAGAAGTGGTTCAAAGAAGCATGTGAAAAGGCAGTGGAGGAAAGAAGAAAAATTAAAGTTCTCTCCGTAGCCAAAGCTGATCATGCCACGCTGGAAAAATACGCCGCCGCCAGGACAAATACAAACAGGATAATAAGAAAAGCAAACAGAGAATTCCTCAAAGAAAGACTGCAAACTATTGAGGACAACTGGCAGGCCGGAAATATATGCGAATTCTACTTAGACATCAGGAAAGAAAGGGTAGGATATAAAGCGAGAAACACACAAACACACAAGATGGCAAACTGACGGCATCAAAAGAAAAGGTATTAAGCATCTGGAAAGAACATTTCCAGCAGCTTCTCAACCAAGGGAACCCCACAAACGAAGAAGACATGGACCACGCGGAAGACCTCGACCCGCAAGAGGTTGAAAAACCAGACATTCTGGATGTGGAAATAGCTATCGACAGGCTTAAAAGAAGAAAGGCCCCAGGGTTGGACAGCATGCCATCAGAGCTGTTTAAAGATGGAGGCGAAACTCTAAGAACCAAGCTATTAGAACTAATCCAGAAAATATGGGAGGAGGAAAGGATACCGGCGGCTTGGAACACAGGTCTAATATGCCCTATCCTAAAGAAGGGGTCCATGTATGAATGTGGTAACTACAGAGGCATAGCACTCCTTCCGGTTGCCTATAAGATAATGACTAATATCCTGCTAAACCGGATATATCCCCACTATGAAAATATAATAGGCGACCACCAAGCAGGATTCAGAAGAGGAAGGAGCACGCTAGACCAGATCTTTATCCTAAAACAGGTACTCGAAAAACGTTGGGAAGTAGAGCAGGATGTGCACGCCTTATTTGTCGATTTCAAAGCAGCCTATGATTCCGTGGACAGAAACTGCCTATGGAAAATCATGACTGAGCTGGGTATTCCCGGGAAATTGGTGAGATTGACGAAGGCGTGTACAAACGACCCCAAATGCAAAGTCCTGATATAAGGAGATGTGTCTGAAGCCTTTGAAGTTAGAACAGGTCTAAGGCAGGGGGATGGACTCTCGCCGATGCTTAACTTAGCCCTTGAGAAGGTGATTAGAACAACTTCATTCGAAAATGGAGGGGTGCACGTCGGAATGAAACAAAATCCTAGCGTATGCGGACGATATAGCTGTCCTTGGAAGCAATGAAGAGGACATTGAGAGACTTGCTAAGACTCTGTTACGAGAAGCAGAGCAAATCGGCTTGCAAATAAATGAAGATAAAACAAAATACATGATAGTTAGCCGAAAAATCCACCCCAACAATAGTATCTGCGTGGATGGCAGAACATTCTCGAAAGTAGACAGCTTTAAATACCTCTGCTCCACAATAACCTCAGTCAATGACTAGCATACAGAGATAGACCAGCGTATAACAATCGCAAATAGAGCTTTCTTCTCTCTTTCAAGAGTACTGAAATCCCGAAAAATCTCCAGAAATCTCAAATTAAGGGTGTACAATGCTCTGATAAAACCAGTTCTGATGTACGGCTGCGAGACCTGGGCTGTAACCGGCACCCAAGAAAGTCGGATTTGAAAGGAAAGTCCTCCGCACGATAACCGGAGCGGTATGGGATCAGAATCTAAAATCCTGGAGAAGAAAGACCAATAAAGAACTACTTACAGAAACTGGTCAGTCAATATCTCATGATATGAAGGCAAGGATGTTAAGATGGGCGGGGCATGTAGCTCGAAGCAATCCATCAGGACTCCTTTTCACAACGATGAATGCCACAATAGTTGGCAAGAGACCACGTGGAAGGCCAAAAACCAGATGGATAGATAGGATCAACAAAGATGCGAAAGAGCTGCATGCAGCAAACTGGAAAGCAGTGGCCCAAGATAGGCTGATGTGGAGAAGGCTGGTTCAGGCGGCCAAAGATCTACAAGGTCTGTAGAGGCAACAGAAAAATATATATATATATATATATATATATATATATATATATATATATATATATATATATATATATACATATATATATATAAAACAGGTTGAGATACGCAGGAGATTCAGACAAGTCGAAATTGGTATCAATGAAATATAAATCAGGATGAGTGCTAATGAAGTATTAATGCTAATTAAGGATTAGTGTTATTAAGTATTAGTGTTAATTAACTTTTAATTAAAATGGCGTGGTATGAGAGGTTTGTTATGTATATTTATTCAATGTAATAATACTCAGGATCGTGTTATCGAACTCCCTTCCTTCACCGGTGTCTGCCTGTTATACCTCCTATCACAGAACATCTGGAAAATGTCCTCCTCGATCGTCCGTCTTCCTCTTCCGTACACCTTTTTCAACCTCTCCTTCACTATTTCCCAAGAGGTTTCTTCGTCCGCTTGAATTTGGTTCAGAATACCTCTTCTGACCCTGCCGATGAAGTTCGCTCTTAGTTACTCGGCATCGCGCGGGTCCAATAAATTTTCGGCTTCTTTCGCAGCTAGCCTTGTTGTAAAACGGTCGCCTCCCTTGATGAAGTGGTTCAGTTCGCCTAACTCGCCAGTGAACTCCCTCAAGCTGGAAACATCCTTCCGCAGCTCCTGAGCTGTCGCCACCTTGACCTATATCCAGGCCAACGCGTTGTTTCCGTTATCTCCTGACAAATTCAGTGTAGCGGGTCTCGCAATGCTATTACCAACACCGTCCGTCATTATTGTTCAGTATTTGTACAATGCGCAAGCAAAAAGCAAAAAAAAAATCAATCAGGTTCTGTTTTATACCGGCCGGTCCCGGGTTTCGGCACCAATTAACGTGTTTGAGACACTAAAAATAAAAAAAATAAAAGGTTTAAAGAAAAGCACATTCAGAGAGATCGGTTACAACTAACTTTATTTAACAAGTAATCCTCTTTATATAAGGTCTAGGAGTTGTTTACACTCATGAGAGGAATTAAGCTCTTTTATTACCCAACTCTGGCTCTTAACTCCCCCCCTCCAGTTTCCAGACACTTTTGGAAACTTAAATGGGTGACCAGTTCGAGCATTGAACAGCGTTTATCCCTGTACAACGTTACAGCTCCTAGAAACAACTAAATCCATAAACTAAACACATAACAATTTTCTTCTATAAAAAACAACTGAAGTATTCAAAACAGAAAACACAACTAATCCACGACCACTGTTGCACAACAATTTATACGCAAGCACTGAACTGCAAATAACATAAAACTAAGAGATACAATAAAAATAGAAATAAAACAAAAATACACTCTTGTTTACAATATTTCCTCCGGTTGCACAGGCGAAGGCACTCCAGACCCCAAAGGAAACTTCTATTGCTCGATGTGGACTGTCCGCCGCCTCTTAGGGTCTCCAATACTTTCGATCGTTACCACGTTATGTTCGCGTATTACGACGACGCGGAATGGCCCCTCGTATCTCCGCGGTTCTTTTTCCCTGTTAGATCCAATCCACCGCTATACCAATGACCCGATCTTTACCTCTCCGCAATCCCCTACCCTTGCATTTTCCTTAGCTACCCTGGTTCGTTCCACCTTGATTATTCCTTTCCGCGCTTTTTCCCACGACTCCCGCAATCGGACGTGGTTTGCCATGATTTCCCGGGCGTTCGTAATGTCCCCTATCGTCGCCTCACAATCCCTACTGGACCCTCGAACCCCAAATAGTACTTCGAACGGCGCAAATCCTGTAACTGAGTGGATTGAATGAATAGTACGCTGCAATCGCCTTCCGCATCTCTATGTCCGGGGACCACCCCTGTTCCACGTGATACACTCTGAGGTGGTCGCTTAGGGTGCTATGTAACCGTTCTACCCCTCCCCTTCCCTTCGGGGGTCCCGGAGTGTTAAAGTGCCACCTGACTTCTAATTTTCGCATTTCTTCGCTCAGGATCGCGTTATCGAACTCCCTCCCTTTACCGGTGTCTGCCTGCTATACCTCCTATCACAGAACATCTGGAAAATGTCCTCCTCGATCGTCCATCTTCCTCCTCCGTACACCTTTTTTCAACCTCTCCTTCACTATTTCCCAAGAGGTTTCTTCGTCCGCTTGAATTTGATTCAGAATACCTCTTCTGACCCTGCCGATGAGGTTCGCTCTTAGTTACTCGGCACTGCGCGGGTCCAATAAATTTTCGGCTTCTTTCGCAGCTAGCCTTGTTGTAAAACGGTCGCCTCCCTTGATGAAGTGGTTTAGTTCGCCTAACTCGCCAGTGAACTCCCTCAAGCTGGAAACATCCTTCCGCAGCTCCTGAGCTGTCGCCACCTTGACCTATATCCAGGCCAACGCGTTGTTTCCGTTATCTCCTGACAAATTAAGTGTAGCGGGTCTCGCAATGCTATTACCAACACCGTCCGTCATTATTGTTCAGTATTTGTACAATGCGCAAGCAAAAAGCAAAAAAAATTCAATCAGGTTCTGTTTTATACCGGCCGGCACCAATTAACGTGTTTGAGACACTAAAAATTGGTGGTTTAAAGAAAAGCACATTCAGAGAGATCGGTTACAACTAACTTTATTTAACAAGTAATCCTCTTTATATAAGGTCTAGGAGTTGTTTACACTCATGAGAGGGATTAAGCTCTGTTATTACCCAGCTCTGGGTCTTAACTTATATATATATATATATATATATATATATATATATATATATATATATATATATATATATATATATATATATATATATATTCGTGACGTACCAATTTATATATATGTATTGGTTGAGACAGTTGAGACACGCACGAGACAGGTTCAGACAGGTCTAACCTATTATAAAAAAAATATAAATTAGGATTAAGGATTAATTAAGGAACTCCAGATAATGTGTCGGTCACGTGGGCAAGAGTAGTTAAATGTAGGTAATTAGGTAACCGTGTCAGTAGGGTAAGAATGGCGGTTCTGGATTCTCTCGATGAGGATTCTAGAGGAGCTGACCCTCAAAATGAGCACTTTTGCGGAGCGGCTCCGCCAGAATGCTCATTGATCCTCCAGAATGCTCATCGAGAGGACCCAGAACCGCCATTCTTACCCTACTGGTGCGGTACATGGGCAGTAAAGGTAAAGAAATATTTCTTCATCTCTCGGATCTGGGATGACATAAGAAAGGGATACCGAAGGACTGGGAGATAGCTGTGGTTGTGCCAATTTATAAGAAGGGTGACAATAATGAGCGCAATCACCACCGAGGCATATCCCTGCTCAGTGTGCCTAGCAAGCTCTACTCCAGAATTCTGGAAACAAAGATAAGAAAAGTCAATAACTGACAGATCAGAGAGCAGCAGTATGGGTATAGAAACTCGAGGAGTCACATTACCTGATTTTCACCTTGAGGCAAGTCATAGAAAAGTCCATCGAGAATGGGAAAAGCTTTCGGTCTGCTTTGTGGATCTGGAAAAGGCCTTCGGCAAAGTAAGAAAGAAGGAAATAGAGCGAGTGCTGTCTGAAAGACAAGTAGATGTAGGCACGATCTTGGCTATTAGAAGTCTCTTTCGCAAGACACAAAAATTGTAAGGACTGGCCACCACACCTCTAAGGAGTTTGAGACCTTGCAGGGAATACGTCATGGATACAGTTTGAGTCCCCTATTTTTTACATTATTCCTGGACCGGGCGCTGAGGAGGGGTAAATTTTGGTTGATGCGCTTCCAACTTGGAGCATACTTTCTATAGAACACTCGCATTTGTCGATGACCTCGTCATATTCGCTGCTAATGACTGGGACCTACAACATAATGTAAATATCATGAAACAAGAGCTGTCAAATATTAACATGGATATCAATCCAGGGAAAACAAAATGCATGAGAATAGGAAGACAGCCCCACCAACTAATGAGAATATTCAGGTCGAATGGGCAAATATTGGATCAAGTTTAAGATTTCAAATATTCAGGTCACTTGCTCAATGAAAGCGGCTATATCGACGGAGAGGTATTGCAAAAACTGGGAGCAACTGGAAGAATGTCCCACTCGATTCAGAGAGGTTTCCTCGACAGAAGAGAGGTAACCAAAAAGACGAAGTTGTCCGTCTACAGGTCAACATTTCTGCCTATCCTTTCCTACTCCTCGGAGTCATGGACCCTCACCTCCAAACACAAGCGGCCAGACAATGGAGATGAGATACTTGAGAAAGGTTGAAGGGAAGATAAGGAGAGATAGGATCCGCAGTACAACAATCAGGTCAAATCTCAGGTAAAGCCAGTGGAAACCATCCTAGAGGAGAATAAACTGCGATGGTTTGGGCATCTCCTCAGAAGTAACGCTAGAATTACATACGAGACACGAGTGGAGGGAACATGACCTAGAGGAACACCTCGGATAACCTGGGAAGAAGGTGTGCGAGAGGCATTCAGGATGCGAGGGCTGGATTGGAGCAGGAAGAGAGAGCAGGTACGGGAAAGAGGCACATGGTTTAAGCTATATAGAGGGCATCCTTACACTGCACAGTGGTAGAAAAGGACAGGATTATGATGATGAAAATTCAAATAATTTTTTCCTGGTACTACTAAGATGGAAAAACCACTTCAATAACCTGATATTGTTGGGAACTCAAAAGCTGCAGTGGAAGAGGCCTTCCTTGCCCTCTAGAATGCTGCTAAGAAGCTAGGACTTGCAGTTAACAACCAGAAAATCAAATACATGATTGCTGGTCAAATCAGAGGTTTTTGTCCAGATTGGTCCTCACTCATTTGAACAAATTGATCAGTTTGTGTACCTGGGGTCATAAGTTAATGCTGATAATGACGTTTCGGCTGAGATGAAGAGGCGAATTGTATCAGCCAATGGATTCTATTTTGGACTACTTCGGCATCCGGGAAGTAGTTCTCTATCCAGAGCTACAAAAACTAAGCTTTACAAGACACTGATCAGGTCAGTGCTTACCTACGAATCAGAAACATGGACCTTCTCAATTTCTGATGAAAGGGGTCTCCTAATATTTGAGAGAAAAATCCTAAGACGCATACAGCCTAATAAAAATTGGATCAGCATGGAGAAGGCGGACAAACAGAGTGATGTATTCCCTGCTTAATGAGCTAGATGTGGCAAGAGTTGTAAGGCTCAGCAGACTGGGATGGGCAGGCTATGTCGCCAGGATGGGGTCCAACGAGATCCGAAGAAAACTTCTGGATGATGACCTGCATGAAACCAGACCAAGAAGACGCCCGATGCTTCGATGGATGGATGGTATAAGAGAGGACTCAAGAATCCTGGTCGGAGTTCGGAATTGGAGGATGGCTGCACTTAACCGATTGAACTGGCGGAAGGTGGTCGAGGAGGCCAGGACCTAGTAATGGATTGTCGCGCCGATGGAAGAAGAAATGATTTTTGAATAGTTATTTTCTACATTATTTTTTAGAAATGATAAAATTTTAATGTCTTCTTTCTTATAATTTCTTAGGAAGATAAAATTAAATTAAATTTAATGTCCTGTTCGGTGAAAGGTTCAAAAGTAATGATAAGAGGCTTTATCTGAAAATGATGACCTGACCTTAAAAAATTAATGAAATCTTAATAATATTATTTAGAAGAGCAAAAACTTAAAAAGAGATATAAAATAATTGTTAGCATATAAATGGAACATTGCACATACAAAGCCCAAAGTCTCTAAAATATCGGTCCACGTTCGCTAATTCCGACATCTTTGGGATAGAAAAAAAAAAGAAACGATAGCACACCTCAAATCAACGTAAAATAAAAAAGTCTACATTAGTTGGCGAGGTCTACTGTTCACAAACTTACAAGTAATTAATAGCCTTTTATAATTTATTTTACTCTATTATAACTATCTTTTAAAAGTCAAATTACAGAATTTAAATAATTTCAGATAATTTTGGATTTATTAATAAATAACAACCATTTAGTTAATTGTTATGGATGATTTTAAAGCATGAATGTAAATTGTAAACGTATGGTCAGATTTAATTTATACAGAAATAGGAATGGATTGAAAGTTATAAGTTAATACTAAAATGTAAAAAAAGGGAAATAAAAAATTAACACGCTGAGATCTGTTAAGGTAAGACTAATTTGATTGGGACTCTAGAAGCAAATATGATTTCGGTTCAGTTCATCACACGGTGTTTCATATGCTCAATCTAGATAGACATAAATCATCTCCAGATTTCCAGTGATGCAGGATTAACTTATGACGGGTGTGCAGTATGTGTTATCATCATACAGCTGGCCGGAGATCAGGTACCCTAAAGCATGTTCAGCGCATTGTGGTTTCGAGACCTATCGGAGGGGATGCAAGCAGCTCTAGCCGCTTGACAGATGTCACAGACACAACTGAGCTGTCCCATTTAGCTGGCAAAATAGCAGAAATACAGCAGCCCTCCGGTGATCCTATCATGGCGAGCCAGCCGGAGTCAATGACGACGTCGTGAATGAGCAACATGGAAGCCGCTATAAATAAAGCAATAAATAAATAGAGCAATAAATCGCCTAACCGTAAAGATGGCTGTACTACCCTAGGCCGGCTACTATAAGAGACCTGGCACGTTTTCTGGGCATGCTTAGCTTCTACCTTCGTTGCATACCCAGAATGGCGAATTTTCCAGTGCCTCTTAACAGGTTCTTGGCTGGAGCAAAGAAAAGCGACAAGAAGCCTGACGATTGGGACGAAGAAGCAACGCAACCTTTCGATCATAAGGAAAAGGCACAACTCGTTTGCGACGCCTCCAGCACTGTAATGGAAGCAGTATTATAGCAGAAGGATGGCAACGCATGGTGGACTATCGGATTTTACTCCAAAGCTTTCGCTTCAGCCCAGAAAAATTACTCCAACTATGATAGGGAGCTGGCTGTAAATCCCAAACATTGCTTGGAGGGAAGGCATTTTAAAATTTAGACGGACCACAAACTCCTGGAATATGCATTTCACCAGAAGATCGAAACAGCGATGACCATGCGGATTCGGCTGGTTAAATTTATCAGCCAGTTTCCGACCGATATCTGCCATCTCCCCGGGGAAGATAACACCGTTGCCGACACACTCTCGAGGATGGAGAACATCAACTGTACCGAGGACTATGCGGCAGAGCAGAAGAAGGATCCAGCGATTCCAGAGCTTCAGAAGAATACCCGTCGTCAGTTTAGCTCGAACAACTCACTCGGTCCAGATCGTCAGTTTTCTGCGAGACCTCACGCCTCAGGCGCGCCCCTACGTCCCTGAGTCCTTGCTAGAAGAGATCTCCTACCGCCTGCATTGGCTCAACCACCCCGAGATACGAACCTCGAGACGGCTAGTCCCTCAGTGTTTTTCCAAGTACTAGGGTAATCCCAAAAGTAAGGTCTCCGATGCGCTGGGGGCGTAGCGAAATTGTTTTGGCGGCTGTTGAATACTGTGTTGGGATGGTGGTTCACCCACCCCTATCCGCGCATGCGCCCCTCTCCCCCCCGAGACGCTTAGTGTACGCCTGGCAGCCATTGAAATGGAGTTCCCGTTGAATGTCACCGTCAAGTACGAAATCCCCGCCGTTATCCGGTTTTTGAATGCAATTAACAAATGTCGATGAGTGTAAGCCTTAGAAAATATTTTATTAAACAGTCTACAAGTTGCATAATATAAATAATGAGCTACTGATAGCGTTAACTACAGATAGACTATACTAAAGATATTATAACTAGACTTAAAACTATACTAAAAGCTAAACATAATGAGAGTGTCTCACATTCTCTTATTCTACCTTACATTGTAATACTATATTCTAATACTGAATGATCTGCCCATTTCAGATAGGCTTTTATACATACAATAGGAGAGGGGGTGATTAAGGAAATAACAATTGTTTATAACCCTGATAAGTAGGAAGCAAAGCAATAACTTCCTGGGTTATAAACCTTATTTAATAATTAATACTTCCTGGGTCAATGCCATGTGTTAACTATGCGAAGGGCATTTCATCGGTCGTAATTCATCGCCAATTGACTGAAGTCAAATAGCGACGTCAAAAATGTTCTCAAATGATATACGGAGTTTACAGGCGGTCGTGCTAAAATTCATTATGAGCAAAGGAGTGGGAAACCGTCAATTTCAGACAGTCGAGAAGATCGAAGACACCATGCGTGAAGATCGACGGATCATCTGGATGATCCTTGCACTTGGTTCCTGAGGTTTCCCAAAGCACCATACACAGGATCTTAACGGAAAAGTAGCAATATCTGAAGGTTTGTGCTCTATGCGTTCCACAAAAACTGACAGATCACAAGCGCAACGTGTTGATTCTTCCCGCGAGTTTCTTCGTCTTTGTTCAGACAACGAAGACATTTTGGATTCAATTGTCACAAGAGATGAAACCGGATGAACGCCGACATCGCTAGGTGGGCTCGGTGTTACTCTGCTAGCGGTCAAAGGTCGTATGCCGTACCGTAACCCCCTCCAGGTACCTTCGCAACCAGCAGCATGTTCGAACGTATGTGATACATATTCATCGGACCTTTGCCAGTGTTACGACAAAAGGATTCGACCCACTCCTTCGCCCCTTGCAGCAACCACCACCTACAGGGATCAACCAGCTCCTTTACCCGCAGCAATGAACACCAACCCTGCAAATAACCTCAACACAGAACAGCATCAACGGAAGCGTGAAGTAAAGCCGAAGGTTAGATTTTGTGTCGATTTCATTGAGAGGGAGGGAGAGGGAGTGATGTGACGAGTGTGCAATGTGGAGTACAGAAAGATAATCATCACATAGCTGGCCGGAGATCAGGTACCCTAAAGCATGTTCAGCGCATTGTGGTTTCGAGACCTCTCGGAGGGGATGCAAGCAGCTCTAGCCGCTTGACAGATGTCACAGACACAACCCATTTAGCTGACAAAATAGCAGAAATACAGCAGCCCTCCGGTGATCCTGGCAGTCAGCAAAGAGGTGTCACGGTAGACAATTTATGAAACACATGTGAGAGAAATGGGGAGGTTACAGTAAAAAGTTTGGAAAAAAAGGGTTAACAAATTGTGTGAATACGTTGGCTTAACTGTTGGCCTAGTTTGTGCATCCTTACTCTGTACATTGAACCCATAGGGGTGGGATATTAAAGAACTGAAAACTGATCAAGTCTATGAGAATTAATTCCAGCTGAACAGTGAAAGAGAACTATTTCAAGAGTAAATGATACGAGTGAGTTTAGCTAGGGTTATTTGTTATTGCTTATTTTAAAGGAATTTTCTCATTTGCAGATTGTGTAAATATTACAGCATTGAAATTCTGTATTTATTATATTGTACAAAATTAGACTGAATGTTTTTTTTTTAATTGGTGAATTATTACTAAATAAACTTTTAAGAATGTTTTACAGTTATTTAGACAAGTCTGGTTGAACCCGCTCCCCCTCCACTGGGCTGGCGCAACAAATCAGATATCTAACCAAAAAGTAGAACATTACATTGGCGCCCAACGTGGGAGGCTCGAGAGTATTTAAGGGGGAAAAACTGAGACTTTAAAATGGATGCTACAAAATTATTAAAGGATGAGTTGGCTTATGAGCTTCGTATTCGAGGAGTGTCTGATTTAGGCGACGCCTCTAATTTACGAAAGAAGCTCTCAAAAGCTTTCACTGAGAATGTTCAACCGCTCCCAGAAATATTAAATTCGTATAGAAGAAGAAGAAAATTATAGAAAAAGAACTAGCTAATTGCATGGCGATATATGCAGCATTGGCCGAACGGATAGGTGAGCTCTCAGTAAATGACTTGATGGAGTTTACGCGTTTGGATGCACAGCTTTGGCATCTTCATGGTCGTTTAGAACGGTTGATTGTCCCATCAGAATTAGAAGAGCGTTGGAAACGGCAGAGAGATTGGGTTACGTTTTTGTTTGCGGAACTGTGGGAGAAAAAACCAACGATCACACTACCAACCGTTACCACAGTCGATTCTACTGTTATGCCTCGGACCGAAGATCCCAAGTCTGCAGTAAGAGATATAAAGGCTTATAAATGGGGTTTGCGATTTTCAGGCAATTCGTCGGGCCCATCTTTAGGTGCTTTTTTGGAAGAAGTAGAGGAGCAAAGATTGGCAAGAGGGATCAGCCAAGAAGAGTTATTTCGAGTGGCAGGAGATCTTTTAACCGGCTCGGCCCTGGTTTGGTTCCGTGCGAACCGACATAGGTTTTCTGATTGGAGTGAGGCAGTCAATCGGCTTTCAATTCAGGGACTCTGATTACGACCGCATTTTGATGAACGAGATCCTACGGCGTACGCAGGGAGCTAGTGAGCCACCAGCTGTATTTATTGCAAAGATAAGGTCGCTGATAGGACGGCTGTCAACACCAATGACCGAGAGAGAACAGATGGTTATAATCGAAAGAAATTTAAGACCTGAGTACCTCACACTTCTTGGCCTAACGCGGTACGAAAATTTAGATGAACTCGAAGAAACACTTGGAAAGTTGTTTCTGGGAAGAGTGCTCGCCAATAGAATCAGAGAACCGCTATCCCGCGGACTATTAGAACCTGATTTAGGATACTATGGGAATCGGTACAAAGATATAGCTGCTCTCGATGCAGATACTTCTTTGGAGGAGCCCTCGACTGAAGAAGTAAATGCAATCAAACAACAGAAACGTTCAAATAATCCAGTAAATGTTTGCAATGCTATCTGTTGGAATTGCAATGAACAAGGTCACCGTTTCCGTGATTGTAAGGAGTCTCGGCGTATATTTTGTAATGACTGCGGCGAAAAAGAAGTCAAAATTTATGAGTGTGGACAATGCAGGACTCCTAGGGCTAATAAGCCCATGAGGAAGGGAAACGGCGAGGCAGAGGGGAATTAGTCTTGCCCCATACCTCTCTGCCACCACATCTTGTGCCACCACAGCACAAGGAAGAGATGCTGGCTACATTTAAACCAAGTGCTAGGAACTACAAACTTTGCAGACCTGGTTCTCAGGATCAGCGACCGTACCTGCTTGTGAAAATCTTTGACCGTTCTATGATGGGATTATTAGATTCAGGGGCTTCCCGAACGATTGTGGGTGGACCTGGATGGGAACTTATCAAAGGCCGACTAGAGATGAGGAAATCTGATGTTAGTGAGATTGTGGTCCCGAATGGTCAAGGATGCTCTGTCTGGGGTGAGGTAACCATACCCTTTAAGTTAGAAAATAGAATTAGGGTAATTACGACGTTGGTGGCCCCTGATCTCACTATCCCCTTGATCCTGGGAGTAAATTTTTGGAAGTCGATGGGTGTCGTTCCCAATTTAACCGACAATGTTTGGATGTTCAATGATCCTGCTGATTACGGAAAGTGTCTTATTGCAAGTTCTCTGGTTTCAGAGGAGTCTCTGACGGTCATCGAAACGGAACAGCTTCAACAACTTCTCCATCAGTACCTCGATCAGGAAGGACCGAAGATTGGATTTGTCAAGAACTACACCCATAAAATCGATACAGGAGACCACCCACCAATAAAACAACGATATTATCCTGTTACACCTGCAGTTCTCAGGGAAATGCATCAACAATTGGATGAGATGATTGAGATGGGTGTCGTCGAGAAAAGTAACAGTCCATGGTCAGCACCTGTTGTGATGGTTAGGAAACCGGACGAATCATACAGGTTCTGCGTAGACTTCAGGCGACTCAATACGGTATCAAAGAAAGACGCATATCCCTTACCCTATTTGTCCACTATATTAGATCGCCTGAGAAATGCGAAGTTTGATTTGAAATCAGCGTATTGGCAGATTGGTCTGTCGGAAGACAGCAAAGAAAAGACAGCGTTCACTGTACCTGGTCGGGGACTGTTCCAATTCAACAGGATGCCCTTTGGCCTACACAACGCACCAGCTACTTGGCAAAGACTGATAGATCAGATGCTTGGGCCTGAGCTGGAACCATATGTTTTTGTTTATTTGGACGATGTTGTCGTGGTGACACCAGACTTTTCTTTGCACATCGAGACCCTTAAAAAGGTCTTGGAACGTATTAACAACGCTGGTTTAACTTTGAATCGAGAAAAATGTAAGTTCGCTCGAGAGGAGCTAAGGTATCTTGGGTACCTGGTTGATAGAAATTGATTAAGAGTTGACCCGGAAAAAGTAGCCAGTATCCTTAACTACCCCCGCCCGAAGACAATACGTCAAATTCGGGCGTTCACAGGATTAGCTTCTTGGTACAGAAGATTTATTCCAGATTTTGCCTCTAGGATGGCGCCACTAACGCATCTTCTGCGTAAGGGTCAGAAGTTGAGCTGGGGTCAGGAACAAGAGGACGCTTTCTTAGATATTAAAACGAAGTTGGTGGAAGTACCTGTATTGGCATGCCCAGATTTTACGAGGACGTTTATGGTTCAGACAGATGCCTCCTCCGTTGGATTAGGAGCAATTTTGTCTCAAGAGCTTGATGAAGGAGAGAAGGTTATCGCGTATGCTAGCAGAGCCCTAACGCAGGCCGAACCAAAACTCTCCGCAACAGAATTGGAATGTTTAGCAGTGATTTGGGTCATCGAAAAGTTTAGACCCTATATCGAAGGCACTAAATTTACGGTGATCACGGATCATCACTCTCTGATGTGGCTTCATCGTCTGCAAGATCCTTCTGGTCGATTAGCTCGATGGGCGCTGCGGCTTCAAAATTATGATTACCGGATACAGCAAAGACCAGGGAAAGAACACATGGCAGCTGATGCTTTATCACGTGCAATAGATCAGGTTCCTCTAGACCCCAACCCTGGTCAAGCAGCAGTGGTCATTAATGGTGAGGAAGCGGATCCCTGGTACCAGAATATTAAGCGCAGAATCACGGATAAGCCGGAAGAGTTTCCGACTTGTCGGATTGCTGAAGGTCGTCTCATCAAGCATGTGTTTGAGAGGAACCCCTTGAAAGTTGGCGACAATCAATGGAAACTTGTGGTACCGAAGAATCAAAGAGAAGCAGTTCTCAAACAATTCCACGAGGACCCGACTGCAGGACATATGGGTGTGAACAAGACGAAGAAGAGGATTGCTCTTTATTATTTCTGACCGAGCCTGATCCGAGACGTCGCCAGGTTTGTGAAAAATTGTCATACGTGCCAAATTATGGAGCCGGAACAAAATGCTCCCGCAGGCTTGATGGGAATGACTCCTGTGCCTTCAAAACCCTGGCGGGTAATTTCCACAGACCTCACTTTCTTCGAAGCAGAATCGGTATTTACTAGTGGTATCGATTACCTAACCAAATTTACCCTTCTTTTCCCTTTAAGACAGGCGACTGCACAGGCAGTAACAAAACACGTAGAGAACGACGTGTTTTTAATGTTTGGTGTACCTGAAGTAGTATACTGTGAAAATGGCACTCAGTACACTAGCGAAAAATTCAAGAATATGCTGAGCAAATATGGCACTACTTGTCGGTATAACCCAACATATCACCCCAGGCTAACCCTACTAAGAGGGTAAATAGGGTGATCAAGACAATGATTTCGTCTTATGTTAGAGATAAGCATCGATCCTGGGATAAACATATCGCGGAGTTCGGCTTTGCTTTGAGGACAGCCAGCCATGAGACAACTGGCTACACTCCAGCCCTTCTAAACTTTGGCCGCGAGCTAGTCAGCCACGCCTCCCAATATGTTGTTTGTGATGGACCAGAGACCATAACTAGGATCGATGAGAAGCTCAAAATGATCATGGAAGATGCTCAAAGTCGATTGCGTCAGGCCCAAGAAAACAATGCCCGACATTATAATCTTCGGCGGAGACCAGCCCGGTTGATTGAAGGCCAGAAAGTATTGGTGAAAACGCATCCTATATCGGACTTAAGTAAGTACTATACTGCCTAACTTGCACCAAAGTACGAAAAGGGTGTTATCAAAAAGGTTTTGTCGGCTTTAGTGTATGAGGTGGTCGATGAAGGAGGAAAACCATTAGGAAATAGGCAGATACAAGAGTTGAAAGTAGATTGTCCGGATAGCCTAAACATGATAGCAGAATACCCTCCCGCAACCCCAGGAAGAGAGGAGAATGTCACGGTAGACAATTTATAAAACATGTGAGAGAAATGGGGAGGTTACAGTAAAAAGTTTGGAAAAAAAGGGTTAACAAATTGTGTGAATACGTTGGCTTAACTGTTGGCCTAGTTTGTGCATCCTTAATCTGTACATTGAACCCATAGGGGTGGGATATTAAAGAACTGAAAACTGATCACGACTATGAGAATTAATTCCAGCTGAACAGTGAAAGAGGACTTTCAAGAGTAAATGATACGAGTGAGTTTAGCTATGGTTATTTGTTATAGCTTATTTTAAAGGAATTTTCTGATATATTGACTTATTTGCAGATTGTGTAAATATTACAGCATTGAAATTCTGTATTTATTAAATTGTACAAAGTTAGACTAAATGTTTTATTTTAATTGGGGATTTATTACTAAATAAACTTTTAAGAATGTTTTACAGTTATTTAGAAGAGTCTGGTTGAACCCGCTCCCCCTCCACTGGGCTAGCGCAACAAATCAGATATCTAACCAAAAAGTAGTACATTACAGAGGTAATGTAAAATGGATTTGCCACTGCTGCAATTATCTTAGCATTTTATTTCTTCGTTATATTTATTCAACACTCTTTTTTAGTTATTATTTATTTTCTATATTTTTATTTTGCAGTTAGTTTTTACATACTTCCAGTGGAAAATTCATAGAATCCTCTCACCAACTGTTTGATAGGTGGTTAACTTTGTGCTGTTGTGAAAAATCCCTCTTTTATTGATTGATTGTATTGATTGCTCTCGATCTGGAATTTTTTATTGGCTTTTATATTTTGTTTTACGATTTTGTAATAATGAATTGTAAAGAGAAGTTGGTGTTATTTTCAATAATCACCCTAATAACACCAAAAACTAATTTTTATTTTATTTTATATTTTTTTTTTAGTTATGATAGTCTCTTTAAGAGTTTGGAGCTCTATATAATTTTTAGGAATAGTTCTGTTGTTTAAACCACAAAAAATATCAACCTACGATAATAGGGGCTAACCTTACAGCCCTCTTCTTAAATAGCCTTTCCTTGTGAATGTTTCAAATCCCCGAGGATTTATTCTTTCTTTTCTTTTTTCTATCTGTATATTACAGTTACAACGCAAATCTGCTGAATAGGAATGTGACTTTTCATTCCCATTATCCTCTTGTAATGTCATCGACATGATTGGCAACAAATCGTTAGGATTCTACAAGATTCGAGTTAGAAATTTCAAAGATAATTCACAAATAATCACTGAGCCCATAGAATTGATTATTTTTTCATTCAAAAATAATTTATCTCCTCACAATTATTGTAGGGTAATGTGGGGTGAGTTTTCGGGGTAAGTGCGTAATTGTCCAGATAAATCCAAACACTCGTCTGGTAAGAGCTGCACTTTACGGAGCATGAAGCCTCAACACTGATGCATCAGAAATCAGCTACGAAAAATCGCAAATGTGAGGTACGAGTTGTAAAAATATTAATTCAAACCTGTTGATAAAATTGAAAATTACAAATTTTTCGCGGTGTTTATCTACGAGTAGGCCTTTTTTTTCAAAATATTTTGTGATTTACATTTCTCCTTGATAGTTTTTTATTTTTTAAGCGCTTGTCCACAGTCACCCAACAAAACATGATAAGCGATCCTGCTTGAATAACGAGTCTTCCAGATACCTTGTACGCACTTACCCCTTAAGGCAGGGGTAAGGGCGTACTAAGTACTATTTAATTAAATTATCAATCCCATAAATAGACGTGGTTAAAACGTAAGCTTGAATGTAATATTAAAACATCACCGTCTAAAGAACATTTTTAAAAAAAGAAGAAAATTCTAGCTTCAAATTTAAAAATTTCTCAGCTGTATGTATGCATACATGGATTTCGATGAAATTGATACTAGATCATTTGTACACTAGTCCCCAACTTTCCTCCAACTTTGGGCCAAATCATAGGTGCTATCCTCGTCACATGAATTTGGCTACAGACAGGAGACGGTATTTGTCTCATAGGTCATTGATGTCTAAAACGTAAAACGTGAATGTAAATGTTCGATTCTGAGGACATAACATGATTTCACTTCCGGAGGAATACAAAGCTTTGTCAGTAGAAGAGTCTTAGTGCCAGGCTAGGCGCGAGCCTGTCCGGGTTAGCAACCGGAGGAGCACAGCTCATTACCGCGCCCAATTACAGAACACTAACACACAAAGTTCACTACATCCGCCCCTTGCCATTACCCAGGCGGCTGGTGCAGCCCTCCTGGGGGGTCGTTCCAGAGGGTGCAGGAGATAAACAAGGTATGGGACTCCTTGGCCGCAGGGATAGTACAGGAGCCCGCTCATCCTAACCTGGAAGGAGTGGCTGCTCTATCAGCCCAGTGTAAAAGTTCGGACGCTGTAGTAGTGCCAGTTGGTGACTGGATGGGACCCTGCTGCACGGACCGGAGTTGCACTACCGAGGCCACTGGACTTCTCTCCTGGGAGATTACCTATTCCGGCCAAGTGGGGAAGGTGGCGAGGACGGACGCAAACCTGCACTAACACCACACAGTAAACAATACAGATAAAAAACAAAAAAATAAAATAAAAAATAACCAATGGAAAATTTAAAAGTAAATGAGCAGCCTAATGTGCCAGCTGCGCAGGGGGAGGAAGAGCGGTCATCCCAGAACGCTACAAATTTTGAAGCCACAACAGGGGAGCCAGAGCAGGTTGCTGCGCCCACACAGTCTAGGGTGCTGCGACCTTATCAGCTCCCCTCTAGCCTTCCAAGCAGAAGTGAGAACTCTGATGAAGAGACCTCCCGCTCTCGATCGACGCGATCGATCGAGATGGAACGGCTAAATCAGCCTACAACTAGCAGAGCACCTAAAGGGGAGGGAGTGGAGCTCAAAGCCGCTGCCTTAGCAAGAGCTAAGCAGAAAAAGAAAATTTATAGGCAAAAGAAAAGGCGGGCCGAGGCTATTCAAAGGCAAGCCGAACGGGAGGCCATCAGGATGAGGCGTCAAAACCCCGTTTCTGACCCGGCTACCCACAGGCGGCCTAGTACCAGCGGGCGCCCCGCGGGCCGTTCCCCTCTGGCTCGGCTTGGGGGGTGCGGCCCGGGGACTGTCCTCGAACCGATTCGGGAGAGGGAGGACGGGGCTTTGCCTTCGTCCACTCCTCCTTCCCGACGCGGAGGGGACTCGGCGCGCGCTTCAAGAGCAGGCCCGTCTAACCAATACCAGAAAAGAATAAGGCCTATGGAGGAGTCTCCACCGACCGATACGCGTCGGCAAGACTCTAAAAGAGCAAGATCCTCTCCTAGGAGGACCGATGAGCCTGTAGCGGGACCATCTCAGCAGAGCGCCCAGGAGGATCAGGGGAAACCCCGATCCTACAGGGATGCTGCTGCTTCTAGCACAAGGGCCTTGCAGGTGGTCATTATGGGGAGCCTCAATGGGGTGCCCCCATTACTCAGGAAGAGGCCCAACTCATCCGAAGGCTCCTCATAGCCGAAATTGAGAGGAGGGCGTATGAGCCAAGACCCAAAAGTAGGCCTCTCGAATTTATTAACTCAGGTTATCAGGCGGAACCGGGATGGTTCATCCTAACCTGCAAAAATGAAGAAACCAGGGACTGGCTTCTCAGTTGGGTACCTCCTACGGACCGTTGGTTTGTAGTGAGGCGGTCCGCCGAGGCTCCCTGTGGTGATCGAACCCAGCAGATTGGTCAGCCTCCTGGAATTTCAGAACCCAGAACTGGCGGGAACCAACCAGTGGCAGTTCCTGGGAGTGGAAGGCGATCCGGGACATTTGAGGGGCATCTTCAGAGTCCCAACCAGCACGATCGCCTGGCTGGAGGCGAACGGATGGCGGATCAGCTATGAGCTGGTGTGGCTGACCGTCTGGAGAACGCCTTCGGCACCAGCTAGACAACAGCCCCCACAGGAGGATCAAGGGAGGAACGGGCGCCAATAGGCCCCTGCTCCTCCCACTTCCTTCTCCTCCATCTGCCACAATCATGGAAAACGCTGGGATCGAGGTAAGACAAATTAATTTACAGCATAACAAGTCGGCTACGGCTGAATTAGCGAAGCTTCTTTCGGGGGTGAAATCCACCCTCGTCTTAATACAAGAACCTTATTGTTTTAGGGGAATGATTAAAGGACTTGGGGGTATCGGCGGAAGAATCATCCGCCCACCCTCATGCGAAGCACCAAGGTCATGTATCTGGGTCTCTAAAGACCTTCAGATACTACCTTTGCCCCAGATTAGCACGAAGGATGTGGTGGCCCTGGCCATAACTACCAAGGTCAGTAATATTAAGCTTAAAATGATTATTGCCTCCATATATGTACCCCATTATTTGGATCCAACTTATCATTACATAGATAGTCTCTTCCGCTTTGCAATAAAGAATGATCTACCTCTCTTAGTAGGCGGAGACGTTAACGCCCATCACCTTGTGTGGGGCAGTTCAGACACGAACGAGCGAGGGGAATCCTTGCTCGAACATATAGCCTCTACAAATTTAGATATATTAAACAGAGGTAGCGAAGCTACTTTTGTCACTCGAGTCAGAAGCGAGGTTCTAGATATCACACTCGCTTCTAGTCAGATTAAAGACCTTTGCAAAGACTGGATGATCACCTCGGATATCACACTGTCCGACCATAGGATGATCTCATTCAAGATTAACTCTGAACAAACCTCCCCAACTCTGAAAAGAAACCCCAGAAACACCGAGTGGAATCTATTCAGGGAAAGGTTGAATAGATGCCCATACCTCCCTATGGGCAGACTTCAAACCAAAGTTCAGATAGAGGAATAAACTACCCTCTTAGAGAGAATAGTACAAGACGCATACGAGGCGGCCTGTCCCTTAAAGACAGAACCCAGGAAAAAGATCAGATGGTGGTCCACTGAGCTGTCTAAGCTACAAAAGGCTACAAGAAAGGCCTATAATAAGGCATATAAATCAAAGCAGAAGGCTGACTGGGATCTGTACCGTGTCGCCTCTAACTCATACAAAAAAGAAATAAGGAAGCATAAACGGGAGGGCTGGCGTAAGTTCTGTAGCAATATAGAATGCACGCCAGAAGCCTCTCGTCTAGTTAAGCTGCTTGGGAATGACGCCCAACAGCCACTGGGAGCCATAAAGAACGGTCTCTGGATCTCCAACTTGGTGGACACCTTGTCTCACCTGATGGAGACCCACTTTCCGGGTTGCAGTATTACCAATTTAGTCAACCCTCCCTCAAGTATGTACCCTGGCAGTGATACTAACGATACAGAAGAGGACTGGGCTCTAGCGGAGTCCATAGTCAGTGACGGGGCCATTAGGTGGGCTGTCGGGGAGCTCAAGCCGTATAAAGCCCCGGGCACTGACGGTATCCTTCCATTTATACTCAAAGAGGGCCTCAATGCTCCGCTCCCCCGAATCAGACCACTTCTAGGAGCCTCTCTAGCCATCGGGTACATTCCAGAATCCTGGAGGAAATCTCTAATAGCTTTTATCCCGAAGAATAGTAAGGAGGATTACAGTGTTGCTAAGGCTTTTCGATCTATCAGCCTATCCTCCTTTCTTTTTAAGATCCTGGAGAAGCTGATAGCAGTGCACCTTACAAGTAAGGTTCTACCTCTCCATCCCCTTCACCCTCAACAGCATGCTTACCTCCAGGGAAAATCAACAGAAACTGCCCTACATTCCCTAGTTGGAAAAATAGAAAAGGCCTTGGTATACAAGGAATCCGCCTTAGGGCTCTTTTTCGATGTTGAAGGGGCATTCGACAGGACCAGGCCTGAGGCAGTTTGTAGAGCCTTAAAAGAAATATCTGCCCCACCTGCTATAGCCAGATGGGTCGGATTTGTTTTGAAGAACAGAATAATAGTCGTCTCAGAGGAGGGCACCAGACTAGAGGCGCAGGCCTTCACAGGCTGCCCTCAAGGGAGCTGCATCTCCCCACTGCTCTGGTGCCTTGTAATGGACAAGTTGTTAAGAAGACTAGAGGAGGCCGGATTCTCTGCCCAGGCATTTGCAGATGATGGAGTAATCCTCATAACAGGTAAGTTTATTGCCATCATCTTTGAGCGCATGCAGGTTGTTTGCGATATTGTTCAGACTTGGTGTAACGAAGTTAGACTTTCAGTTTATCCAACTAAGACTGAGTTGATTCTCTTTACAAAGAAACGGAAGCTGGACGCTTTTAGGGCTCCTACCTTTTTTGGCAAACAGCCAATTAAGTCAACAAGTCAAATACCTCGGGATTATTTTGGATTCCAAACTAAACTGGGGTTCCCATTTGACTGAAACCAAAAGGAAAGCAATAGCATCCTTTTGGCACGTTAGACGCGCTGTGGGCACAACCTGGGGCTTTAAGCCTAGGGTCATGCACTGGATATACACAGCGATTATAAGACCTAGAATTCAATATGGAAGCATAGTGTGGTGGACAGCCTTGAATAGGGCCTCCCATGTTCGTACACTACGCCGTATTCAAAGGATGGCGTGTATGAGCATTACGGGAGCGTTTCGTACCACACCTACCAAGGCTTTAGAGGTCCTCTTGTATCTAACACCGCTTCACCTATGGCTGAGGGGCGAAGCGGTTATGGCCTATCTAAGAATTAAGGAAAACAGACAGTGGCAAGAGCGGGGCGAACTCACGGGCCACTCAGTTATTGCCAAGGTGGTGGAAAAGGAGATTCCTATCCTCCAATATTGTTGTCCTCAACTTAATAGAAACCTTACTCTAGACTCTAAAGTGAGATACTCTTATCCTAGTATATCCGACTGGGAAAGGGGTTCAATTGCCACTCAACCAGGCAACCTATCCTGTTTCACGGACGGATCATGGAAGGATTCGACCGGATTATCAGGAGCGGGCGTCTACATAGAGGATTTAGGCATTAACATAAGTCTACCACTAGGTAAACACTCTACTGTGTTCCAAGCAGAAGTGTTCGCGATACTGTCTGCGGTCACATGTACGGAGATCATCAGTTGCGACAGGGCTGGAATTACTATCTACTCAGACCGCCAATCGGCTCTCCAAGCCCTGGAATCCTCTAGGGTGACTTCCGTATTGGTAAAAGAGTGCAAACAGGCATTGGATCTACTTGCCTGTTCGAAGAGACTGGAATTAGTTTGGGTTCCTGGACATAAAGGAATCAAAGGCAATGAAATAGCCGACAAGCTTGCAAGAGAAGGTGCTGAGAACCCTATCTTTGGGCCAGAACCTTCAGTAGGCATCTCTAAAAGATATCAGCGGAAGAAGGTCCAGGATTGGACATGGAATATAGCTGGTAAGGAGTGGAGGGGGTGTGCGGGCCTTAGACAGACTAAGGAACTAATTAAAAAAACCTCTGCTTCCAGAACCAAGTGGCTGCTGGGCCTCAACAGAAAGGAACTCCGACTGCTTATAGGGGTACTTACAGGGCACTGCAGGCTTAAAAGACACTTAAAGATTTGCGGAATAGCTGGGGATGAGACCTGCCACTGCTGTGGTCAGGCACCTGAAACTGCTCTACACTACATAGCCGAATGTGATAGATATGCGCCACTGAGATACAGACTGTTAGGATCTGATAGAATCAGAATACAAGAGGCTCCCTCCATCGAATGGACATCCCTTCTGAATTTCATTAGAAAAACCAGAAGGTTCGATATGGAGGGTTAATAAGCTATTTCTATTGGTAATCCCCCGGGGATGGCAAAACGGACCATCAGGCCCACTTGCCGGACTTTGTCCCCCCCCACCCTTGCCAGTACCAGTACCAGTCAGTAGAAGAGGTGGGAAATTCGAATTCACACCTCGTCCTAACGTGGTCTCACCTCGACCTTAACAGTGGGGTAGTGCGCTGGGATAACGCATGCCACTGCTCCCATAAATTACTCTTTATTTTCAAAATTATCTTATTATACTGTGAGGACTGCTTAATTGTTGGGAACAATTTTTTCCTACTACTGCGGTGCAACCCGGTGCGCGGTTGCGCACCTTACCGGTTAGGCTGCATCTTATCCTCCTCCGGACAGCATGGCCAGCCCTCCTGGCGCTCTGCATCCGTCCAGTCCCGGTCCGCATCCGTCCGGTGCCGCCCAGCCCTCCTGGCCGCATCCCATCTCCAGCTACATCCGTCTGGAAACTGGTCCAGCCCTGCCGGTCCACTGCATCCGTCCGGTTTCCATGCTTCTTCCAGGATTCAGTCAGCTGTTGGTGGCTCGCTGCCGTCGGGTGGTCTGGCCCTTCCCAGGGTAAAGTGTTCCTGGCCCACCACCTCCTTCCACCCGTATACAAAATCGATGAAGAAGGGGTAAGCCTCCTCCTCCATCAGACGGGGGAAGTACTACTCGGCGAGGGCGAAGATCCCGGTATTTCTCGACAACCTGGCTCGGTGTTCTTCTACTGCGGTGATAATACGATGTCATGCTCTGCTATCTCAGGAACTCCACAGGTGGGACACTGGGTGTCTATTTCCTTTCCGTGTCTCTGTAGTTTCCCCCCGGAAACCTCCATGCCAGCATCTGCGAGACCCAGTAATCAGGGAGGACCAATCTCGCTTTAAATCTTATTAGGACGGTGGGGAAGAACTTCCTTAGGGTAGCTTCCTTCTGACCCGCCGTCCATTCCACACGATGGTGTCCTTCCTCAGTATCCTCTTCCATTGATTAGGGGCCTCGCCAACTCTGGTCCGGAGTCCCTCCGGTAGCGCCTCCCCTGTCTCTTCCTTAAATTTAATCCTGTCCTCCTTGAGGACGAGTTCTAGGGGCTTAGTGACCCTAAGCAGAGCCAGTCTCTGGATAGTCGCCAGTCTCTTCCTCTGCAGTTGTGTGAGGTGTTGGCTCAACGCTGGGGATGCGTACCTCAGGATACCCATGACCACGCCTTTGTAAATGGTCTTCTTAGCGGGGGGGATACCTGATGCTCCAGAACGCATCCCCAATCCTGTATAACTCATTTATAGATAGGGTCACCCTATCCTTCAGGTAGTCTAGGTGGGGGGTGACGTCGAATCCTCTTCTCATCTTCACTCCTCCTCACCCTCTGTCCATCTATATCCAATATGATAGGAAGAGCCCTGTCTGTGGAGCCTCTTACGGGTCTTGGCTGCGGCCATGCTCAGCTTCCTCCTCACGTACCATTCTGAAACTAGACTGGCGCACCTTTCTGCTGTCCTCGGCCACTGTGACCGCCAGGTCGTCGAAGTAGGCCGTGGCAAGGAACCCTCTCTCCTCTAGCTCCCCCAGCAACTGGTCGAAGACCAGTTTCCACAGGGCCGGGCCCAGGACCAAGCCCTGCGGGCAACCTCTTTCTATTTTTCTCTCCACCTCGAAGTAGCTACCTCTGATCCTCCCACTCCTGTTACTGAGGTAATTACTTACGAGAGAGTACAGGTTCCTAGGGGTTTCGAACTCCTGCTCCCGCTGGAGGACGTAGGGCCAGAACACACTGTCGAAGGCGGAGGATGTGTCGAAGAACGCCAACATGACGTATTCCTCCGCCCTCTCTTCCACGTCCTAACGCACTCTCAGCAGTGCATCTGTGGTTCCCTTGCCACGGGTCGAGCCGTGGATGGCTAGCTGCACTGAGGATCGGGCGAAGTCTTTTTTTTTTTTTTTCTTTTTTTTTTTTTTTTTTTTTTTTTTTTTATCCCCCTACCTGACCTTTCGGTCATACGGGGTCGTGGTGGCAGTGGGGTATTACGCTGGGGTAGCGTATGCCACTGCCACCAATAATCAACACATTTATTTACAAATTCTTATATTACATTTTCTCTGAGGGTATTATATTTCTGGGTACAATTATTATAATTTCCTGCTACTGTGGTGCAGCCCAGTGTGCGTTTGCACGCCTTAGGGCTGCACCTTGTCTGCTACTACGGAGCAGCCCGGTGCGCAGTTGCGCACCTTAGGGCTGCTCCTTATCCTCTCCATCCGTCCGGCACCGTCCAGCCCTCCTGGTCAGCCGCATCCGTCCGGATCCCTTCTTCAGCTCCATCCGTCCGGATTCTGGTCCAGCCCTCCTGGTCCACCGCATCCGTCCGGATCCTCTCACTGACTGCATCCGTCCGGAAGCCGGTCCAGCCTTCCCGGTCCACTGCCTCCGTCCGGGTCCCATCAGCCATCCTCAGGCTCGCCGACGTCGGGTGGTCTGGCCCTTCCCAGTGTGAAGTGCTCAGGACCCACCACCTCCTTCCACCCGTACACGAAGTCCTTGAAGAAGGGGTACACCTGTTCCTCCATCAGACGGGGGAAGTCCGACTCGGCGAGGGCGAAGATCCCGGTACTTCTCGACAACCTGGCTCGGTGTCCTTCTACTGCAGTGCAGGACACGATCACGTGCTCTGCAGTCTCAGGGACTCCACAGGTGGGGCACCGGGGGTCTATGTCCTTTCCATGTTCCTGTAGTTTCCCCCGGAAACCTCCATGCCCTGTCAGCATCTGCGAGACCCAGTAATCAGGGAGGACCCATCTTGCCTTCAGCCTTTCTTGGACGGTGGGGAAGAACTTCCTTAGGGTAGCTCCCTTCTGACTCCCTACCCACCGTCCATTCCACTCCTCGATGGTATCCTCCCTCAATATCTTCTTCCATTGGTTGGGGTTCTCGCCGATTCTGGTACGGAGTCCCTCCGGTAGCGCGTCGAGCCCCTGCCTCTTCACATTATACTTTATTCTGTCCTCCTTGAGGACGAGGTCTAGGGGCATCGCTCCGGCTAGCACCTGCACCGCCTCATGCGACACCGTTCTGTATGTCTTAGTGACCCTAAGCAGAGCCAGTCTCTGGATCGTCGCCAGTCTCTTCCTCTGCAACTGCGTGAGGTGTTGGCTCCATGCTGGGGATGCGTACCTCAAGATACCCATGACCACGCCCTTGTAAATGGTCATTGTAGCTGGGTATCTGATGCCCCAGAACGCACCCCCAATCCTGTACAAGCCATTTATAGACCGGGTCACCCTATCCTTCAGGTAGTCTAGGTGAGGGGTGACGTCGAATCTTCTCCTCATCTTCACTCCTAAATACGTCACCTCCTCACCCATCCTCACTCTCTGGCCATCTATCTCCAATATGATAGGGTGAGCCCTGTCTGTGGAGCCTCTTACGAGCATGGCTTGGGTCTTGGCTGCGGCCATGCTCAGCTTCCTCCTCACGCACCATTCTGACACGAGATTGGCGCACCTCTCTGCCTGTGTTTTCAGTCTGGCTCTGCTATCCTCGGCCACTATGACCGCCAGGTCGTCGACGTAGGCCGTGGCAAGGAACCCTCTCTCCTCCAATTCCCCCAGCAGCTGGTCGAAGACAAGTTTCCACAAGGCCGGACCCAGGACAGAGCCCTGCGGACAGCCTCTCTCTATCCTCCGCTCTACCTCGTAGTAGCTACCTCTGATGTTTACGCTCCTGTTACTGAGGTAACTACTAACGAGGGAGTACAAATTGCTGGGGGTGTCGAACTCCTGCAGCCGCTGGAGCACGTAGGGCCACCATACACTGTCGAAAGCGGAGGATATGTCGAAGAGCACCAACATGACATATTTCTCCGCTCTCTCCTCCACGTCCCTACGCACTCTCAGCAGCGCATCGGTGGTTCCCTTGCCACGGGTCGAGCCGAATTGCCGTGGATGACTAGCTGCACTGAGGATCGGTCGAAGACGCGTGACGATCAGTTGCTCCAGGACTTTGCTGACGACAGGGAGGAGGCATATCGGCCTGTACGCCTTAGGCGATGCTTTGTCCTTCCCTCCTCCCTTGTAGAGCAGTCTCAAGTCTGCGGTCCTCCACTTGCTTGGAAAGTGACCCCTCTCCAAACAATCATTGAATATCTGGAGGAGCTCCTCCTCAACGTACGGGGCACTATTCCTGAGGACTGCAGCGTCTATTCCGTCCAGTCCCGGAGCTCTCCCGATCCTCTGCTTCTCCACGGCCAGACGAAGGTCCCATATGTCCCATGGTGGGCATAGGTCGGTACCTGGTGGGTATACCGTGGTGCGTCTCACCATGGCGTCTATCTCGCTGTCCTGGGACGGGTCATCCCTGGGGTATGTAAAATCTACGTACATCGATGCCGCTTCCTCCAGGGTGGTTGCCTGGGCTCCTCCTACTCTAAGGGAAGCCATCATCGTGAGAGGCTTCACCTTGCCCAGTGCCACCCTGTACGGTATTCCCCAGGGGTTCTTCTCCGTCTCTGCAACGATGAATTCGTCCCAGGACCTTTTCTTCTGGTGACGCACGCCGTTTCGGTACACTCTATACCTACGCTTAGTCTCTTCGCGGAGTGCAGGTCTCAACTCTTCGTCTCTGCACTCCTGGTACCTACGCCTAGCCCTGTAATACTCCCTCTTCACTTGGGTCAGGGCTGGTGTCCACCATGGGACCGGACGTACTCTCGCCCTTCGGCGTCGGAGGGATGCACTCGCCGCTTCCGAACGACCACATTCTTCCGACAACATGGCTCTTGGATCGCCATGATGTCCACGTTCCGGGCGAGAGTACGTAACTCATCTGCGACCATTCGTCTTCGGCCCATGTTGACCTGCAGGATCTGCAGGCTACGCATACCGGGTCCTCTTCGCCAGTCCCTCCATCATCTCCAGGTGTATCGGGCACTCCCTGCTGCCCGCACAATGCTGGAGGTCCTTCCCCTCTCTGCCCTTCGCTTTGCAATTCCTGCAGCAAGGGGCGGCTCCTCTGGTCCTCCCCGGGCACTCACTTGCCTTGTGCCCGGTACCCGTGCACCATCTGCACGCAATCTCCTTGCTGCAGGACTTTGCAGGGTGGCCATAGTCTTGACACTTTAGGCAGAGCAAGGGGTCGAGGTAGTCTCTCATGGAGAGGCTCCACCATCCTCCGCTGACGTCCTTCTCCGTCAGCTCCATTAATGCCAGCCTAATGGATGGGTGGGTCTCCATCACCCAACTCCTCGTGAGTCCACTTCTCACTGGAGTGGAGAAGCAGGGTCTCATCCACCCCCTCCTTTCCTTCTCCTCACACTTAACCTGCGGGATCTTTCCCCACAGGTATCTCTCCAGGGTCCCTTCCTCCCAGTGTTTGGGGACCTTTCTAACCTCTATCCGGGGCCACCTAGTCTTGGCAAGGCTTACCTCGAGCCCCTTTTCCGCCATTTTGCTCCAGGTTAAGATTTTTCTGGCCTGGTCGGCCCCTTCCGTCCTTACCAGGACGGCACCAGACCTAGTCACTTTTTCAATTTTTGCTGTGGCCCCTAAGGCCTCGAGCTCCTCCTTTGTTGGCAATTGTTCATAGATCTTACTGGGGGACCAGTTACCATCGGTCCCCTTCCCCTTCACCGTGATGTAGGTGACTATCTCCTCTTGGGGTTTGGGAACCGACTTTAGGGCCACTTTCCCCAGCACATCCGCAAACGTCTTCCTTCTGGGAACCTTCTCCATCTTCTCCCTGTCCTCTTCTGCCCTAACTCTGGGTCTTGGCCTTCTCTTCTTCTTCTTCGCCTCTGTCCACGGCTCCTCCTCTTCCTCTTCGGTTGTTTCCGTGACCAAGGTCACGCGTCTAACCGTTTCCTTTTCTTCTTTCTGGGCCTTAGGAACCTGTATCACCTGCTTCCTAGATGGCCCCGCCAATCTTCCAGGCTCCTTCCCTTTTCCTTTCCTCTCTTCTGCCCGGGTCTGGGCTGTGTGCTTCAGAATTTGGGTCTCCTCCTTTGACAGCTTTAGGGTGTCGATAATCCTGTCGACCCTGTGCACAGTTGGGGATACCCACTTCTTCATTTCTTCGTCATAAGTGGCTCCGACGGCTTCACTTATAGAGTTGGCCACCATCGGGGCAACTACCGCCGAGACCTTAAGGGCTATGACCTCGTGGAGATAATCCGTGGATAGAGCCTCTCTAACCACGTGTTTCACGAGCTGGGGAACTCCTCTCCACTTCTCTTCGAGGGCCACGATCATGTCTCTCATCTCCGTGACCCTCCCGTTCAAGTAGGCCTGCTGATCTAGGGTACACTTAGTCCTTTTGCGGAGGTACTCCCTAATGCCCTCCGCTGCTTTATAGGCCTTCGAAGAGGGCCTATCCTCGTCTTCTTCTCGCGATGGGGGGGTTTCGTTCCTGGCTCTTTTGGGCCTTCTTGGGTTCTGAGGGGTAACCTTTGGACCCAGGTTATCCTCGGCCCCCGTCTCCTCGTCCGTATCCTTATAAGACTCCACGTCCGTCGAGGTGTACGTCCTAGCCACGCCAGCGTATGAATTTGAGGATTTAACCGCCGCCATTTTGTTCTCGAGGTCCATGTTAGCGGCCATTTTGACCACCCTTTGTGGTTTTGGTGGCTCTTCTAACTGATCCATCAACAAAAGCTCAGTATTTTTCGGTCCCTCGACCGGAGTTTCTGAATCCCCCATTTACGTAATAAATTACGCGAAATATGGGTTTCAAAAAAAGGTTTTTAACTGTGCGATTCCCGCGCGTGGTTCTCACCTTTCCGCACTTAACCTAACTTATAACTATTATCGGTCAAATGACCTCCTGTCCAGCGCTCACCAAAAGTCAAATAAAAATAAAAACACAAAACATAAAATAAACCCTATAACGGGTGAAAAAACTTATAAATTTTTTGACCCTCCTGTCCTCCGGGCGTCCCGATTCGCCACTTAGTGTCCCTCGGGAATCACCCACGCGCACTCACTCGCGCCAGCACACCAATAAACACAGGCAAGTTAAATACACGCCTTACCTCACCGGTGTCTAGGAGCAGACTGAGCTCTGAGTAAAACTACAATGGGTGGGGATAATCCCACGGAACGGCCAGACGTAGGTCCTTCTTCATCGACAGCCAGAACGCTGATCGGGCGAAGTCGGTTAACGATCAAGTGCTCCGGGACTTTGCTGACGACTGGGGGGAGGCATATCGGCCTATATGCCTTAGGCGATTCCTTGTCCTTCCCTCCTCCCTTGTGAAGCAGTCTAAAGTCTGCGGTCCTCCACTTGCTTGGAAAGTGCCCCCTCTCCAAACAATCATTGAAAATCTGGAGGAGCCCTCCTCGACGTACGGGGCACTATTCCTGAGGACCGCAGCGTCTATTCCGTTCAGCCTTGGAGCTCTCCCGATCCTCTGCTTCTCCACGGCCAGACGAATATCCCATATACCCCATGGTGAGCATAGGTCAGTACCAGGCGGATATTCCGTGGTGCGTCTCACCATGGCGTCCACTTCACTGTCCTGGGACGGGTTGCCCCTGGGGTAAGTAAAATCTATATACATCGTAGCCACATCCTCCAGGGTGGTTTCCTGGGCTCCTCCAACTCTAAGGAAAGCCACCATCGTGAGGGGCTTCACCTTGCCCAGCGCCACTCTCTACGGTATTCCCCAAGGGTTCTTCTCCGTTTCATCGACAATAACTTCATCCTCTTCATCCTAAGGACCTCTTCTTCTGGTGACGTTTCGGTATACCCTATACCTACGCTTCGTTTCTTCGCGGAGTGCAGGTCTCCTCTCTTTGTCTCTGCACTCCTGGTACCTACGCCTGGACCTATACTACTCCCTCAGTTGGGTTAGGGCCGGCATCCACTATGGGTCCGGACGTACTCTCGCTCTTCGGCGTCGGAGGGATATGCTCGCCGCTTCTGTGATGGCGCCCGTCAGCATTGCCACTCTGTGGTCAATCTCTGACTCCTCCTCTATCGGCGCCATCATCTCCCACTCTCTATCCGCGAGTACACCCTCCAGTTCCCTGAAGAAGGTCATCCAGTCCGCCGATCGGGTCACGAAGCCCTTGTCGACTTCTAAGGCGTTCCCGCGTTCCTCTTGCACCACACTGAAAGCGATGATCCGGTGGTCGGAGCTCGTGTCAGACCGTAGGGTCCAGTCCGCAATGCGCCGCGCCATTGTAACCGTGGCGAGTGTCACGTCTATCCAGCTCTGACCCCTCGCTCCAACAAATGTGGGGCCAGAGGGCTCGTTAACGATCACGAGCTGACACCTCGCCAGGCTCTCTTCTACTGCTCTCCCTCTGGCGTCTGTGCGCACTGAACCCCAGGCCGTGCTCCACGAATTGGTGTCGGAACAGACTATCGCGTTTCTATACCTTTGCGCGACAGCCTCCACGGCAGCTAGACTATCCTCGGCGTTAGCCGGTCTCGGCGGCATGTACGTGGACACGAGGGCGAACGTGATGCCGCCCCATCTTTACATAGCATGCCGCCTGATCTGCCGTGGTGAAGTTCTTCAGTTCCATCACGTCGAGGGCAGGATTGACAATCACTATTGCCGCTCTGGGCCTCCTCTCTCCACTGCTCATAGCGACCACCCTCGACGCTACACCAAATCCAGCGACCACATTGTTCTGACACCATGGCTCCTGGATCGCCATGATGTCAACGTTCCGGGCGAGAGTACGTAACTCATCCGCGACCATTCGTCTTCGGCCCATGCGGACCTGCAGGATCTCCAGCCTACGCATACCGGGTCCTCTTCGCCAGCCCCTCCATCATCTCCAGGTGTATCGGGCATTCCCTGCTGCCCGCACAATGCTGGAGGTCCTTCCCCTCTCTGCCCTTCACTTTGCAGTTCCTGCAGCAAGGGGCGGCTCCTGTGGTCCTCCCCGGGCACTCACTTACCTTGTGCCCAGTTCCCGTGCACCATCTGCACGCAATCTCCTTACTGCAGGACCTCCCCGGGTGGCCATAGTCTTGGCACTTTAGGCAGAGCGGGGGGTCGAGGTAGTCTCTCATGGAGAGGCTTCACCATCCTCTGCTGACTTCATTCTCATACAGCTCCATTAACGCTAATCTGATAGATGGGTGGTGACTTTATCTCATTTTTTTGCAATGCCATCAAAACAAAACGAACCGGAAGAGCGAGTGGTGGTATTATTACATTTATAAATAAAAATATCGCTGAAAATGCCATTAACTTGGAGTCAAATCAGTATTTTAACATCATAAACTTCTCCATAGACAATAAAAAGTTTATCCTGGCTAACATATACTTACCTCCCGGTTGAGACATAGACGAATGCCTCGACTTATTTAATTATACAATGTCTAAAATTTTGATTAATTTCTCAGATAATTACATAGTCTTATGCGGAGATTTCAATGGATATGTGGGCAGCCTAAACAATATCGATCATATTATACTTGAAGGCACCAATCTTTTCGCCACGTGAATAGTAAAACACGAGAACATAAATAGACGCGGTAAACTTATTGTGGAAATAATGGTTTCTATTTATGTAACGGCCGATGTTTATCCGATAGACCAGGAAAGTTCACACATATTTCTACAAGAGGTAAGAGCACAATAGACCTGATATGGGTTAATGAAAAATGCCTTCCAATAGTCAAAGACATGAAGGTATCCGCATTTTCAGAACTAACCGATCATCTGGCCTGCACTATTCTCCTAAATAATATAGATCACAATACACTAAAAATCAAAGACAGCAGCCAAAACCAACCTCAGAAAGTAGCAAAGTACACACAGTGGGAACCAGATAGGATCAATATCTTTCAAAATAACCTAATCTTATCGCAACGAATATATTTTAATTCAGATAATACTAACCATTTGTATGCAAATTTCACAGCTGCAATGACTGAATCCTTAGTTGATGCAGGTTTAATGGTGTATGGGTGTCAGCACAAAAGATACAAAACTAAATGGTATGATTTGGAGTGCAAACATCTGAAAACACAAATAAGGAAGAGATACCGAGAATTGCTAAAACGAAATTTCGCTCAGCTTATTGTGGAAGAATATCTTTCCACTAGAAATAATTACAGGAAATTAATAAAACAAAAGAAAGAAGAATACAGAATCACAATCATAAATAAACTAAAAGACGTTAAAAATAGCTCCGACTTTTGGAAGTATCTCTGAGACCGGATACATTTGTCACAAAACGAAATAGATATTGACACTTGGACACAATATTATAGCTCATTATATGTAGATAAAACTTCAATTGACTCTCTATTCTTTTCCGTTACTCATCCATTTCTAGACCGACCATTTTCAAATGAGGAACTTCAGAACTGAAGTTTTCTGAAGAATACAGTACTGTATTCACCGCAGCAAACGAAACAAATCCCCTGGACCTGATAAATTGACATATGAAGTATTTAAAAACATGACACCACAGTGGGAACACTATTTGTTAAATCTTTATAACAATGTCATGGATTCGGAAAACCTCCCACTCGCATGGTCTAGATCAGAGCTAAAGCAGATCTATAAGAAAGGAGATAAAAAGGATCCAGAAACAACATCATCAAACTTTTTACCCTTATCTTAGCGAACAGAATCCAGCATTGGGCAGAACGTGAAAATTTAATCCCTGAGGAACAAGCAGGGTTTAGAGAAGGTAGAGGCTGTGTGGAACAAATATTCACACTCATGTCATTAATTAATATTAATCTGCAGGCAAAGTTAAGTTACGTGTACGCTGTGTTCGTGGACTTTAGAAAGGCATTCGACTCTATAAATCAGAACCTTCTGTGGCAAAAGTTGTTTACAATAAGCATTAGTGGAAAAATAATTAGAATTGTGAAAAAATTGTACGACAAAGCCACAGTGCAAATTAGTATTAACGGTAACTATTCTGAGGATATAGATGTCACGTTATGGCTTTTACAGGGGGAAAGTCTTAGTCCTGTTCTTTTTATTTTGTTTATATCAGACATAGTAAACTTTTTTTGGAACAGAGGAGCAACTGGTGTCCCTGTTAGCGAAGTATCGATGCTCTTACTTGCTGATGATATAGTCCTACTCAGCGAATCTTGGCAGAGCGCACATAAAAAACTTAAAATATCAGAATTATATTGTATGCAAAATTCTTTAACTCTGAACCCGGAAAAGTCAAAAATCATAGCGTTCCACAAGTCACCAAGAAGTAAAAAACCACTATACTGGAATAACGTGAAGTTAGAATATACCAAATCATGCATCTACCTTGGAGTTCCTTTTCTATCATTAGTAAAGTTTTCCCAAACGGCAGAACACTTTGTTCAACGGTCAACAGTAGCAAGTGCAAAAGTGAAAGATATCCTACGACGGGGCAAAAGTGACACCTGGCAAACAAAACTAGCCCTCTTCGACACCATTGTCTCTTCAACTCTCCTCTACGCAGCTGAGACCTGAAGCTTAAATTATTTGGAAGTTATCGAAACCGTACAAACCAAGTTTTTGAAATCCGTATATTTCTGGCCTAAAACTACGCCCAACTATTTAGTACGCCTAGAAACAGGTCGTCTCCCACTTTCTGTAATAGTCTTTAAGAAACTTCTTAATTTCTGCATAAAAATCCTCTCATTACCTGGGGATAGATTACCACGGCAATGCTTTAACAGACTTTTAACTTTGGATAACAGACAACAAGACTTCAGATCAAATTGGGTATCACAATTTTGTACTCCCAGCATTTTTCCAAAGTTTGCCTCATTACAAAAACTTGATCAACGGTACCTCTTTCTCGCCTAAATCCACACTGGTATTCTCCAAGTATATTTTCGGTGAAGTAGCCAAGTCTTTTAGCTTTATATTTGAGAAAATTTTATATGCAGCACCCACAAGAGATATCCCTCTATAATTCTGGCAAAGCTGTTTATCTCCTTTTTTATAAATTGGGGATATAAGGCTGACGCTCCAGTCACTAGACATACTTTCTTTTTCTCATATTTCTTCTATTAGCTGATACAAATGATTTAAAAGTTCCTCTCCACCATGCTTAAAGAATTCCGAACTAAGGCCATCTTCACCCGGAGCTTTCCCGTTCTTCAATTTTTCAAGCGAATCGGTTACTTCTTCTATAGATAGTGATTCCAAATCATCAACTTCCTCATCAGAATTAATCACTTCAGATTCACGTTCCGCACTAATTTCATTCAACAGATCACAAAAATATTCTCTCCATCTCTCTGTCACATGGATGCTCTCTAATACTTTTCCTTCCTTATCCTTACATGAGTCTATTTTGAATTGAAAGTCTCTGTTCATGTATCTTATTGCACCATAGAATTTTCTAGTTTCATTGCTCAACCGTAATTCCTCAATCTGCGCAACTTTTTCTTTTAAAAACTTTTATTCTTATTTCTTATTAGTTTTTTTGCTTTTCTACGGCTATCTTTGTATGTTGTGCCACCCTGTCTAGTAAATTGCTGCAGAACAACCATTCTCAGTTCATTTCTCCTTCTTAAGACCTCTAAAAATTCCTCATCGAAACATTCCTTATATCCCAAATCCTTCTTTTCTCCTATTACTTCCTCTGCCGATTTAGAGATAGCTTCTTTGATTCTGCACCACCTCCCATCAACTCCACCATCCACACCATCTCCCACACTCCCTATTAGCCTTCTATCTACCGTTTCTCTGAATCTCGTTATCGCTTCTGTATCCTTGAATCTATCCAGATCCCATTTCTTCCTTCCCCATTTTTTTTACCAAGCTTAACATATGTTATACGCTCTCTTAGTTTCGCTTTGACGACATAATGGTCCGAGTCACAGTTTGGTCCTCTAGCAGTTTTAACATCAATAATTGATTAGGAATGGCGCTTATCAACTAGTTCATGGTCTATCTGACTAATAGTTCCATTTGGAGCTTTCCATGATCCTTTATAAATATCTTTACGTTGGAAGCCCGTACTTTTTATCAACATATTATTGGCCTCAGCGAATTGACACAGATGTTTACCATTTTCGTTAGTCGTGCCATGAAGTGAAAAATGTCCTGCAACAGTCTGCGTAAAGCTTTCCTTTCCTACTTGAGCGTTCATATCTCCAAGTATAATTTTAATGTCAAATTTCTGAGTTGCATGATAGGTTCGCTCTAGATCTTGGTAAAACAGAAGCTTTGCATCATCGTCACTATCTTCTGTAGGTGCGTACACCGAAAACAAGCTAATATTTCTGAATTTACCCTTCAATCTCATCCTGCATATCCTTTCATTTATTGGTTCAAACAGAAGCAAACTTTTTCTGATTTTACCAATAATCATAAATCCTGTTCCATATTTTCCATTTATTTCATTGGTCCCCCTAGATAATACTGTATATTCCTGTTTATTAATTCTACCTTTTCCACTCCACCTAATCTCCTGTAGTACTAATACGTCAAATTTAAAATTAAGCATCTGGTTCGCAACTTCTGCCATTTTGCCTGGCTGGAGCATCGTACGTACATTCCATGTACCAATAACCATATCCAAATTCCGTTGTCTTTGTCCACTAATCACATCCAGCTTTCTTTTGTCTTTGGGTTTCTGAACAATAGATTTTTTTTCCGAGGTAGGGCTGTTAACCCCACGCCCAATCCCTAACCAGGAAAACCAGGTCATTTAACATCAGGGTTTCCCTCCCTTAGGCCAATTACTTTCACTGCAGTTCTATGAGCTCGGTCTGCCCATGGTTTCTTTTCAGAGTTTCATTCCTAGCCTTTGGGGTTCCAACCCCTTAACATGCAAGGCAGCATGGGTAAGTGCTTATTTACTGGCGGCACTGACTCGCCATGGCACAACATCGTTATGGAGATTCTGTGGTATTTAACCGAGATGCGCTCACAACAAGCAACATCCCGCCACACTCTGATAATGTTGCCGCCTCGGTCCGGGACTGCTTATTTGGATATACTCCTTATTCGCAGCTACCCACCATATCTAGTGGGATTTCACTATCCGCAACCTGTGACCCGTCCAGTAGCTGAGGCTCGCCCTAGACCTTCTTCAGACTGCAGTACCTAAAAGAGGCAATATTAAACTTAAGTATCTATATCTAAGGAATTAATGTGAGCATTTAATAAATTATCCACGTGGGTCGTGGTGAAGAAGGGCTACTGAACCATGGGTGTGATAATAATAACAAATTTTAGTACCGTCGCTATCGCTATATCTGCTTCTTCTATCTACTTCGCTTTCGCATTTTTTTTTCTTTTTGTATGCCTTTTAGCTTGTAGGAGCCTATTTTCTTCTTTTTCAACATTGTTACATTTTCCCTAGAGTCCAGGCCATCTTCACTCCATATTTTATTCATTTTGAGAAGGTAATGGTCAAAACATATTTCAAATCTATTATATTCCTCAGATGGTCCCTCCAACTAGGAAGTATCCAGCAATAGTCCTCTCTGCTCTACCTTTCTTTTACAGCAAATTTATAGTAATCTCGATGGGGGAAAATAGCATTGCCAAAAACTAGGATAGTTATTCTGCACAGACCTTATTGTTTAAGTTGACATCTCCATAGGAACCAAGAACCCTAGACCAGCTTTCCTACTCTTGCATTCAAATTTCGAGATAATTGGTTCACTGGGAGCATTGTTGATTTATTTAACCGCACTTCGCCCTTAATAGCGGATCGATCAGAAACACGACAGAAGATCTGATCACCAATAGCAGATTTTACTCTTCCTCGTTTCTTTATTCCAGTGATTCCAAGAATAGGTCCTGTTCTTCTTCTTCTTGCTCTTCCCTCTTCTACCGCAACGCAGTGTGAGGTGCCTTTCTATATAGTCTGATCCATGCATCCCGGTCCAGCACCAGATGCTTCCTCCTCCTCCACTCCAGACCTTCCTGTCAAAGGCCTCCTTCAACCCTTCCTCCAATGTCTTTCTACAGTTTTATATGTAGATTGCTAAAAAACACCAAAAGCTAGTAGAGCTGTATTTTTTACTTTTTGGAGTCTTCTGAAGCCCAGTTGGAAGGGTCTCATGCTTGGTACTGATTTTTTGAGTGCAGTGTCGAGAGTAATTATGAAGAGGAGAGGGCTCAAACTACAGCCCTGCCTGATGCCGATATTGGTTACAAGCTCTTTGGAGCTGCAATGGCATGTTCTGACTACATTACTTTGTTTTTTATATAGGCTTAAGATAGCTTGTCTTAGTCCTATTTCTATTCCCATTTCCTGCAACGCCTGTTCTGTGTCTAGTATTTTAACTCTGTCGAAGGCTTTCCAAAGCTCCTGTTCTATATCATTTAATCCTCTTAAGTTCCTAATCTAATATACCGTTATCCACGCCAGATTTAATCTCTCGATATAACTTTTGAACTCAATAATTAATCGATAAATAGGTTAGTTCAGTGAACAAGACAATGTATATACATTTTTTTTATTTTGCAAAACCAAAAATATTAAAGAAGAAAATTTACATTAAGATGTCTGTTAAAAAAATACCTATATAATAAATTGTATCATTTATAATTGCCAATAGTTTGCCATTTAGAAGGTTAAAATAAATGAACTAAATATTAGTTTTATAATGGTAAAAAAATGAAATAGTCATATATAAAACTAAACTCCTGCTCATCGAAATAATAAAGAATATCGAAAGAATATGATTTTAATTCAGAAAGATTTTTGTAGGTAATAAAAATATGAATTTCACAAAAACATTATCTCAAATATGGGGGAAAAAACAGTCACATTTTGCAAAATAATATATATATATATATATATATATATATATATATATATATATATATATATATATATATATATATATATACACACACACACATATAGATAATTTAAATGTAGCATTTCCAAGTCAATTGTAACCTTTTCCATGCCAATTGTTAAATTTTCCATTTCAATTGTAACCCAGCAGGACTTAAATCGTAAATATTATATTTTATTACTTTTATTATTAAAATAATTATTTTAATTTCAATAATGGCTTATGAAATAATTTCAGCATATTCTACTGAAATTATTTTTTTCGTTTATTGATAATTGATATTAAGTGCTAATTTCAACTCCTGTCTGGACCTATGGACTCGAACTCTGGGGGAGAGCTAAATTTTCGAATGTCAAACGCATCCAATGTCCTTCGAACAATAATCTATACTCCTTACTATGTAACCAACAATACCCTACATTTAGACCTTATTCCTTCCAAGTTCTGTATGTCTGCGGTTATAGCGCTCTCTCTCAGTTTCCACTGTTTTTCAATGGCAGAGACGCGATTGAGTGAGAAGCGCTGGGATATCCTGGAGTCATGCTTTTCCATCCATAAGCGGGGGGACAAGCCTGGCTCGGGTCTTTTAGATCGATTGTAAATAGTGTATATAAGTATGCCTGCGCTTAAGATGTTACGTTTATTTTATTTTATATAAGTTTATTTATTATTTCTTGTATTTAGTTTACTTTTTATGATTTCATTTTTTTTTTGTAAGTATGGTATGAATGATTTCTTGGGGATCACTAATACCATTGTCCCTGTTCTCTCTTCACAGTCCAATTTCAACTAGTTGTAGGTTTAAAAAAAAAATTTTGTTGTTAATTTATTTTTAAATATTTATCATGTTTTTTTTTTTGGAGGGGAGAAGTTTGTGGATTTCATCGATTTGGTGATCGTTCATTAGGATTTCAAAGTTGCTAATGTCGAATTTACTATCGAAATTTTGTTCGTCACCAGCATTTCTAATTAATTATTAGTTCACAAAATTCTTCTATATAGGCATCGTTTATTAGTATTTCAAGGACGCTCTTTCCGAATTCACTATTGGATTTTTGATTACGCATGCGCATTTCAATTTTCCGTTACTTTTAAAGTTTTGTATGATATTGGGATCGTTTATTAGATTTTCGAGGGTTCTGATTCCATTTTTTGAATAGATTTTTAATCGAGCATGCTCATTTCGAAATATTATTACAGTTAACACTTTTCAGCATAGGTACTGTTTAATAGGTTTTCAAGGATGCTATATCTGAATTTACTATCGGATTTTCCATCACGCATGCGCATTTCGCTTTTCAGTTACTATAAGGTTTTCGAGGATTCTGATTCTGTTTTTTTTTTAATTGTATCTTATATCAAGCATGCGCATTTCAATTAATATTATAGTTGATATTTGTTGGAATAGGTATCGTTTATTAACTTTTTAACGTCTATATTTTCGAATTTGCTATCGGATTTTTGATCGCACATGCGCATTTCAATTAATTATTACTGTTGAAGTATTCTTCGATATAGAGATCGGTCATAAGGTTTTCGAAGCTTCAGATTTCGTTTTTATATTGGATTTTTTTTTATCGAGAATCAGGTTCTAATATAGAATATGTATAAGAAACTAATCAATACCTTACTCACAAAATGTCTAGTATAAATGTCAAAAGGAATAATTGTGTTCAAAATTATCATTTATATTTAACCTCTTTATTGAATCTAGATGTAGGTGAAAATTTTGTTGATCAGTCTATTATGGCCATAGTTTATAATAAAATTGTATGCTTTCCTATCCTTTATGAGCATGAGCCTCATAAAATTATACCTATCAATTTTGGTATAGAAGCTTTAAAACAGATAAAATTTGATCCAATTACCATTGAAAAGTTATGAGGATTATACCATAGATCCGGGGTTCCCAACCCTAGGCACGCTGGCCATAATGTGGCACGCTGAGAGTTCGGAATTGGTACGCGGCGGCCAATAGGTTTATTATTTTTAGTGCTGCTAAAAATAAAAAATTAAAGTCCTCTCCCTGGGATGAAATTTTTATTGTATAAATAATAGTCATTACCTGATTTCATTATGTTACATTAAGGGAAACTCTATTTTTAAAAAAAGCGCCTGTACTATATATGTACGTCAGAGGTAAACTTTCGTAAGACCAATTTTGATTTATTTATATAGTTGTATTATTCTGGCCAAATTTTTCGAGTAAGTATCGTAGATAGGCTAAAAGGGAAATAGAATATGCAGCAATTCAAATATAAAGATTGAACACAATCCACAACAAGGAATACAGTGCGAAATCTGAAACCTCTACCGTACAGATATAGAAATAATTATTGTAAAGGTGACAGGGTATAAGGGAGGGGGAGGCACACCTCATAATGAGGAATCCTTAGTTGTGACACGCGTTATAAAAAGGTTGGGCACCCTTGCCTTAGATCATACTGAGATTTTATTGTATATAATTACTGGTATTGTATTTTATTTATTAGGCGTAGAGTCCCAGTTCCCATCCCTACGAAATCTTTTACATTCCTTACATCCCCCTGGGTATCCTGCAGAATTTGATGGAAGAGCTATAGCCTACAAAAATGCCTATAATTCAAATAAACTTAATACTTAAAGCTCAAGGGTCTTAGCATTTAAGGAGGACTTATTAGATGGGTTCCTGACCCAGGAAGTTAATAAAATAGGTTTATAGCCTCAGGAAGTTTTGGAATTACTTCCTGACCACGGTGTACTCACTCAGTATGTGCAGGTATATTCACCTTAATCCCTTCCACTTTTTCTTATGAATATTTATGTTAGCTCTAGAATTAAGAAGATTGTCTATTGTAAGTTGTCACTGTCATTAGATCACAACTATAAGTTATGTGACTCTGTATCTTTAACTAATAAGGTATTATCTAAGACTAGCACACATCAACTTTGTTAATTGTGGAATAATACAAGAATATGTCAACCGGAGAACTAAACAGCTACAAAATGCAGCATTGTGTGACCTGCACACGGTAAATAAATTAAGGTGGTAGCATCGTATTGAATGAAACAGGCGGGGAAACTTGTCGGGATGAATAACAAACGAATTAATAATAAGATATCAATGCTAGACTGAGTAAGCGTTTAGGGGGTACGGGTTCAATAAGCTTTTTTATTATTTTAATAATATTTATTAAATAAAACTTAAAATATAAGGAAATCGGACAAAAATGACAGAGACTTGACCTATTTTCTGATTACTTTTGGCGGCCATCTTCATGACGCCATCAGAAATAGTTCATTAGGGATTGATCCTTCTATACCATCATGCGGATATCAACAGAAATAACTCATCCTTTACAAAGTCTGCGATGAAAAATGTTTTTTTAACGTGTGTCTCTGCTACTTGTGGACCTGCAGTTTGTAGATGTTATTTAGCATGTTTATATATTGCCCTTATATTCCAATTAGAGCAAGAGAGACGGTCTCACAGGCTACCAACTTTATTTTAGCCATAGTGAGAAAAACAAGATTCCTTAATGCTTTTGGTCAGCTATGAAATAAAAGTCAACCCACACTAGCAAGAATCAAACCATTAAATCATAGTCTGCATATGAAAGTGTACTGCTCTTAAATACTAGGCCACAACAGACTCTGTAGATATTAGAGTTAAAAAGCCAACTTATTATGTTGAAGTTAATTGTAATATGTTAATGTTAATTATATTAATCTACTGTAATTTTTTTTAAATGTAATAAGTACCTGGAAGAACAAAAGATTTTAAAAGAAATCTTTTAAAATTTATTATGGTGGTTTGGTAATTATTATAATGCAATTAATGTCTAAGTTTTTTTTCTCTCATTTTAACTCACCAAACTAAGTTATAAGATTTCTGGCCAATACTGTAATGCCAAATATATATAAATATGAATATTATAATATAAGGTAAAAAGTATAATAAAGTTATCCCATTTTATAAAGAAATATATATTTTCGACAATAAAAAAATTCACATTATAAACTATATGTAAAAGTAAGAGAAATTATTTATTTTAAAAACATTTAGGATCTCAAAACTGCATTGGCAGAGTATCAAATGTCACCTTGGCATAACATGAATCAGGCAAATGCTGGTCATTAACTACCAGTTCTGTAGGATTTTCTACTCTGACTTTTCTGAATTTGTAACACTGAAACAATAACAAAAATGAACTATAATTTAATAACAACACATAGATTAAAACAAATCAACAATTTATACATATAAAATAATTAAAATGAAACAATATATAAAAAAAAATGGAATCTTACTTTATCTTTATGTGCTGCGTCTACTTCCGTAAACCAGGGATTTGGAATGGCAACAGAGTCACCAATAACAAAAAATCTATGGGCAACAGATAGGTTGAAAACTGTTACAACAACTTCATCACCATTGGCATCAACTAATCCAAAGGAGCTGAAATTTTTTTTATCTTTTTTAAATCACACGACAGAATGATATTATTTAATATACAGATAGAAATCTAAAATAAAAACTCACAAAGGGAATGAACAATCCATCTGAACACTCCATAATACTTTCCCAAATAAAACAGAATTCTTGTTCACTCCGTCTATTAGGGTATTGATAAAAATCAATTTAAAATTAGAATATGGTCCAACCCTAACGGTATTCAGGCCCTAAATAAAAAGATAATTTTAATATATTAGTATATTTATTACATAAAAAAAATATTAAATAGAAAATAATAAAAATTCACATTTTGTAAATGAATTTTCCAAAACTGGAAATGAATTTTCAAAAATGAATGGTTAAAAAAATAAATAAATAAACAGAATTAACGATATTACAAATGTACCAAGATTTATTTGCGAAAAGTCAAATTATTAGATAATAAATCATTGCATGAAATGATAAAATTTCATTAAGAGCATGAAAAGACCTTATTACAGTGTAGTAATCTGCCAAAGAAGAGAGAAATGAATAATACTTAATCCAATATTCCCAAAAAACCTGACCAAAAATATAACAGTATAATTACAGTTACAAGGCAATTATAACAGGAAAATAAAAATAAGATTAAAGAAAAAAGACCATGGTTAGTGATGGTAAGTTAATAATAAATAGACCGAAGCATTTTTCAGACCAGATGTTTAAAGAAAACGGTTGAGTCATTTAAGTAAAAATTAAATCCATCTTATCCTGCAGTTTCAAATTCAATTCATTCAGTTTGTTTAGTTGTCACACAAAGAAGGGATAAGGTAATGACAAAAGCCAATTTTGTTTCAATTCTTAAGACGGCAGCTGAACTATTGAATTTTAGTTTTTATTTAAGGACCGTACTGATATCTTTTACTTACAATCCTTTTAAAATGGCAAATATGCATTTAACAGTTATAATATTACCATTATAGCAGTATAATATATTTTTTTTCTCATTAATAGTATAATTATATTTATTCTTTATTATTTAAAGTTATTTTATATTCTGCAAACAAGCTAACTCTATTTACACAGAAATATCTAATACAATGATAATAAAAATACTTATTAAAATTGATTTATGATATATAACAGAAAAGCAAACTTTGAATAAGAAATATTTTAAGTTTAGGTCAAAAAGAGGATCGGTGATTAAACGCTTATATATAGAAAAAAAATGCCTAAAGTGAAACAAAAGTTCATAATTTGAAAAATTATATTTTAGATAAGGGGTACTCCGAGGTTAATAGCAAATAAATAGTAGCTAAATAGCACTTACACTTAAAATAACTTAACTATTTCAACAATGCTAAACAGCTAAATTTACAGAACACTTAAATGAAAAAAAAAAGAAGTTTAATTTATAAAACAAATAAAAAGCAACTAAAAAATGTAATAAATAATTTTATAATGGCATAAGTAAATATACCTTAATTTTCAGAAACAGATGGTTTTACTAGAATTACTAGAATTGGCCTTCATCAGGGTCAAGCAAAACAAGAATGAAAAAAGAATGAAACAAACAGAATGAAAATATAGAATAATGCAAATTAAAATTAAAATAATGATTTTCATGTAACTTGCCTAACTTATTCTTCAAAAAGGCCTTTAACTTTCCATATATGTAGTACAACACCGAGGAAATGCAGGAAAAAAAAGTTATGATGAAAAGAATATTTTATTTGCGCATAACTTAAGTATGCATTTTATGGTAAATTGGTGAGCTAACATAGCAATCCGGGAGATTGCCAATTTCGGTGTACTTGACAGAATTTATAAGTTTGAGACTCAGTGGACGCGAAATTTAATACTCTACAACTTTCATCTAATGAGTTTTTCTCTTAGAAAACCTATTTCCAAGCTACAGACTCATAACATTACTCGGTCTCAGGTTTTGACATAGTTGGACAAAATGGCCGTTTTCGACCACACCACTTTACCGAATGATTGTGTTTTTTTACTCATTCGATGCAGAATTTAATGCTTTTAATCTTGTTATTCTATAACTATTTTGAGAGAATGAGCAGTTGCCGAGTAACGGGGGTATAACATCTCTAATCAGCCAGCATTTAGAAACGAAAAGCATTGTAATATCGATTTCCGAGTAACATCCTGGGGTGCCCAAATCTCAAGAATATCGGTTGAGTAGTCTCAGGGAAAAGCAGCGCAGACCGACGGCCGGAATTTCTGTATTCAATATGGTCGTTTTACGTACTTTGAAATGTAAAATCTCAAATTGTGATTTGAGATTTTACAATAAGAAAATAAGATAATAAATTAAAAAATAAAAATAAGAAAAAAATGAAAATAAAATAAGAAAAAATGTTTATTCACTATAAAACTAATAAACCAAAAGGGGTGTGAAGTAGGGTTGGAACATCGAAAGGAAAATATCGATATTCGATATTTTGCGATATCGCAAAACCAAATATCGATATCCACCGACAATCGCTAGAAAAATATCGATATATCGATATATTGAAAGAAAATGGATGAAAAAGAAAAGTGCATCATATGAGTATAATGTTAAATTGTGCAAAAAGGTTATGAAATAATCTAATTATTATTATTTATAAAACCATATATTTACTAGCCATGAATCATTATGAAAAGAGATAGAAAACAATTATATTAAAAAAAATGTTATAACAATTTTTTAATTTGAAGTCTTTTAGCCATATTCCATATATTATAGTCTTCCACAAGTTTTTCAATAATAAAACATTCAAACTTCTAAAAATTTTATTGATCTTATAACGCTTCCGACTTTATTGTGCATTCTCAAAACATTCATCTAATAGTATGTAATTCATTTGATCTTGCATCTCAGTACCATCATCATTTATGTAGTTATCAATTTGTCTTTACATAGGATTAATCAACATTATTTGTATATAAACCTTATCTACTAATTATTGTTTGGTGATTAAATATTGTTTGTTGTTATATTTACTGGTAATACTCAAGAATCGTGATCCCAAAATGACGGGCATTTAGATTTTTAGGATCTGACTGATCTTAAAAATAGATCTCCGCCATGCTGGGGTTGCGATTCTGGAGTTTTATTGAATAAAGGAAATTGTTAAAATAAAATATAGTATAATCTCGATAATTCGTATGGTCAATGGTTCGAAAGGTAAATATGAATTATCGAGATATCTAAATTATCGAGATTTCCAATAATCGGTGGTAAAAAATAGGAAGTAACAAAATGAATACAAAATTGTATTAATATGAAGGGACACACAAACGATATAGCTAGATGAAGAAAATCTTAAAGTACAGCTAAACCTTCGTCAAAATAGGCGAAATTTTGAAAAATTATGGGATTACCTTAATTTTGAGGTAGGTGATTCCCATCATCGAAGCTTTCTAAGAGTTTCATCACTACATCCTTGCGTTAAATGTCTTAAATCGTTTAATTATGGTCAAGTATAGAGACTGCAGCTTAGAGGCTGTGTCAAAAAAACAGCAGAAGCAATAACATAGCCACTCAGCCAAGTGTTGTGGGCCTTACATTATCAATAAACAGTTGAAAATTTTCGCTCTTTTTTATTCCATATCTGTACCCATCCGTTGAAAATTTCGGTTATGACACATGCTTTTGTGTTTGAATAATAGACTATCAGTAACGTTTTGGTTTATAAAGCACCTTGCTTTCGCGGATTTGCCCAGTCATGAGCGAACTTAATATTCCAGATCAATCCATGTTGGCGGCTAACAGAATGGTTACAGGTTTTTTTACAATTTTTATTAAAAAGTACTGAGTAGAAAAAAAAAAGAGCAAACCGACAGAAATTCATAGAAACGATCCCACACACCTTTCCTCTTGAAAAGATTAAGAGCTAACCAGATTTTTTATTTGGAAATTCCAATTATAAGACGTTTAAATTACATGGAAGACGAATTATCGAGGGAACCGGATTTCAGTGTTTTTATAGGGAATAAAGGGAGATTTTCAAGAGATCAGAAACTTCAAACGAATTATCGGGATTTACGAATTACCGGCATATGAATTATAGAGATTCTACTAGTTTGCTAATATAGTTTGCCATATGATGTCATCGATATATCGTTGAAAAATATCGATATATCGTATATTAAGATATCGATAGAAAATATTGGTTTTTCAACTCCGATATATCACGTATCGATATTCCAACCCTAGTGTGAAGAGCATGGAGAAGGGGGGGAGGGAGAGCTTTGAATTTGGGAATTTGTTGGTGGCGTTTAGAAGATAAATATACTAAAAGTTCCCACTCCTACCCTTGTCGCTTCCGAGTCAGTTAGAGGATCTGAAGGTGATCGGTCGTTTAGATATTGTGCTCCAGAGGATTACCTACCTAGACTACAACAGATAAGGATTCTTTTATTTTATTTTTTACTTTTGCCACAGTTAATTATTTGTCTATTTGTTTTTTATCTAATTATATTTACTATTGTAAATACAATTAAAGTAATAGATTAAGTAGTTAAAATGTATGAGCTATTTTTTAGCTCAACAAAAAGACGAAAACGAGGTCGGATGAAAACTCCACCTGATCCGATACAGTTTAATGCAGTTATAAATAATATACCAACATACTTATTAATAAACAGAGAAGGAGATGAGAGATTCCAAAAGGTATCTCCATTTCTAATACATAAATTTATTAACAATTTGATTGGAGAAGTAAAGAACATAAAGAAATTACGAGACGGAGATTTACTCATTGAAACTAATAATAATAATCAATCAAAAAAACTTTTAGAATGCAAAAAATTTGCTGATCAATTTAATATACCTGTTAAACCGCATTGAACATTAAATTACAGTAAGGGGGTTATAAGATGTTATGACTTGCAATATTTAGAAAAAAACGAAATAATAACCGTAATGGTAATAATGGTAAAATAAATGATATTCAAAGAATCAAAATCAAAATAAATGACAACCAAAAATTTACTAATTCATATATTGTGATCTTTCCGACACCATTCCCTCCCGAAACCCTAAGAATTGGTTACCAAAATATTAGAGTTCAAAAATACACACCAAATCCTATAAGGAGTTTTAGATGTCTTAGTTTTTCTCATCATACACTAAAATGCACAAACCCTAAAACCATCTGTTCTCAATGTGGCGAGGAAAAACACACAGATGATAAATGCACTAAAAACCCCAAATGTATTAACTGCAATGGTGAACATAACAGTTTGGACCGTTCGTGCCCCATTTTTAAAATGAATAAAGAAATTAAGTGTATTCAGTTTCCTAAAAAAGTGCCGTATAATGAAGCGAAAAAAATATATAAAATAGAAAATCCCCAAAATTTGAATAGACTATTCTCTGAGATAACTAGATCTCAGAAATCATTAAAAACACAGGAAACAGGTACTCAGACAGATTTATTTTTCCAATTTGAAGCTCCAGCAAATCACCAAATAAAGGTGACCACTAAACATTCCTCTCCCTCTCCTAGCACATCGGCCGTGTTGGGACCTAAACCACAGCGTACCATCGTGACCAGATCGGCGACGGCAGCCCCTCCCTCACCACCGTCCTTAACTAGAGTCTGGGGAAAGGAGATTCCCAAGGCGAAGATAGCCGATTCCACCCGAATCCTCCCTTCTTTTCTCTCGTTGCTTTTTCTGCGTGATTGTACCGCTCTTATGGATTTTAATTTTTTTCAACTGATCTTCATAATTTAAAGTTCATGATTAATGAAAACTATAATAAGTAATGATCTAAACTTATTTTTAACAATTTAATTTTCTTTAAAAATAAGTTAAATAAATGCAATTATTATTATCCATCATGATTATCGTCATGATTAAAATCCACAAAATTATCCATTTACTATCGTATAAATTAAAATCTAAAAAAATTAAATCACAATCAGTATCGCAACTTCGAACTGATATTAGAGTTCAGACCACTGTGCGATGTAACAAAGTGGGGTCAAATATTTGTTTATAGAGAAACAAAGTTAACATTCGTTTTTCGCACCCCGAAAAACCCTCAGATACGAATTTCCATAGCAATCGAAAAATAAATTTTTTTTACTCAAAATTTTCACCTCCGTCCCTTCGATTTATATTCAAAAATCATATAAATTGCGATAACTTCAAAACGACTCCACCGATTCATACGAAACTTGGGAGGGGTTTAGGGCTTTATAATCTACACGAAATAGCACAAACCCGACCTCCGTAAACAAGTTAGAACCGAAGACACAAAAGAAAACGTTTGTTGAGTTATTTTTTATTTTAGAGTACCTTTTCTCCCTTCCAAAGGGATATATTCTAAAAGTAATTGGCACGGGTTAGAGGTCAGAAATTCAGCTTTTCAATGGCTGTATTAACGTTGAATTTGGATAAAATCCTGAGGAGTTATGAATGCTTATGTGAACGCCGGGCGTCGGTAGGAATAAAAAGCCGCCCAGAAAAACCAAGACCAAAAATTTCGATTTTTTTTTTTTAATTTTTATGAAAAATCATATTTAAGGATTTTACAGGACGATAAAAACTAATCTGAACTATTTTTTCTTGATATAATTTTTTTTAGCCTACTTTACTCGAAGCGTCTTTTAGTTTTTGTGCATTTAAATTCATTTAATACAACGGGCAATATTTTTTTCTTATTTTACACAAAAAAACAAATCTATTGGTACACAAGAACTTTGAAATCCATGCAGAGCAAAGGCAGAAAACAATAATATAAATAATTACATAAAATATTTTTTTCTTGGCTCCTTTTTTTTATTTGTTTAAAATTGTATTGATATTTTTGATATCTTGTGTAATATTTAATGTTTGTTTAATGTTATTGGCTCTAATGGAAGAGATATGATCGTATTTTCTATTCATTTCTATAATTGTTATATTTAAGGTAGGTTTGTTAATTTTTGGTATTTTATATTTGTTAAATTTATGCCATATGCTAGTTTTCTTTTTTGAGGAATTAGGTTGTATTATTTCGTTAATAATTACATTATTTATACTTTTTTTACTAATGTCTTTGCTATTTCTCATCTGATTAATATTTTTCTTTAAGTGTATTTTATAAAACATAGCTGTTATTTTGTAATTAATATTCCTAATTATTAATTATAGAAATATAATATAAAACCTTACGACGACTCAGTATAAGAGCGGTAAAATCACACAAGAAAAGCAACGAGAACAAAGAAGGGAGGGTTCGGGTGGAATCGACTATCTTCGCCTTGGGAATCTCCTTTCCCCAGACTCTAGTCCGTCCTTATCTCCGGCCCATCCCCCCTCCTTGCCCCTCTCCCCCTCTCCTTCCTCACCTCTCATTCTACCAACGGCTATTCATTTGAACACCACGGCTTCAACCTCGTATTCCAAACCTTTAGATATGGCTCCTTTAGATAAAGGCCAATCTGAAGGCGATGGAACTCATCGAGATAGATCCGTCAGGCACTGAAGACGGATATACCGAAGTTACGTATAAAAAGGGAAAAACTAAAAAGGAAAATCCAGTGAATAAAAGTAAAAACGCCGTAACGAAATAAATAATATGAATACCTACTTTTTGCATACATTTCCGTGTTATTACTTTCAATATCTAGCTTTATTTTATTATCTCCTCTTTATACTGTATCTATTATCGTTTTTACTACAATCATTGTTTATACACTATTTTACTATTAATATATATTTCAGATCACAACTTTGGTCAATCATAAATACTTCCGCCATTAGAACAAATGTAATTCATACTGCTTACTCTTACTTTAGAAGAAATGTATTTACTTTACTTTATTTTTTAGTTTATGTTTATTTTTTTTTTCTCTTCTTTTATTCATTTATTTATTTGTTTATTTTCTTTCTATTACCCATCTATTTCTATGGAGATCAAATATTTATTTTGCTATTCTATCCCATACCTAAATTATGACTCTTATCCAATGGAACTGTAATGGGATTAAAAGTCACTTAAATGATTTGAAGGTACTAATCGAAGATGAGGATCCATTTTGTATATGCCTCCAAGAAACGCATTTAAGGCCTTCTGATCAATTCACTCATAAAGGCTTCGAAATTTACAGAACGGATTGTAATCCAAATTATGAGCGCGCATGTAGAGGAGTAGCTATAGCTATAAAAGATACAGTATATTCCCACCATGTAGAAATAGATTCTTCCCTTCAAGTAGTAGCAACTACACTTCATCTAAATACCACTTTTACAGTTTGCAATATTTATCTTCCTCAAGACAACACCATAGAGACAGAACACCTGCTCCATATCCATAGACAATTGACGAAACCAGTTTTATACACGGGAGATTTCAATGGCCACAATCCACTATGGGGCTCACAAGATATAAACTCCAGAGGACGAATAATTGGGAATTTTTTAGATTTAACTGATCTTCTATTAATTAATTCCGGCGAGCCAACATATATAAGCTCCACCTACGGGCACATTTTCAACTATAGATCTCTCTATATGTAGCAATTCACTGATTGATATTATAGACTGGACAGTTCTACCAGAACCTTATGGCAGTGGTCACTTCCTAATACGTCTAAAATTTAGGAATGCTAAATACAATAACCACAGAATGCCTAGATGGATTTTAGAAAAAGCAGACTGGGTCCTATTCATTTCTCTAGCTGCCCCACCTCGAGATCTCCCAAATAGTCTGACTATCGATGACGGTTGCCAAGCTATAACCGAGGCTATATTGACAGCTGCAGAAGCCTCTATTCCAAAAAGTAAGGGATGCTGCAAAAGGCCACCAGTTCCTTGGTTCAATGACGATTGCAAAAATGCTATACGACTTAGAAGAAAAGCACTTAAGAAATTCCAAAAAAACATGAACATGACAAATCACATGGAATATAAAAAACAAAGGGCCTTGTGCAGAAGAATTATAAAATATCAAAAAAAAGAATCATGGAAATCATTCATAGAGTCCATTAATTCTTCTACCCCTTGCAAAGTTGTATGGGATAAAATAAGGAAGATAAGAGGAACCAGTTCTCCTTATAGATACACCTTGATATGCGAAGGGAAACTATGCGACAATCCAGAAATGATAGGAAGTAAATTTGCCGACTATTATGCTGAGATATACACAACCACTTCAATGGACAGTACCTTTCAGAAATTAAACTTCTCCGACAATAATCCTTATCAGGATTATAATGTCCCATTTACTATGTGGGAGCTCCAATCAGTACTTCAAAACGTCAAAGGATCTTCACCCGGACCTGATAATGTACATTATTCTATGATACAACATCTCCCAAATACTACACTGAAATGGCTCTTAGATCTCTACAATCACATCTAGATTAGTGGTAACTTTCCTAGCAGCTGGCATCAGTCTATAGTAGTCCCTATTCTGAAAACTGGTCAAGATAAACGCTACCCATCCAGCTACCGACCGATTTTTTTAACCAGTTGCCTGAGTAAAATAATTGAACGCATGGTAAATAAGAGGCTCATATGGATCCTAGAAAAATACCACTACATCCAAAACTTCCAATGTGGTTTTCGTAAAGGAAGATCGACTATAGATCACCTATTTCAAATGGAAGCCGAACTACAGTACGCATTTATCCAAGAAGAACAAGCTGTAGCAGTTTATTTCGATATGCAGAAGGCCTTCGATAAAACCGACTAACTATCAATCTTAAAGAAACTGCAATCATTAGGATTCAGTGGTAATCTGCCCAAATTTATCCAAGAATTCCTTTCAGGTCTGTATAGGAACATCATTGTCCAAGCAATGCGAACAAATAAGTGGAGTACCACAAGGCTGTGTTTTGAGCACCACGCTTTTCGCTCTGGCAATTAGAGACCTGGGAAAAAATCTACCACGTGGTGTTAAAGTGATGCTCTTCGTCGATGATCTCGCAATTCTATGCCGTGCAAAAGACATCCTCTCTATAAAAGAAAAGCTGCAAGTTGCACTGAATCGCATTAATGACTGGTCCAATTCTTCGGGTTTAAGTTTTTCCTCTGAAAAAACAAAATGTGTCCACTTTAGTAGAAAAAGGAACACCCCACAATCACCTGTACTCTTTCTAGGTTAAGTTATCTTACCGTACGTGAACATTTGCAAATTTCTAGGATTGTCATTTGACAGACGCTTGTCTTGGGAACACCACATAAAATCATTAAAAGAAGCTTAATTATTTGAAGTACTGGGAAACTTCAAATATTGAGAGTCCTTAGTGATACTAACTGGGGCGCGGACAGGACTACTATGCTTAAAGTGTATCAAGCTTTGATCCTTTCCAAAATAGATTATGGCAGTTTTATTTACGGTTCTGCTCGAAAAAATACCCTGGCCAAACTGGACTCAGTACATTTGAGCATTTGAGCATTTGTGTCGAATCTGGACAAACACCTTTGTTCTTCAGACGGCAGAAACTAGCCGTTAATTATATAACAATGCTATACCCACAAACCACACAACTCCACTCACAAATACGTATTTCAATCCAAATTTTCAGTGCGATTTCAACAGAAGAGGAATACCACATTTCCATTAGCAGAAAGAATGTCCATTGCAATAAATAAGCTGAAACAAATCAAATTGAACACAATAGAAAATGAAATACCTCCTTGGACATATATACGACCCGAGCTATACCTCCAACTCTCAAAACTCAGAAAAGAAAGTACAATGACAGAAGAATATAAAGAGCAATACCATAAAATAATCCTATCTATACCTGAACACATAATAATATTCACCGACGGATCTAAATCTAATTCATCTGCAGCGTCTGCCTTTGTTACTCCCCATACAAACCACAAATGTAAATTACATCATCTTTGTAATATCTACACCGCGGAGATCAACGCCATCGGAATGGCTCTCCGCTACGCCATAAAATCCCCAATTAAAAACATTGGCATAATATCAGATTCATTGAGTACATTAAAGGCCATGAATAACATGTATCCAGACCACCCAGGAATCCATTGCATTCTGGACTTGCAAAAAAGCTAAAAGTTGGGAAATCAATATGTTTCATTTGGTCACCTAGTCATATAGATATTAAAGGCAATGAAATGGCTGATAGGGCAGCGAAAGAAGCTCTTACCCTTCCAGGACGTGGTAAAGCTTTCTTATCACCACCAGAATTAGCGCGGCGACTAAGAGAAGCCATACTCCAGGATTGGCAGGCACTATGGGACAACAGCCCAGCTAGCAAACTGGGGACTATAAAGAGGGACATAGGGCCGTGGAGCAGCTCCAGCCGCAGTAGCCGTAGAGAAGAGGTAGCCCTAACGCGACTGAGAATCGGTCATACGAGATTGACACATCTCCACCTAATAACGAAAGAAGCTCCTCCCAGATGTCAAAAATGTGGCAACATATTGAAAATATCGCACATTTTAGAGGACTGTCCTTTCTACATCAGAAAGTTAAAGGAAAGTGCAATAGCTTTGAATATATCAGTATCTCTGGGTAATAAGGAGGAAGCGGCTACTAAGATAATCAACTTTTTATCCAAAGAAGGCTTATTGATAAATATATAATTCTATTTAACATATTTTTAAATCTATTTATTATTATAGTTAATTTTTCCTTTCTTTTTTATATTGGAAATAATATAATATAATATTAGAAAATAAATAGGAATAAATAAAAATAAAAGGCGTTGATGACCAATAGGTTTTACGTCTTGACACCTAAATAACTAACTAACTAACTAACCTTGTCGCTTCCTGGGATAAGGGGGCGTATCCGGCCATTTCTTGGGTATTTTTTGTCCGGCAACGGGGTGTGTAAGTGGATCGGGCTCAGTAAGATGCGCAACCGCATACTGGACTGCGCCACACATTCTTGATTAAATTGTACTCAAATTTGTTCGATTGTGATTTTCTGTTGGTCTATAGAGGAATAGAGATCTTGAGTAATTTTTAGCAAAGCCGAGTGTACGGAATAACCAGAACGGAAACCTGATTGGAAACGATTAAAGAGAGCATTTCGCATTAGGAAGTAGGTGAGTTTAAAATCGGAAGCTGTGGAAGGAGAGGAGATCTTATTCAGCGGTCGGACAAGGACTCTTGTAACCACAGGTTTTATAGAATCACGTGTTTGCCCAAATTTTCAAGGGTTTTTAAAGGTTTCAATAAGATAATGATATCTGGAGAGTTAAAACGTGACTTACTCTTTCTGAAGAATCATATAATTTTACTTATCCTGTGATGGTGCCGTCAAATATCATTTGGAAGAAAAACTAATACGGATAGAACATGCGAACACTCCCATGCAATACTACGTGAAAATGTTTGGTTAATTAAAACATGAAAGATAGTGAAGAGGATTATGGCTAGATGTGTGATCTCTCAAAAAATAAATGCTAAATCTCTGGAGGAACCTCATGCACCATTAAATGTAGATCGAATCAGCTGCTCAGCAACCTTTGAGATAACAGGAATAGATTTAGCTGGACCAATATTTTTAAGGAATCAAGAGAAATGCAGGATCATTCTATTCATATGTGTTGTCTATCGAGCCATACACTTAGAGATCGAGCTAACATTGTGGACGAAAGCTTTTGGTTCAGCTTTAAAAAGAATTGTTGCCTGAAGACCCGTGTCCACCATTTATTTTGTCAATGGCACAAACTTTAGAGAAGCTTACAATATGCTAAATAAATTAGATTGGAAAAAGATTGGCAGGTTCTGAACTGCAAAGAAGATAGCGTGAAAGTTGATGCCCTAAACAGAAGCATGGTGGGAATGATTGGCCAGATCCATCAAAGGTTTATTGATGAAGAACCTTGGAAATGCATTAGTGATATATGAAGACGTGAACACATTGCTTTGTGAATTTGAGGCATTGGCCAATGCTCACTCACTCACGTACATCACAGACGATTATGTGGACTTGCAGACATTGGCTGCTGTGTTTCTTATAGGGCTTACATAGCAATGATGTTCCTAAATTGGATCAAATAGATGGTACACTCGTCTTCACAGGAAATGCAACACCTCCAGACCGTACTAGAATGTTTAAAGAAAATATTTTTAGAAGAATAACTCTCAATTTTAATTGAGAAAGGAAGCAGTCAAAGGATTTGAAATATGAAAACCTTGTGTAAAGTGGAAAGGGAGAATTTCAGAAGAATGCACTGCCCATTAGCTAAAGTGTAAAAGATAATATAAGGCAAGTATGGTACAGCCAGAATCACTCGTTTAAGATCAGCTAGCGGTGAACTGATTCACCGTTACAAAAGTCAGTTGAAGTCAAGAAAACTGGGTCAAATTAATAATAAAGGAAATGTCGACTAACCATACTAGTCACATCCACACCAAATCAAAATGAGAAAAGAAGCAGAGTAATTAAGGCTAAACCTCATCGACTTTTATTAAGATTTTTTTCTCGATAGATGGTCACAATTCATGACAAAATTCATGCGAAATTTATTAGCTAGTTAATTTGAAAACAGTTGAATGAGACTATTTTTGTTTGCTGATTCAATAATGTCACTATAATAAAATATCCAATAACTATTTTTAATGACAAAATTTAATTGATTAATTGAATTTTTATTTCGCAAGCTATATCTATAAAAAAAAGAAGGCTTGTACAGCCATGTCAATTATCTATTTATTAAGGATCCAACATAAAAGTTTCAATTTTTGATCGATTACATACACTAAAAAGTAAAATAAAGCTGATTCGAGGTCATGTCATTTTTCGCGAAACCAGCATGGTAACTTGACTAACTGGGAGTCCTCAGTTGAGGGGAGGTACTGTACAGTGGTCTATTTTTTAAGAAACCTGACCAAAACTCATTTTATCGATTTCATCGTTTCAGCTCCCAAAAAGGGTATATGCATGGTTTTTCAAAATACCTTAAATAAATTATTTTTGCCTCAGAAGTTACGTAAAACATTAAATCATTCATAAAAACATTCCTATTAAATTAAAAAAAAAATCCTTTAGGCAAGATATTTTGGCTATTCAAAAGCACCATTTTTTGCGGGTTTATGTGTTTTCATGTCAGCAAAGCTATTAAAACGACTTTGTATTGGTTCTGGTGAAACCTGCTAAATTTGATCTAATTCTGTGATTAGTAACACTATGGAACAACAGCGAAAACCTACGTATAAGTATTGTCTGGTGCCTAAGTGCAAAAATACAACGAAAAGTGCACCAGATAAAGTATTTTTGCTCATTCCAAAAGACTCATACTAAACGAGCAAAAAATAAAACTTATTATACTTAGAGTTTAAAAGCTTATTATACTTAAAATTTGAAATAATGCTATGAGAAAAAAAAATCTTAATTTTCAATTGTAAATTTATATTGAAATTCTATTGCACAAGTCCTCTACATCAATTTCGATTATTATTTAAATAAACTCGTAGCACTAGGTATACTGGTAATTGACCGCTCGGTCGGTTCTCCTGCCGGCAGAAATCGGCTCATCTGCCGGCTGAAATCGGTTCATCTGCCGGCTGAAATCTGTTCTTCTGCTGGCTGAAATCGGTTCATCTGCCGGTTCCTGGCCCGGCCTGCTGAAATTTCGACTGAAAACGGTTCCAGTGGACGCCCAGGCTTACACGGGTTTTCTAATAATAAGTTCGACAGTTCGCCCCTTGTTTTTGAGTAACAGGGCGGGGTGAACAGGATAAGGGGTTGCCATGACTTATTATACACTGTTTTTAATCTTGAAAAATACGCAATTCAAGCATAATAAAATGAAGCAATTTCTCGTTCAATTATAAATATATTTAATAACATTACTCATATTTAATTCTATTTACAGTGAAATCTCTCCTAACGGACAATTTTCAAATGTTTTCAAATGCGGATGTCAACTGATTCAAATGTCCCGGCCTGAAAGTATACACTAGGTTGTTACAAAAGTCCTTGTGCAATAGTATAGCTTTATTTCAGATTACATATTTCAAACATGATTGAATACTACTCTTAAAAGTAAAGTCCATTGTTTTCAACTACTTTCACGCATCTTTGTTCCAGTAATTGGATTTGATGCCGGTACCACTCCTTTGGTTTTGAGGCAAAGAACTCTTCACATCCTATTTTCACTTCCTTATAATTATCAAAGATCCGACATTTAAATGCCATTGATCTAAACTAACCATAATCTGATGGTGCAATATCTGGGCTATACGCAGCGCAGGATGAGACAAACGTTTACTCCTTGCAGTTCCGATAATTTTTGCTTTGTCAAACGAGAACGATGTGCAGGGGCATTATCGTATTGCAAAATGACTTAGTTCATGTTCAACATAGCGGAATACTTTCCATTCAAAACTGCATAAACTCTGTCTAGCTGTTCACAGTAAAGGTTTCGGAGTCTAGGAGTCCCTACTACGGCCGATAAATGACGAGTAGTTGCATATGGGTGGGTCCTGGTTCACACATTCAAGAAGAACGTGATCATCAACGACCGATGGGCGACCTGATCTGGGTTGTGCGGCAGTATTTCGATGGATAATTGACTTTCCTTATATGGCACAAATTTCTTCGGCAGCTGCCTTTGCGCTTAAACTTTTTTTCAAGGGACTCAAACCTTACTGTGAACAGCTAGAAAGAGTTTATGCAGTTTTGAATGCAAAGTATTCCGCTATGTTGAACAGGAACCAAGTCATTTTGCAACACGACAATGCCCCTGCACATCGTTCTCGTTTATGTTCTAGATAAAATCGGTATGTAGTAACCCGGTGAAAAAAAAATCATAAACGTGCCGAAAAGTGATTTTTCTAACAATGAAGTCGGTCAACGACTTTTCGAAAAAAAATTAAAAAGCGCGAAATTCGGCCATTTGTGGACATTTTATTACAGGGCATTTAATTGTCGCAGGAACATGTTTTGGAGCTTAAATTATGTATTTAGTTAGTGTCTATCGACAATAACCATTTTATGCACAAAAAATAAAAACTTTTCCCGGTAATTGAGAAAATGTAAAAACAGGAGTTTTTGAAAAAGATTTTCACTTTGTGTCCCATTGAATGGCTGAACACGGTCGGAAAATCCCAGATCGATAGGATTGAACTGTTTTCGGGCGGCCCCGGCCGGCAGGGCTGCAGCGATCGACGCTCTCCAACGCTTTCCCTATATTTGGGATCGTTCGGCCAGCTACGGCTCAAAACGGTCAGACGATTCTACAGTCGAAAACGGTTCGGCCGGTCACGGCTCAAACGGACTCAAATGTGTTTCGGTCGAAACCAGTTCCAGTGGAAGCGCGGCCTAAATCGGTTGAAATTGAAACTCGGAGTGGTTTGGAACTGGAACCTAGCTGGAAAGGTTGGAGCTAATACGTTATATTATCGTTCCACCATAACTTCTCTAGTTCACTTAGCTACAGATAGTCCGAGCCGTGAAATTTGAGACAGAAAATAAAACGAGTACGTGTTTGAGACAGCCATTCTGATAATCAAGTTAGTGGAAAGAAGATTTTTTAACTTTATAGGAATTAGAGATGGTGAGGTAAACACCTACGACACTAAACATTCTCAATATTTTATACACTTATTGCCAAGTACTAAAGGAAAAACAGAATTATTAGACAAATACTAAAAATTCCCGACGAATCACCGTTTTTCAAGCAGAATTCCCGATCTTTAAGGAATTCAAGGCTGCTGGACACCCTGTATTTGGCAAACATTTGGAAAGAAAAAACTATTTAGGTTTTAATCAATAGCAATAAAGATTTAAAAAAATATAAATATATTTGAACGAAATATATTTTATATGCATGACCCTATTATTTCAAAATGTAATCTATCTATCTAATTAAATTTTACTATCGGAAATCTTACATAGATTAAAGTTTGAGATGAAGCCATACCTTCAGACTCCAATGATATTATCAATATTTATCATTAAAAACAATTTTAATCTGGCAAAGTTATGTATCGCAAAAGCTATCTGTTGTAATAATTCATTAATTAGAAATAACATTTTAAATTAATTAATCAGAGAGAAAAAAATAATACTACGAAACCCCAGATACAATTGTGAAAAAAGCGGCAAAACTTATCGAAACCGAATAAGTTGAGAGAGAAGGCGATTCAAGGATTAGGAACTGTATACTAAGTCACATAAGTATAAATGCAAATATTTGGAATTAAATTAATTAATAATTATTATGAATATAAATATTTTGTAAAAAGATGTTTATTATCTGAGGCACTCGATCGTAAAACATGGTAACTGAAAAAATGAAAATTTCTAGTGTTAAATTATTTGTTAATAACAATTTTTTACCTTCAACCAGCATTCACTTAAAATAACTTACTACTAATATTATTCTATAAAATAAATAAACAATTTTCCTACAGATTCTCTGGGTAACCTAAGGAATCGAGTGATCCCAAAAGCTTCAATTCACAAAAAATGTTAGATACCATGATTTACGAACGAGTACCTCATTTATTGTATATCTATTATAAATCGATCTCACCGTAGGTTTTCATTAGTATATGATAAAATGGGCTGAAAATGTGAGGAATATTTTATTCATTTTGTGCAATAAGATATTGAGGAAATACACTATTCTCTAAACAGTTTACTATTATTCTATAATAGGTATAGTTTGCCTTCCAATGTTTCTAAAAAGGAAATACAATAATTTAGAAGAACCACGAAATGATATACCTTTCATTTATTTATGACGGGCCCGGTTTTCTCCTTTTGACTGAAAAATATAATCTGAACACAAGATTCGAACTCTTTGATTACAAAAACGCTAATAGAATAATTTAGTACATGTGGCGAACAGGAAGGGATAGATGGGGTGTTACCCCTCCCAATAATAGGAAATTCCAAAAATTTGGAAAATTTGAGAATTGAGAACCTACTTCAAACTGCGAAAATTGTAGAAAAACATTTTTCTCAAAGAGTAAATAAAATTTAAAACCTATACCGATGCATTTTTCTTATGATTTAGGTGAAGAAATGTTTCATTCGATCAAGAATAATGGACTGTATTTTACTGGACATAGGTGGCCAGAGAGTGAGCATGGGTGAGGAGGTGACGTACTTAGGAATGAAGATGAGGAGAAGATTCGACGTCACCCCTCACCTAGACTACCTGAAGGATAGGGTGACCCGGTCTATAAATGGCTTGTACAGGATTGGGGGGGCGTTCTGGGGCATCAGATACCCAGCTACAATAACTATTTACAAGAGGGTGGTCATGGGTATCTTGAGCTACGCATCCCCAAAGCTACGCATGGAGCCAAAACCTCACGCTGTTGCAGAAGAAGAGACTGGCGACGATCCAGAGACTGGCTCTGCTTAGGGTCACTAAGACAGAACGGTGTCGCATGAGGCGGTGCAGGTGCTAGCCGGAGCGATGCCCCTGGACCTCGTCCTCAAGGAGGACAGAATAAAGTATAATGTGAAGAGGCAGGGGCTCGACGCGCTTCCGGAGAGACTCCGTAACAGAGTTGGCGAGACCCCCAACCAATGGAAGAAGATTCTGAGGGAGGATACCATCGAAGAATGGAACAGACAGTGGGTAGGTAGTCAGAAGGGAGCTACCTTGAGGAAGTTCTTCCCCACCGTCCAAGCAAGATTGAAGGCGAGATGGGTCCTCCCTGATTACTGGGTCTCGCAGATGCTGACAGGGCATGGAGGTTTCCGGGGGAAACTGCACGACCATGGAAAAGACATAGACCCCCGGTGCCCCACCTGTGGAGTCCCTGAAACAGCAGAACACGTCATCGTATCCTGCACCGCAGTAGGATGGTTGATGGGATCCGGACGGAATCAGCGGACCGGGTAGGCTGGACCGGCTTCCGGACGGATGCAGCTAGGGAGAGGATCCGGACGGATGCGGTGGACCAGGAGGGCTGGACCAGTATCCGGACGGATGGAGTTGAAGATGGGATCCGGACGGATGCGGCTGACCAGGAGGGCTGGACGGTACCGGACGGATGCGGCTGACCAGGAGGGCTGGACGGTACCGGACGGATGGAGAGGATAAGGTGCAGCCCTAAGGTGCGCAAGCGCGCACCGGGCTGCTCCACAGTAGCGGACAAGGTGCAGCCATAAGGTGTGCAAACGTACACCGGGCTGCACCACAGTAGCAGGATTATTGTTCCCAAAAATAAATGATCCTCATTGAATATTGTACAATAAGACAATAAAATAAAAGTGTAGTTCATTGGTGGCAGTGGCACACGCTACCCCAGCGTAATATCCCGCTGCCGTCACGATCCCGTATGACCGAAAGGTCAGGTAGGGGGAAGGGACAAAAAAAAAAAAAGGGAGGGGAGGGTTGAAAAAGTGGGGAAATTTGAGTCTTCAAAACCGACATCACACTGCTAAAATTATGGTAAAACATTTTACACTAAGAAATACTAATATTCTAAATCAATACCTCTTACATTAAAAAATTGGAATAATATCAATACATTGTTGTGTCAGAATATAAAAGAAAATGACTGTCGTCAAATGTCAATATTTGCAATAGTTAAGTGAAAAGTTTAAAATCAAAAGAGTTATGGAAATTAAAATATTTAATATAGTATCCCTAAAGCTATATAACACTTTATTTTTTTTTTAAATTCCAATTCTAAAGCCCTTATTTTCCAGTAACTACCCTTCTTTGATATACTACAATCTTCAAACATAGTTATTGGCAATTCTATATCAAAGAGTAAGTTGAAATTTATACAACGAAAATCGGACATTCCGTTTCAAAGAAAATTTAGTAAATTTTCCTAATTCTGAAGCACGACGTGGTGGCCATAAAATTAACTAAACCGGTGAGGTTTTGCCTTAAAATGCCAGTGATTAGATTTCTAAATCTGTGAATTTTGGATAGCATTTCATATTGTAAATCGCGTTTCATTATTTTAAGTTTCTTAAATGAGTATACAATTTTTTAAACTGTAAATTGTAAGGTTGTATGTTGCATAAATTGCATGTTGTGTTGTTATGTAAAATGTGAAAACTCACGAGCTTTTATTAGGGTATTTTTTGCTACTTTTCGCACGATCATACGTGATTCACGCACTATGGCAACGCATTTTCTGCCTCAGTGTTTTTTATTACCAACTGATAATATTTTTAATAACGTATCAGTATGGTCAAGTGAGACAATCCCAAATTTTTGCCGATATATCGATAACTCAATCCTTGTTGAAAAAGTTGAACCATTCATCTTTGCCGGTAGAACTTAACTCTTTGGATTCACGATCCATTTTGGATGATTGGCTTTCAATTCTGATCGTTTTTCCCATTTTGGGTTTATATTTGAATAATATATAATTAATTAGATGAAAACTACGAGCATATTAACTAGTTAATATCACAACTGTTACAACATGAATAATTTTTTTGCTCGTCCAATTTCCGATATTTATTTTTAATTAGGTTGTACGGATTTTTAATTCCCTTCACTCGTAAAAATGTATGCGGAATATTGTTTGTTGTCATATCCACTAATTAATTTGTTATCAATTAACATATTTTTATCCGCAAAACGGTGTGTAAGCATAGTTATTTTGCCAACTATAGAATGAGTGTAGCACTGTAAAACATAAAAGGAAGTGAATGGATTGGTAAGGATTAACTGGCTTCCCACAAATCTAGAAAGAGCAAAAGAAACTTCAATTTTCAGTTCCAGAATATTGAATTATATTTAACGTGCTATAAACAGTAACGTGTTACTTCGTGAATCTCTCCTATGTAATTTTGGTTCACTTTTTATATTATCAAGCAATTTACAAATATTTTTTTTAATTTCGGTTAAATGCGCAATTTAATGCAGTAAAAACATAAAACGTGCAATTTACCCAAAATTGTTTAAAAAGTACAATTTCGTGCAAAATAAAACTTACATATGTAAATCCGGATTAACTTAATTCGTTTAAATAACTTGTCCCCGATCGATTTAAAGCAACCGAAAAAAAAGTGCAATCGCACAAGAATCCAGGCTCTAATAATAACACTAGAATGAAGATTTAGGAGTATGAAAAGTATCTCAAGATAGCATGATAACATACTGCTACTGGTACTGGTATTGGCGGGGGGAACAAGTCCGGCAAGTGGGCCTTGGGGCTACTTTTACGTCACCTCCGCATAACATGATAACATAAGTAATGTAAATGATTTCTATGTAAGATATAATGAAATACATATAAAAATAAGTAAGATATAAAGTTATGTAAGCTTAAAGATAGCGTAATATAATCATAGGTAATAATCATAAGTGGGGAAGAAAAACAAAGTAATAAGGATAAACAAACAGTTTACAGAATGGAAAAAATTAACAAGATGGAGAGGAAGGAGGAAAATAAATAACAAGGAAGAGCATACCTGAGCAGCCCGTAGTATAACCGCCAGCCAAATGAATACGTGAGAATTTTGACCGTTAAGAACAAAACAATTTTACCACCTTATTGGTTTGACGAGTACAAAGATATAATCGCAGCACTGGATTAAAAGGTAAAACTATTGATTTAAAAGACAGGTTAAATTATTTGATAAACGTAATGGTTAAAGATTGAAAACGACTAATTGAATAATAATGAAATTAGAATAAACCGAAGGTGACGGGCTATATATAGTAATTTAATTTGATAAAGAAATTATGTAGGAATAAAGAATGGGGACAGATAATAAGAAATTTGGGTTTCTTTAGACAGTCTTTTGGCTTATGGGAAGAGATTCTAGTTGGATAAAATACATTCTGTGATGAGTCTGTGATTGGGGACAGTGGCGAGGATAGAAGTTTTGTCGAAAGAAAATATGTGGTTTAACGATAAGGAATGTTCGGAGAGTTTAGAAGCACTAGAGTTACTTGAGGAAATGGAATATTTATGTTGGGTGATGCGATCATTAAGGAGATATTTGGTTTCGCCAATATAAGAGGAGTAGCAGTTAGGGGTGGAGAAAGGGATTTGGTATACGAAATGGAGCGGCGTTTGAGAGAAATAGGATCTTTTATACGGATGTAGAGGTTAGAGAGTTTGTTCTGAGATTTGAAGGCAAGTCGCAGATGGTCTTAGGAGGGAAATTATTGGATAAGAGGATTTGTTTGATACGGTTAATGTTAATTTCATGAAGAAGGGAATCAGATGGGGAAAGACATCGGTTTATAAGGTTTATGGCAACGTTAATTTTTTGGTAATAAAGGTGTTGGGATTAATAATTTTAAAGTATACCAGGGTAAGTCGGTTTGGTGTACTAGTCCGCGTATATAGTATTATTTGGGTTTCTTATGATGAAGGCGGGAGTGGTATGTGTTGAAAGCTGATAAGATATCATGAATTTTGTCAGGATTAAGGATAAGGAGAAGGTCATCTACATATTTTTTTTATAAAGACAATGTCATTTCTAATTATCTCCTACAACCTCCATCCATCCCTTCACATTTTTCTCCCCAGTTTTTCAAAGACCTTGCCTTTACCCGATCCTTTCTTAAATCCCATGACGACATCATCATTACTAAAGCTGATAAAGGCAACAAGACTGTAATCCTGGACCGTACTGAATATAATGAAAAAATGACTTCACTCCTTTCTGATCGATCCACATATGTCCCCACATCCCGTGACCCAACCCCTTCACTTAAAACCCAGTTTAACCAACATCTTAAACACCTTTTAGATTCAAAACTTATCAACTACCCAACGTACAGAAATCTTATCTCCTACAATTCCGTTGTTCCTCATTTTTATGGACTCCCTAAAATTCACAAACTCGGTACCCCCCTCCGTCCTATTACTTCCAATACTAGTTCTCCTTCTGTCAATCTTAGCAAATCCCTACTACCCTCTTTACAAGTCCTTAGTCACAACAACCCTTATGATATCTAAATTTTTACAAACAAAACGTATCCTTAGTCTATTCCCTAATATTCCCAAAACCCAAACTCTCTAACCTCTACACCCGTCTAAAAAATCCAATTCCACTCAAACACAGCTCCCATGTCTTATACCGTATCCCTTGCTCTACCCCTAACTGCATCTCTTCTTATATTGGTGAAACCAAAAATCTCCTCAAAGATAGCATCACCCAACATAAATATTCCATTTCCTCACGTAACTCTACTGCCTCTAAACTCTCAGAAAATTCCTTATCATTAAACCACATATTTTCTTTCGACAAAATTTCTAGCCTCGCCACTGTCCCCAATCACGACAAACGACTCATCACAGAATGTATTTTATCCAACTAGAATCCCTTCCCGTAAACCAAAAAACTGACAAATAAAACTTATCCTTATCCTATTCCCTTTATTAAAAAAACCCAAATTTCTTATTACCTATCCCTTTATTCCTAATTTTCTTTTATCACCTCCTTTATTTTATGATTTTTTTAATTTGTTCCTTTTCTTTTTTCAGACACATTCATCTTTTTTTTTTGTGACAATTCTTTATACCTACATAATTTCTTTATCAAATTAAATTACTATATATAATCCCCGCCAATTTTTATTTTGCTACGATTTTTAAGCCGTCACCACCTTCGGTTTTTTCTAATTACATTATTATTCAATTAGTCTTTTTAATCTTTAACCATTACGTTTATCAAATAATTTAACCTGTCTTTTAATCAATAGTTTTACCTTTTAATCCAGTACTGCGATTATATCTTTGTACTCGTCAAGCCAATAAGGTGGCAACATTGTTTTGTTCTTAACGGTCAAAATTCTCGCGTATTCAGTTGGCTGACAGTTATACTACGCGCAACTCAGGTATTCTCTTCCTTGTTTTCTATTATTTTTCTCCTTCCTCCCTATCTTGTTAATTTTCTCGCCACTGTCCCCAATCACGACAAACGACTCATCGCAGAATGTATTTTATCCAACTAGAATCCCTTCCCGTAAACCAAAAGACTGACAAATAAAACTTATCCTATTCCCTTTATTTAAAAAACCCAAATTTCTTATTACCTATCCCCATATTCCTAATTTTCTTTTATCGCCACCTTTATTTTATGATTTTTTTAATTTATTCCTTTTCTTTTTTCAGCCACATTCATCTTTTTTTTGTGACAATTCTTTATACTTATATAATTTCTTTATCAAATTAAATTACTATATATAATCCCCGCCAATTTTCATTTTGCTACTTTGCTACGATTTTTAAGCCGTCACCACCTTCGGTTTATTCTAATTACATTATTATTCAATTACTCTTTTTAATCTTTAACCAATAAGGTGGTAAAATTGTTTTGTTCCTAACGGTCAAAATTCTCACGTATTCAGTTAGCTGGCGGTTATACTACGCGCCACTCAGGTATGCTCTTCCTTGTTATTTATTTTTCTCCTTCCTCTCCATCTTGTTAATTCTTTCCATTCTGTAAACTGTTTGTTTATCCTTATTACTTTATTTTTCTTCCCCACATATGATTATATTACTCTATCTTTAGGCTTAGATAACTTTACATCTACTCCTTTTTTTTACTTTGTTTTTTTTTACATGCACTTTTCAAGGTATTTCATTACATCTTACATAGAAATCATTCACGTTACATATATTATCATATTATCTTGAGATACTTTTCATACTCCTAAATCTTAATTCTAGTGTTATTATAATTAGAATTTTTCATTTATTTTACTATATCTTTCTTTTCATTCATTTTATTAATCATTCTTTCTATATTTTATACATCTACATTTTCACAATAATTTTAAATAACTTTATTGTCCATATCCCTTAACATATTTTTCTTTATTCCTTATCATTTATTATTATTTTTCCCATTATGATTAGCATTTTTTCTTTATACTTTATTAACATAATCTTTTATATTCCTTATTTTTCACATTAATATTAACAATTTATAATCAACATATATTTCTTTATACTTTTTCATCTTACTATTTTTTAACTTTTTTATTATTACTAGTACTGCCACTGTTATTATATCTATTGTTATCTTGTTTTTTCTTAGCCCTGATGATGGCCTAAAATTTAGGCCGAAACGCCGGCACACATTATAATAAGTTTTTTCTTATTGTGTGTTCATTTATTGACCGCACCACCAACCAACATTCTCCTTCATAAAGTAAAATAACTTCCTGATATATTCGCCAATTAAACGAACTTTAGAAGACTGAACAACCTTAGCCAGAGAAACTAGATAAGCAGTAACAACACCAAAATAAACTAGAAATTTAAATGCATAAATTTATTAATGTAAAATCAAAAGGCATTTGCAATAACTTATTTCTATTTAATGTGCCCGAGGCGAACGAAAGATTTAAAAACAACACATTCAATATAAAATCAATAGCTAATTTAAAAGAGGCCAACAAGGTATTAGATGTAAATCAGTAAATAACTGTTACAACTGAGATATAAACGAAATTCCAGGTCCATACTGATTAAATTAACTTCAGATTAAAAAAGAAAAATCTAAATGATGCAGGTTAAGACAAAACTGAGTGCAAAAGGTTACATGCTGTCATTTTACTTTACAAAAGAAGGGAGATAACTGCTTAACTTTTATCTAATAAACTTTTAACAGTCAAATACCTGACATAATTTGAAAGATTGTATCACTGCACTGAGATTGCTCCATGGCTCTCAATATGCATATCAGACAACAAAATCCTGTGAAACTGCATTTCATCATTTGATCTCAACGATTAAAAAAAGCTTGGATCATAAAGTTATTATGACAGGCATCTTTGTAGACATAAAAGGGGTCTTTGACTTAAAGTCAGTTAGCACACTTTAATAACCACTGGGTGGTGGATGATAAGTAAAGACAATTTATAATATATTGCAATGTTCTATGGAGAGCTACTAGCTATGGAAGACGTCCTTCAAAGTTCCTTATTCCAAAAATATTCAGTTTCAACATAGATACAGGCTTCGATTGATCCTAACTAGTTATTAAATTTAAATGGAAAATATTAAAGAGTAGAGAGAGATACTTAAAAAATTGTTAAAATTTGAAAAAGATAAATATGACCTACATCTTACAGAAAATTACCTCAGAACTAGCATTTAAAAATGCTTGTCAAATTAATTTAGAATATTATAGATTTGTTAAGCCAGACCAATGACAGTACGAATTTATGGGAACTAATTGATACCAATACTAAATCATAACACCTGCCCTAATAGCTCTAGAATTATGGGAATATTATTGCACTAAATTTATAAGCCCAAAACCACCTACTTTATTTTTTCAAACTACTTTTTTCAGAACTTTACACCTACTATTAAACTCATTAGTATAGTCCTAAATAGCTGTAAGTTTGGTACATCAGCCGACAAAAATGGCATAACCTACAATTTTTAAAAATTGGCCAGCTAACTGGAAACATTAACTTTATTTTATGCCTAAAAAATTCTTCACAGATATCCCCTACTTCTCTTACTAATAATACCTAAGGTAGGCTTTATATCGTCAATATTATTGAGTCAATATAGAATTTTGTCAATATGTTGACCGTCTGAGGGTATATTGTAAGAATAATATTGACACGTATGATATATACATCAAATTAAATAATACTGCTTCCATAATATTGACCGTGCAAGGTAGTTTTAAGATAATAAATGAGAAAAATATGTCAAAATCAATAGATCAATCACACTTAGAACTTAATTTGATTCAATCCAAGCATGGGGACAAAATTACTCAGATTTTGATCTTTAAAAAAAAATTTTGATTGAGTAAGGGTATGCCAACTTAGGTGCTGAAATTAGAATTTAACATTCCCATTGTCAATAAGAAATTCTTCAACTGGCACTCAAGTAGGTTTATAAATTATTACTTATGGATGACAACAGGTTCCTCAATGAGGTTTCTAAAACTGAAAAAACTTTTAAAAAGAAAAGTTGAGTATGGGGTCATAAATCCTATTTGTATGGGGGCTCTCTTCGAAGACAAATAAATAATACAGGTCATTTGCATTAATGAAGTAAAAATAAGTCAAGATTGTAAATTTAAAAAATAAAAGCTATATAAAAGTTCTGGAAAATTACAATACATTTTACACATTCTTTGGTTCAAAGCAAGTTAAATATTAGGAAAATAAACATTAAAGAAAATTAAACAATACTAGATTTCTGCAATACACTCAAATACAAGGTAGCTGATAATTAAAAGAGTTTCAATCAAACATAATCTTTTAAATGTGAGTCTCTGATAGCACTAGCAGTTAATTCATTAAGCTATGAGCAGTGTGCACAAAACTTATACATTACAAGAAAGTTCTTCTTCTGCAGTACCTGTAGTTGTATGCTAATCTGATTATCATTTATGATTTATCTTGGTTTTCATCTTCAATAAAAATATTTTTCTGGTATAATTAATGTCTTCCATAAAAACCATAAAAGGAAAATCGTTATCTTTAAGAATAAATCATAAAAACCTAAGAGATACATGAAATTGTATTATAGAATTAAAAAAAAATTTTATCCATTAGGCATGTGAGATTATATAAAGTTTTCGAACAGTATTTTCCGCACAGTATCACATTATTTTTAGAGAACACATTTTGAGGGATCATCAGGATTGTTGTCGATCTTTGATTTATGACACAAACATTTAAGGGTAAGCTCCACAAATCAAAAATAAGTGCAAATAAAATCTAAAACAACTCAACTATAAATGTGATTATCTGTAACTAGGTCAGTCAGTAGAGCGTTTGTTATAAGATGCAAAAGGTGGGGTTAAAACTTATATTTTTTCAACTTGCTTAACAAACATGTAAAAAACAAAAATGCTAACATGGGAGAACTTTTGGCAGCCAAAAAACCTAGAAATTTTAGGACTTTTTTTCTGCCTATAATTCCCAAACAGTGCACTCAATCAAACAAGTTATGGTAAAATAAATTAAAGAACATTAAATAATTCGCTTAAGTGGTGTAGTCGAAAACTTTGTCAAAAATTGAGAAAAAGTACTATATATGAGTCTGCAGCTTAGAATTGAGTGCTCTAAGAAAACTCATAACATATAAGTTGTACAGTATCAAATTCTGAATTCCACAGAGCATCAAATTTTAAAATTCGGTCAGGTACACCTCTCGAAATTGTCTATTTTCCGATCTCAGACAATCGGCATATAAGTCCAGTTGATATATCATTTTGGATTGCAAAAGGTGTAGTAATTTCGATGTTTAAGTATGCTGTAAGTGTTGCCCCTCTCGTGAAAAATCAAAATTTTCGACCTCTTCTTTCTTGTGCGTTTTCCGCCATCTTGAAAATTAACTGAGAAAAAGCATTTTTTTCAGTAATTTGTCAGTAAATCACTAGCACTGCATTTAATGTAAAAATATGTCAGTGCCAAGTTTTAAGAATGTTAAATTTCCTGCAAATTTTGTAGGAAATATTTTTAAAAATTCGAAATAGCAACTAAGACATGGGACCGTGAAAATTTGAAAAATGTCCAAAAATGGCAAAAAGTTAAATTTGATTTCGCCTTAATACCTATTTTGCTTCCTCACTAACGAAGGTGGGGAAGCCTTGTGTTCATACAGCAATTTAAAACAATTTATGTCCTCAGAATGGAAAATTTCTGTTGGCGTTTTACGTTTTTGGTCTTATATCTGCCTGAAGTCAAATCCATGTTTGGGCAAAACCTGCTAACGTTAATGCAATTTAGATGAAATTTTCATGGATTGTGTGGGTTGGTATTTGATGGCCCCATATCAATTTTATCAAATTGTATCCCTACTTTCGCTTACGAATACTTAAACGTACTTCCTAGACACATATTTATATTTCGAAAACTGCTCGTCCGATATTGGAGAAAGCTGGTTTATAAGGACGTTAATTGCGAATGCGATATCGCATTTATCATTGCGCATGCACATTTTTATTAATTGTTATTGTTGAAGTTTTCTTTGATATTTGAATCGATACTGTATAGACTGTGGCACCAAAACGGCTATAACAATTTTGGTGAGGAACTTTTTCTTCCTCACTACCGAAGAAGACTAATTGAAAAAAAAAAATATGTCCTCAGAATCAAAAATTTCCGTTTGCGTTTTACGTTTGAGACATGAAGGAACAAATTTTGTCTCGTGTCTGTTTGTATATATTCAAATCCATGTTCTGATATGACACCTACCATAGGCATAGACTTTCCATTTTGATTAGAAGGGTGAGGGGCGGTAATCGCCCCTGCTCGCCCCCCTCTCCTAAGTCTCAGTAAGCATCAGTAGTGAACTGGAGCCGCTGATTTGAGCTTACTCCACACTCTGCTAGCCCATGCAGGAGCTACGAGTATTTCTTCTTGAAATTGTTTACTGCTTAAACGAAGGAACGAACGACGGGGTGGTCTAGACTTACAGAATTCGATTCTACTTCAAATGTAATCATACTTCTTGGCCTTAGCCTGGCCAGCTATTCGATCTTTCCTATTTTATTAATTGATTTTAATTAACATATTATATTGGTTCATGTAGATTATTTGTTATTGATTTTAATTTTAATTATTTAATGTTTTCGCACATTAAATTATTGGAGAGAGAACGAAACGATACTCTTGTTCCCTCTCTTTTTTAATTGGGGAGGAGAGGGGCGATCGCCCCTCTTGCCCCCAAAGTTTGCGCCTATGACTTCCGCTACTCTTAATGCAATTTAGATGTATTTTTCAGGGATTGCGCGGGTTGGTACTTAAATGGTCCCATATAAATGTTATCAAATTCTATCCACTACTTTCGCTTACGCATGCTCAAATGTATTTTCCTACACACATCTATATTTCGAAAACGAAATGATTTCGCACAAAATTTGAGGAAGTACGCAAATTCCAAAATTGATGTCGGATTTATCATTGCGCATACGCATTTCAATTTATTGTTATTTGATATAGGAATCGAGACTGTAGCACTAAAACGGCTTAAAAGATTTTGATGAAACATCACTAAAATCTTCTCCTTAAAACACTTTTAATTTTACTATTTAGCACATCCCCGAGATAAACAGAAACAAATGTTATGAAGAAAATAACACTTCATTCACGCATAACTCAAAGAGCATATACTTTTTGATGATTCATTTAAAAGGCAATTAAATTTCATACAAAAGGAAAAAAAAATCATCAAAATCGGACCATTATTAGCAAAGATAGAGGAAATTCAGCTTCCTCACCCCCGAAGGTAGGGAAGCCTAGTGTTCATGCACCAATTGAAAAAAATTATCCTCAGAATCAAAATTTTCCACTCGAGTTTTACGTATTAGATATCACGGAACAAATTTGGTTTCGTGTCTGTCTGTAGTCACATCTATGTTCGGGTATGACACCAACTACCATTAATCCAATTCAGGTATAATGTTCATGGATTGTGTGGGTTGGTACTTAGATGGTCCCATATAAATTTTATCAAATTCCATCCATTCATTACTTTCGCTCATGCATGCGCAAACAGCTTGTCCGATTTCGCCCAAAATAGGAAAAAGCAGGTTAATAAGGACGTCAATTTCAAATTTGACATCGGATTTTTCATCTACAAAAGCTTTCGAAAAGTAATTAAAGTTCCTCCAAAACAAAAAAAATAAATCATCCTTATCGGACCAGCAATAGCAGAGATATAGCGGTTTGAATTTTGTACACACGTTTTAAAGTTATCTACACACGTTTCTATAGAAACCGGTTCACCTTAGTTTAGTTTTTTGATAACTCGAAAACCAGATATCTCTTATACATTCCAGATGCTCATTTGAAATAGAATTTAAATATCTTTACTGTTAAATATATAAACAAAAAAAAATTCTTAATCACACTTAGCGAAGATATAGTAAACAATTTTTGTTTTGGACTTTGGCCGTAAGCAGTGAGGAAAGTGGTGTGAGTGGATTCAGCAGATATTTTCAATCTGTTTTACTATCACGCATGCCCATTTCGATTTACAGTTATTTTTTAAGTTTTATTCGAAATAGAGATCGTTAATTAGGTAATCGATAGTTCTGGTTCCGTTTTTTTTAATTGGATTTTTGATCGCTCTTGCGGATTTCGATTTACTCTAATTGTTGAAATTTTCGATATAGGGATCGTATATTAGATAATCGCTAGGTTCTAATTTCGCTTTTTTAAGCGGATGTTTGATCGCGCACGTACATTTTGAATTATAATTTTATTGCATGTAATTTACCGAAATGTGTCGGGATAAAAAAATTAAAACTTTAAATTTGTTTTTCCTTGCACGTTTGTTTTTTTCTAATGCAGCCTATAGAAATGGTGTGGAAGGCATAGATAGTTACTTGGCAGACCTTTTTAGTGATTCAGGGAAAAATGCATAAAAACCTATCTTGTAGAGGATTAAATTTCCTACAAGATTCATACAAAATTTTACTCTCAACAGACGCCAAGATATATTGAAATAATTTTAGAGAAAGTGTTGATCCATCCATTATGTATGTATCATCTACACGTATATATCACATACATAATGGACTAATGATGATATTATATTCAGGAATACTAATTTGAACAGCAGATGATATTTTCAGTTTTCAGACCACTTTCTCTAAAATTATTGTTTCAATGTATCTTGGCGTCAGTTGAAAGTACAGAATACATAAAAAGAGTAGAAGCGGCAAGTCACCGAAGAGCGGTGGCACCAGTTATCCCCACTCCAGCGGCCCCTATCCTATTACCACAGGCATTGATAGTTTAATGTTGCATAATAATCAGTAGCAGATTTTATTATTGTTCACCATGTTTTTGTACTTCAACATCCCGAATCTGAAGTTATCTAACAAAATTTCCGGGAATGTTTTGAGATATGTATTCGCAAAATAGCAGCACCTTTTACACGTTTTCTCTTATAATTTCAAAAGTATTTGTGATATCGAAAAAATCATTCTTAGCTTTTTTAAATTAGACTAAATTCTCTCAATTTGAGCTAAACCTGTATGTCCAATAGTTTCCGAGATAAAGTACTTCAAAAATTGATCATTTTTTCCCAAAAGTAAAATTATAAGTTTTGGGTCAACTTTTGAGACAAATATTGAAGAAAATATTGATCCTACCAAGAGAAATGTATAGAGTTAAATGGTAACAAATGTATTGATTCGAGCACAGAATAACGCACAGTGGTCCCGATTCAGCAATTACGGTGCAAAAAATCATAAATCTCATTTTGTTTTCTTTTGACTTGATAATCTCACATATGTATCTACAGGATGCCTACAGCCTCCTGGTGAAATTGTTTGAAATTTGAGTGATTCATTTGACCGCTGTGATGCTTTAAAAATTGAAGTCTACAACTTCTCTTTCCTGGCTTTCATGTGAAAAACATACTTATAAACTATTTTCTATGCCAAGATATATTTTTACAGATTAGTTTTGATCTATCCTAAAACTAAATAAAATGCATTATCTAATGCCGTTCTCGCGTAAACCAGTCAGTTGTCAGTTTGTCAGTTGACTTCCGCATGATGGTATAGAAGGATCAATCTAATTAGGGATTGATAAATTATTTGCCACTTCTATAAATTTGTTTTATTGAAAACTAGTTTCGAATGTTCATTCATTCATATTAAATTATTTAATATGTATAATAATACCAAACTATATTTTGAATTGCTTATTTTTGAATTTTTTGTGTGTTTTAGAACTGAAGATGAATGTATAACATTCGAAACTAGTTTTCAATAAAACAACTTTAAGAAGTGGCAAATAATTTATCAATCCCTAATTAGAATTATTTGTGCCAGGCAGTAGGTCATGTATGGAGGTAACAATCTGTGACTCATTTGTTTGCAGCCACCTGCAGAGAAATGGTAAAGGAATTTATGGGAAAATCCCTGGTGTCAACTACCTTACGGCAACCGCTGCTGACAGGTATGCGGGGCCCTTACCTCCCGTTAACCTCCTCGGCATGGCCCTTCCAAAACTAGGAATCCACCAGTATGGTTTAAGCATCTGCAATGTTTACTTCTAGTTAAGTAACAGTGTCGAAGCGCTAAGTTATTGTGTATAGAATCATCTTCTTGAAGGAAATATTATTTTTCCATTTACATATCTATTGGCTGGTTACTAATGATTTAGCTAGATATCTAAACTGCTGCTGCTGCTAGCCAACGCCCGCCCTTGGCAGTTGAGCCATTTGGCGACGCGCTGCTATATAGAGATATCTAAACTCATAGTACTTATACGTGTAATGTAACAATTAGAACATTTCTACTGAAATCAAGTAGCTAATACATTTTTTTTATATTTTCTGTTTAGCCCTGAAGCATGCCCACAAGAAGAGATTTAGGCCACTTAATTGTAGAATCAAAATCATTCAAATCATTTTATTAAAAAGTCTAAAATAAAACAGATGAGGACCTCTTATTATAATTATATAAGTAAATGGAAAAAGTCATATCGCTCAAAGTCAAGATTTGAGCAAACTCATAAGTCGTGGTTGGATGTTGAAGAACTTTTACTTAGCGTCAGGGAGGCAAGAGAGGAGAATGTTCCTTCCACTAGTTCGGGTTAACGTGATCGTCCAAAAATATCATTTATCAAAGCTAAAGAGCGAACCAAATAGAAAATTTTAAAAGGTGATACCGACTGATTTACAATTCCTCAAGCAGTTAAAGTTCTTTCCAGCCGACTATGAAGGAAGGGAAATCGTGCTGGATCAGCTAGCGGGAGCTTTTGGCCAGTGAAAGCCCTGTGTCTTCTAAGAGTTTGTACAGGAAATTAAAAAGAAAAGAAAAGAATAAGGAATCGTTTTCTTCCGAAGAGGCATTATCTCCTATCGTTGAAGCAAAAGTAACAAAGAAATCATATCATTTTTTACGGACAGCTGCTAAAAATCAAGGAACAGATATTTATCCCAGTTATAAATAGTTAATTTCCGCGAAAAACCTGGCTTATCAACAATGTATTATCAGTACAGAAAGAAGCTGTGAAGTTCCTCCACAAGAGCTATTAAATCACACTGCTGGCAGGGTTGTTGAATCAGTTGGAGGCAATTTTCAAGAAAAATGAAAGTGGGGATTTGATGGCTCTTCTGGACAATCGGAATATTAACAAGGCTTCAAAGAAGAGGAATTCAGGGACGATAGTGTTTTTCTATCTTCTTTTCTATCTATGGAATATCCCCCCTGCATGCATATTTACGATTTCTGGCAATTTTGTGGGTCATTTCTTATAGACTAGATTAAAAAAATTTATATCATAAAAATTTAATTTTAAATGTCTTATCATCTGTTATTTATATATATATTATTATTATTTTATTTTATAGAATTATAGAGACATTGCTCTACTAAGTACAACATATAAAGTATTGGCAGTTCTCCTATATAAAAGACTGACAGAATTCACTGAACTTATTATAGAAGAATATCAGGGAGGTTTTAGGCCCGGAAGATCAACAGTTGACCAGATATTCTCCCTCCCTGAGGCAGGCAAAGGAAAATTGCTATGAATTCAACATAGACATGCATTTTCTCTTTGTGGACTTCAAACAAGCATATGATAGTGTGGACAGGAAAGGACTTTCGAGAGCGATGGCAAATTTAGGCATACCCAAGAAACTAGTCAGACTGACAAAAATTACGCTAATGAAGACTACCTGCCGAGTCAAACTTGGAAATTAGCTGTCTGAGGAATTTGAGGTGGATAATGGTTTAAGGCATTGTGACCCTCTAGCTCCCCTTCTTTTTAATCTAGCCCTGGAAGTAGCTATTCGTTCTATTAGAACAAATCCGGGAGGTAACATTTACAATCATCTGTCGCAGCATATGGAATTCGAAGAGGCAGCTGCTAAACTGGATTTTAGAGTTAATGAAAATAAGACAGTGTACATGAAAAGTTCAAGAAGGGAAAAGGAAGTGAATGGAAAAATAGCATTCAGAGATCACAGCTTTAGGTCTGTAAACCAGTTCAAGTACCTGGGAAGCCTAGTTAGAGGCGACAACAAAGTAGAGAGCGAAATACAGGCCAGAATAGCAGCAGGAAATAGAGGCTATTCCTCACTGCAAAGAGTGTTGAAGTTCAGATCACTCCCTAATAGAATTAAAATCCTTGTCTACTAAACCATAGTGCGACCAGTGGTTATGTACGGGTGCGAAACATGGCCCTTGAACAGAAAATCAGAAAGTATGCTCAACTCCTGGGAGAGAAAGGTACTGAGAAGAATATGGAGCGGAGTTGCTGAGAACGGGATTTGGAGAAGAAGAAGGAACGAGGAGCTACTGGAACTGTTTGGGGAACCTGACATTGTGGCATTGGTAAAAAGAGCCTGAATAAGATGGATAGAACATCTGGAGAGGATGGCGGATCAGAAAATACTCAAGAAGATGCTCTATGGAAAACCCGACGGCAAGCGAAAAGGAGGACGCCTTCGGATCAGATGGCTGGATGATGTGGAGGAGGATCTGAGGCGGCTGGGCGTCCGAAGATGGAGGGAGAGAGCACAGGATCGTGGAGATTTGTTGGCTGTGGTGGAGGAGGCTCGGGTTCTAGCAGGACCGTAGTGACATGATAATAATAATAATTATTTTATTTCAGGTACAAAAAATAAAATCCGCGGTGATAAAAATATTCCGGAAGTTAAAGAGCAGAAAACAGAAAGAGCAAGAGCAGAAAGAGATTGTTCTTCGGAGATTAGAAGAGGTATGCAACTAAAACTAGATCGTCCAAAGCAATGTTTCGGTTCAACTAGCGACGGAAACACTACAAGGAGGTTTTTCGCGAATCCAACTCCTGCTGCTAACGTGACAGGTGTGGACGAGGAATTGATAAAACGTTTCTCAGTGATATTGTTCGCGATAGCCTCTAGAAGAAAAATTCAAGTAGAAAGTTTTGAAGCATATTTCTCAAGGACTCAAACAATATATCAGGAGAAATACCACTAGTACCAATTAAGGCCGACTGTCCATAAAATGCTAGCACATAGTCCAATTATTATTAAAAAAACCGTCTTGCCTCTTGGACAGTTGTCTGAAGAAGCTCAGGAGGCCAGGAATAAAGATATTAGAATTACAGATAATTTTTCAAACGAAAGGCAATTCCAATTTTGAATATTGGAGGTTTTATTTCGAAGACTTTTACTCTTTTCAGATCCTGTAATCACATCAACTCACCCGCTTCCACAAAAAAATAATAGAAAATTAACGGAGGAGGTGAAACATGACCTGAAAGATCTATTAATGATTTCTTTCAGTAATAGAAGAGAAAGATTCGGAACACGAACCAGAGGAAAGTATTGGTAATGATACCACATCTGACGAATCCGATTTTCAGGAAGAAATAGAAGGTTATATATTTGAAGTACTTCTTTATATCATAATTTATGTAAACATATAGATCATATACATCATCTTCAATATAATGTATTTCATTTTGTTTGCTTCAGGTTTACTGAAATTAATTTAATTTATTTCACGTTTTTCAATTACATTTTTAATATTAGTATTTTTTTTATTGAATAATAAATTCTGTGTAGAAGAAAAAAAAAATTGCTCCGATAATTTTTCTTTACTAGTGTCATTACTTAATTGTTTTAGTAAACGCTAGGAATTCTGAGGAGCATGATAACGTATTATCTCTTCTAGTTGAAGCAAAATTAACAAGAAGTTCATACAATTTACTGACATTTATTTAAATGAACAGCAATAATAAAGGGGTCTAAAATGGTAATTTTTATGCTTGAAAAATATTATAAATATCCCTGTTATTAACGACCTTACAAAAAATAATTTACGAATAAAGAAATATAAAATCATTTAAAATAGCTGTTAGCTTATAACATGAAAGATGGAAGTAATATATAAGTCGAGAAAGTAGCCATTTCATGTTCATGCACCTCCCCCCTCCCCTCTTGTCCCAACCTCCTTTAAGGAATATTGTTTTAAAACCATAATGAAACGAATTTATAATCCTTCAATAAACATAATACCAAGTTTGGACGAGATACGTCCACTAAAACTAATTTTTACACCTTCCCCTTCCCCCTCCTTTAAGGTATAATTTTCTAAAACCAGCGTGAAACAACTTTATAATTCTTCATTAAACATAATACCAAGTTTGAACGAAGTCCGTCTGCTAAAACTAATTTGTACACCTTCTCCCTCCACCTGACGACAATCTTCTCATAAAGAAAATAAGAAACATTAGCAACAAACATATTATTTTCGGTGGCCAATAATTGCTTATCCTATTTTAAACGCATTTAGACAATTCATGTAGTTCAGCCTGGCAATAAATAAATGTATTTTAAATAAATTATATTGTTTTGTATTCATGGTTATAATTTTACACTGTATGGAATTCAGGATTTAAAAAAATAAAATCTGCCAATTTGGGTCAGTATAGCTTCCTCACCATTTCTGTTAGGTGCATAATTACCTATATTCTATGGCCAATGGTTTGCTGATTGAGAACAAAATCAACGGGAAGGGCCGTTTTTAAAATATAACTTGTCAATGAAAATACTGTGCTCGTGCGTAAGCGAAAGTAGTAGATAGAATTTAATAAAATTAATACTGGATCATTTTTACACTAGTTCCAAAATCGGACGAGTCTTTTTGAAATATAAAGGGAAGTACGTTTGCGCGTGTTAAAGCAAAATTAGTGGATGGAATTTGATAAAATTTGTATGGATCCATCTAGCTTGCATCATCCCTGAAAATCGGAATAACGGTAGTAGGTGTTATGCCCGTCACAAGAAAGGGAACCTTGGTGCTACGAGACCGCTGGAGTGGGGATGAATATGGTGCCACACCTCCTTAGCCTACCTGCCTTGGATTTCGCTTCTATTCTCTTTACGTACTCGTATTCTGTGGTTGAGAGTAATATTTTGTATGAATCTTGTAGGAAATTTAATTGTCTACAAGATTGGTTATTATGTATTATTTTTTTTATTAGTATGTATCTAACTTTGTCTTTTTGCAAATTTTTATGGTCCCGTATCTCATAAACTTTTCCGAATTTTAAAAAATATAACACATGAAACCTGCAGGAAATTTAACGTTCTTTAAAATTAGTACAGACACATTTTTGCCTTAAATGCGTTGGAAGCTACAGAGGAATAACTGGAAAAATTGCTTTTTCTAAACGTTATTTCAAGATGGCGGCAAACACAAGAAAGAGGAGATCGAAAATTGGGATTTTCCACGAGAGGGCTAATACATACAATATACCTAAAAATCAAAATTACTCCACCTTTTGCAATCCAAAATGATACATCTACTAGGCTAATATGCCAATTGCCGGAGATCGAGAGATTGCTTATTTCGAGAAGTCTACAGGCGGAATTTTATGCTATACAACTTATAGCTTATGCGTTTTTTTCTCAGACAACACATTTCCAAGCTAAAGGCGAACAATTTAAAAAAGTCCTAAAATTTCGATGTTTTTTGGCTGACAAAAGATCTCACGAGGTCACCAGTGTTAGTATTTTTATTTTTACATGCATATTTACACTTGTTTAAACAAGTTTCACTGCGCTACTAATCTCAAGGTCCCGGGTTCGAGACCGGCTGAGGCAGAATAATTATTTATTCTGTATTCAGTCGCGGATCGACCCTGTGGGATCGGGGAACCCTCCTGGGGCTCACCCAGCCTCTATAAAGTGGGTACCCTTAATTGGGGGAAAAACCTGGCGGTTGAGCGTGATCTCGGCCAAATCACCTCCTTACACAACCGTTGGCTTTGAAACAGTACGGTCTTTACCCAAGTACTGAGCCCAAGACCCTTCACGGGTTGTAGTGGTACAGGTTTTTTTTTTTTTTTTTAAACAAGTTGAAAAAATAAAAGTTTCTAACCCACCTTTTGCATCATAGATCCATATTTTGACCCTCTACTAACTGGCCTAAAATGCGTATTTTCATAAATTACTAACTAGGGGAGTGCACGATGTGTCCTTCCCCGATTTCGATCAAACTTTTTTGGGTGATTCTACATGGAAAAAAATAAAACATGCTGAAAATGCTTTTATTTTAAATTTCGTGTTTGAAAAATGATATCGACATGGTTTCCCCATTGATTTTTAGTCAAATAAATTTTAAAAAAGTGTTTAAATTATTAAGTAAACTAGCCCTATAGATTTCTTCACACCGAAAATGATAGTAGATTTGGATTCAACACATTAAAAAATCTTAATGTTGAAAAAATCAACGAAAACAAAAAAAAGATTTTTTTTCGGTTCCGAGTGAGCTCAAAATTTTTAAAGTTACAAAATTATGTTTGAGTTTGAAGCTCTGTACCACGTCTTCAGTTTACCGGATATCGACGCTATTGGACTCGTTAAAAAGAGGGGAGTTTCTTCTTTCCATAGATATAAACAATTATTGCATTATCTTAGATCTGTGCAAAAAAAAAAGGTGACTACCGCATAAAAACAAAATTGAAGTTTTTTGTGAATAACGTTATTTCTAAAACCCATAGGAACATCAAGTTTAAAGTAAATCGCGTAGTTTAAGAACATTTACCGATGCACCAAATTTGGTTTGAATTGTTCAAAGGGTTCCTGATATATGAATGATTGTTTAAATATTAAAAAAAAATTTTAAGGCAACATTTTTAGGCTAAAATTTTTTATTTTTAGATTCACTCGAATTTTTTATGACTTGGTAACAGAGGAGACGACTGGGCGCAGTGAGACGGTGACATTCGGTGACGACAGATTTGAACAAGTCACCTACTTTATATATCTGGGTTCAACACTTTTTTTAAATTTATTTGACTAAAAATCAATTATTTTTTAATGTTTATATTTTTCCTTTAATGTACTCTAAAAAACAAGTGTATAGCTGGAAAAACCATGTAGATGTTTTATTTTTTTTCTTAGCTCCTAGGACCCATTGAACAAAAGATAGGATATGGGTCGACTTTTTTTCAATATAGAATCATCCAACAATTTTTATCAAAATCGGCGACGGACACAACGCGCACTCCCCTTGTAAGTAAAATAAGATGCATATGATATCACTAACAAATATCCACCTAAATTTGTTAATATTTATTTTTCATATAGGTTTTTCACATTTTTGTAAATTGAAACTTTCAAAATATTTTCTCAGATAACAAGGAAATTGTCTTTAATAGTACTTAATACTCAATTTAATTAACAAATCATGAGACATGCTAATGTCAGCAATCACTTATAGGTGTGTATGTGTGTGTTATTTTTTAAGGGTAGGGTAAAAATATTTTATAGGACGATGTACAACTAAAAGTCCACAACAGTGTGAGATTCCTACTCACTAAAAAATCACCTTCCTATTCATCGTTGTCAACCTGTGGAATTGCTGTCACGCATTACTTCGCGGGGGAGGGGGGGGGGGCAGGATGGTTATGCGCCTACTTCTTCATTGGACCTCTTATTAAGCCATTGCATGGCATCTCCTCCCTCGCTCCTGTGCCCTGAGCTGCCTGACGATACGCGCTGCATAGTCTGCAACAGCGCTCCAGTTCCCCTGCCTGGCCATCATTAGAGCGAATGTTTTCCGGAACTGACTGCTGTCTGTCCAAAATTCCTATCTAACTCTTCCTTTTCTTTAGCAAAGCATGTACAACAGAAGAACAGGTAGGGCAACCTATAAAAAAGTAGGGCACGATGATTGGTCCTCCAGCTTGAAGCGGGCTAAGTAGGTCCTGAAACAACCATGCCCAGCAGCTGGTATTAGATAATAATCAACCTTTCCATGTTTCCGGGATATCCATGATGCAATGTCAGGAATCAGGCGGTGGGTCCATCTTCCTGAGGATGAGGTATTCCAGAGTATAATTTCTCTCTTGTTCTACAACCATCGCCCAGTGAGCATCCAAATATTCTCGTCTTCGTCGGAATATCCGGTTCCGTTCCTCTGCCAGGTCAATCGGAGGCATATTGGCGATAACACACATTGCGTCATATGACACAGTGCAAAACGCTCAAGCGGCTCGCAGAGCGCTTCTTCGATTCACACTGATAGCCTTGGGGGTATACGAATGTAATAGAATGGCTTCCTTCCAGATCGGCGCTGCATACAAAACTGTAGCCAGAAGCCTTCTCCTACTTTCATTAGGTCCCCCGATATTTGGCATAATCCGAGCTAGTGTATTAGTCACTCGGGCTGGTTTACTCCTAACTATGTGCAGGTGTTCATCAAACCGAAGTCCGGCGTCGATCTGCACCCTGAGATATCTAATTGATGGCTTGGAGTGGATGTCATAATCCACAACGGTTAGAGTGATTGTCTCCCTTACTTTCCTGGTGGTGATAAGTACTGCCTCGGTCTTACGATGAGCAAGCTGGAGGCCAACCGATGAAAGCCACCGCGAGTGGTAGCGACGGCCTTGTTCGCATTACAAGTGATTTCCTACAGGAGCTTTCCACAGACCATGATTGCCAGATTGTCGGCAAAGCCGAGCGTAGTAGTTTCTTCCGCTATCTTCTATACCTTACCTCAAGATTCTATCCGTAAAGTAACTCAATAATCTTCACGAGGAATTGTGGGACTTCCATCTTTTGCAATCCTTCCATGATACAATCCCACTGAGCTGAATTAAAAGCATTCCGTACGTCCAATGTAACCACCTTGCCACCCCTTCTCCACCTCTTTCCTGCGATTGTCTCTCTAGTAGCTGTAATCACCAAATGGACAGCATAGATTGTCGATCTGCCCTTTCGAAAACCATACTGGTTATCAGCCAATCCTCGGGTTCCTGAAGTCAATCATTCGACCATGGACGATCCTATCTAATATCTTTCCTGCAGTGTCCAGGAGACAAATCGGCGGATAAGATGCAGGGTCATCCGGGAACCCTTAACCCTTTGGCAGGAGTACAAGAGGTTGCTTCATCCACAGGATAGTAAAGATCCCTTCACGGAGGCGAAAGTTGTATATATCCAGGAAGAGTTCTGGCCTTACTTAATAGCCACTTTCAGGGCAACATTTGGGACATTATCCGGCCCTGGAGCTTTGGAGTCCTTTATTCTTTTGCAGGCAAGGTCAAGTTCTTGAGTGATTTCTGGCACTTGTTCCAGATCCAGACACTGAACTTTATCATAATATTTCCAATCGTCTTGGAAATAACATGGCTACTATTTTCTCCAACAATTCAGGAGAGCTTGGAGGCGACAACCTTGAGCCTTTTCGTTTAGCCATGACTGTTTTGTAGGGTCTTCCCAATGTATCTTCGTCAACCTCTAAGCACAACTTCTTCAAGCTGTTGCATTTACTCTCCTTTATTGCCTTGACAAGGTTCTTTTAAGCTTCTTGTGTGTATGTATATGTGTGTGTGTATATGTGTGTGTGTGTGGGTGTGTGTAATAATAATATAATATACCATATATAATAATATATATAAATAAATAATTTTCTTTTAGCACTTAATTTTTTACTTATTTTGGCAAGACTCCTAAATGTAATATACCTACATTTAAGTTTGTAATGTAAAAATCAATATGGGCTAGGATAAAAGGATTTATGAATGCTTGATACTTTTGGGTCAGTCTTAATGTTTATGTGACACTATTTCCAGCCCATCAGGCCAGACTAAAATTTCAATAGGTAGGAAGAACAGAGTTATGTTAATATAAAACGTTTTTAGTAATAAAAAACTTTTTAGTCCGTGAATAAATTTTACATTACACAATAATTTTTCTTAATCCGCTTAATTTTGTTTATACCTTAAGTTATCCATTTTCCAGAAAATGGCCAAAACAAAAACTTCTTAGTCAGAAAGTCATTATTCTTCATTATTAGGGCCTTACTATTCGTGAAATTCAAAGGAAAGTGAAAGGTTCTATTTCAGAAATACACTATGCTATTAAAAAAATCAAGAAAAGTAAAAGTATTGGGGACTTCAAACCTTCTGGTAAGCCCAGAAAATTAATTCCTACTGCAGAAAGACATTGTGAGAAAAACAAAATATTCCCGCACAATTGATGAAAACATTGAAAAATCAGATAATTGATTTTTAATATCAATACCTACATTGACTGATGCATGCTATTGCTACATTAATAGTAATATTAAGATAGCAGAATAGCAATCAAATCGTTGAGTTGAGAAACCCCATAATTTACTTTTAGGAGTATATTTAAAATTTGGCAATTTCCATTCTGTTGAGACAGACACGTGTTTTGGGAGCATAACCCCATAAGTCCGATACATTTTTTCTGTTTTAGAATGGTGGCTAGTTATCATGTAATTGAGAATCCTCTTAAGTCAGTGAACCTGTCAAACATTTTCCAGTGGCCCACATGTGAAAAGTAAGAAAAATCAAAAGCTGACTTATCTAGTCTGAATGTACTTTTATAAATAATTTTAACATAAATCAATACTTTTTTACATAGTTATTGATATTTATTGTTTTCCTTATTTCCGTTGATTGATTTGAGAAATCCCATAAGTCAAAAAAATTTAAATTTGAAAACTATAATGACTCTTATGGTCTTATTTGAAAAAATGATAGGTTCAGAGTAAGTCACATTTCAATTATCAGCAATTTTCACATATTAATTGACATTTATTATTTTCCTTATTTTCTTAAAGTTGGTTTATTTGAGAAACCCCAGAAGTCAAGCTAATTTTAATTAAAATTTAAACACCATGATGACTCTTATTGTCTTAATTGGTAGCATACTAGGTTCCAAATCAGTCAAATATTTCAATTAGAAGTTGTTTTGGGTTGCCTTGAACAATTATACTTTGGCCTGGACTGTTTTTTATTATTTTCCGAAAATTTGGTCTTTATGACTTATGGGATTTCTCAAATTACCGATTCAATCATGATAGTGACATAATGGCTATATTATTTGAGTAAATAATAAATATTTTGAATAAGAATAATAAATATTGTAAAATTAAAAACTACATCAAAATGAAACTTTCAAGACTCATACTTTTAGCATAGCATAAAATTTCTTAGGTTTTAACCTCCCTTTGTGACCAATGTAGCTCATAATTAAGTCCAAATACTGAAGCAATGTGTTATACGTATTAAACGATAAATCCCATGTTTTCTCTGACTCAATTGTTTTCAAAAGAGTGTTCAAAGCATCAGAATAATGTTCAATGTACTTTAGGACCTAGAACATAAAAAAAAAATCTTATAAAAAAATAATAAGTAAAAAAAAATCTTATGGTAATAAACGATAGTGACTAACAAAACAATAAATAAATAACAATAACAACGTCCAAATACAAAATATGCATCCCAGAGGACCACCCGTGTGGAGTTTCTGGTCTCCTATTGGGTGCACCTCAACAGATGGCAGATAAAGGAATGCACACCAGATATGGTGAGTATTAAAGAAATAAAATACCCAGGGCAGAACAAAATTACCATAAAAACCAGGCGTGACTGATTACGTAGTGGATAGCTTTCTGGTCAGAGTCTGTTACCATGTTAGGGAGACCTCGAGATACAACTAGCAGAAGATCTAAAATGCAATCTCCATAACCAATATGGAGTCATGTATTATAATTATAACATCAGACAAGCCTAATAAAGAGGTTGTATCAAGTATAAATTTTCAACAGCCCCGTTCAGAGGCCAGCAGAGCATGTGATCCCATCCTGTCGCCGTGAACCACAAAACTGCATTCAAAGGTCCTTAACCTAAGGTAAATACTTGGAAGACAGTGCTCTGCCTGATTTCATGACTATCCTAACCTAGTGAAAACAAGGATGATACGGATGTCATTAATGAAGAAAGCTGTCTTCACAGCTTACCACTTAGCTACAAATTTAGAACAAAATCCAATAACTTACTTATCTTAGAAGAATTACAATTTCCAAAGAATGGAAGAACCCTCAGAAGTAACAAATGACAGAATCTTACTCGAGATAATCATATACTTCATGGAAAATTACATCAGGAAACAGAACTAAAGTAAACTTGGAAGATGCACTAATCGCTAAGAATATAAGATGGAGTGGTTTCCTCATTTAAGAGAAATATGTGCTACCCCTTGTTTCTTAGGAAACATTAAATGTGAAAATATTCAAAAGCAATAATAAGATAATTAAAAAACATATATCCAGCCTCAGGCTGTAAAACTCCTTTAGTACAGTTTCTCTGCAATTTTTCACCATCTCTGCATCAATACTATCCAGACCGGGACTTCTGTTATTCTTCAGAGCAGATATCACATCCACAAAATCTTCATAATCCGGACGTTCCACATCATTCTTGTTGATGTTTTCATCCTGTCTAACTCTGGGCCAGTTTCGCACAAGACTGTGAGTGATTTTCGAACATTTAATAAATTTCCAAAATATTATCTCCATGTTTACATAATTTGAGATGGGTCGCTGATCAGATTACCGTCTTTATTTCTGAATATATTTGTTCTGGGTTGGAAACCATTCTTAAATTCCTTCACGCCTTAATAAAACCTTCTTGTTAATTTGGCATCATAATTAGTTTGGAGCATTTCTAGCTAGCCTTTTTCAAAACTTCTCTTTTTCTGTCTACATATCTTCTTTATGGTCCTTCTCATGGAATAAACTCCTCCTTACTTCTTCTTGCTCTCACAGCAAGCATTCTCAATCTCGCCTCCTTCCGGTCTTTAAGGGCTCAGTCGCATTCCTCATCGTACCATTCCTTACTTGTACTTTTCTGTTTTATCTTCAGCACCTCCTCTTGATGGATGTCTCAGTCCGTTCCCAATGATTGTTTATTTCTGTATTTCCATCAAATCTCTTTAGAAATGACTCATGTACAATTTCTTTAAATTTTTCAGCTTGTTGGGGTATTTTTAAAATTTCGCTTTGGTATCTGAGAGTTCTTTTCCCTTTTACTCGAACAATACATTCTATCCTTTGTCTGTAAGGTACTTTAACCAAGAAATGGCCAGTATCAGGGTCTGTTCCTTGATAGCTTTCCATGTCATTTATGTCGGAACAGTGTCTAGAGTCAATAAGAATGTGATCTATTTGATTTTCATGTTTTCCATCTGGTGAGAGCCATGTTTTCTTATAAATTTCTTTATGGGGGAAGTGCGATCACCATAATTTTTTCTTGGGCGAGCTCTATACATCTGATTCCATTATCGTTTAACACATCATGTTTACTGAAGCTACCAATGGTTGGTCTGAAGATTTTTTCTTTTCCGATCTTTGCATTTAGATCTCTCATAATTATTTTAACATCATGATCTGGTAACAAGTCTGGTTATGCCGCCTCATATTAACAGACACGACTGTGTAAAGTTGTTATGTGTAAACTTTAAATGTGTCTGTTAATATAAGGCGGCATAACCTTACCATGTTAATGATACTAATATGAGAAGGGAATACGGTTTGATTAAAAGTAATAATTAAATAGATTTAATTAAATTGATTACATAAATAAATTTTGTCAATTTAAGATATGAAACTGGTCCAAGAAAAACCTGGGAATCCCTATGGTGTCTGAGAATTTCCAGCGGCAAAGTTTGAAAGGACCCTAATAAAACATACTTTTGATCTAAATGTCAACAGAAATTTAAAAAAAAAAATCAGGTTTTTCTGCCTCGGAAATTTTACAAAAGATAAAAAAATTAGTTACACATATTATTTGCTAAATAAATAATTAAATTTCGCCTCCTTTTAATGACAAGCCTACCTCCTTGTAAAGTTGAATTACGATAGCATTTCTTACAAGACAGAATTTCTGTCTGCCAAATTAATATTAGGTTCTTTGATAGCGTAACTATATCATATTAATTTTTTTTTAATTACTAAAATAGTGTCTGACACGGATTTAGCAACAAAAAAACTGTTATAAATTTGAATTTATATTGCTTAAAGGATATAAAAAATTATGAAAAAGAAAAAAATTCAACCTAAATTGATTAGGAATTATTAAATTTGTACCTGTACAAATGGGATGTGCACTGTTATAAATCAGGTTGGCTCTTATTAAACAACTGAATTTCTGTCTGTAAAATTAAGGTTAGGTTCTTTGAAAGCATAACTGTATCATATTGAAATTTCAGCTATACTAAAATGGTTTTAAAATCATTTTTTTTTTTTAATTACTAAAATAGTGTCTGGCATGGATTTAGCAATGACAGAATACAGAATACACAGTGAAATACTTTGGGTTTTTGTTAGTAGCAGATACATCCATTAAATTGCCATCTCCAATTCAGTCAACCTAATTTTTCCTGTCAATCTTAGTCAATTTCTTTGGGATTTTCCTTAGCAAGAGTCAAGATTGTAAAATAATTTTCGGCAAAATAATTGTAAAATATATGATGTGGTAAATATATTAATAACTTTGAATAAACTGTCAGAAAAATTTAGTCACACAATTGAAAAAGAACTAAAGAGTCCACTTCCCCCTTCCACTACCAGTAGTAATACCATTACCACCAAATCAAAAATCCATTGGTGCGTTTTCGTGCCAATGTAATTCATGTGAAAATATTCATAATTAGGACAGTCATGTAAATCTCTTATGTTGGACTTTAGATTGATCTATCAACAATACATTAGAACAGTTCAAAATGAATTTCAAATTATAAATTTGTTTATAAATTATAAATTTGCTTACTTTTTTATCTTCAAACTTTGCTAAAGAAGTCAAAAATTTATTACGTGTTAACACAACATGATTGAAAAGGAATTAAAACATAAGGACAAGTGCTACGTTTAAACCACCCTTATAGTAATCAAAATGAATCAATAGTAAACATTCTCAGAAAATAAAGAGGAGAAAACATGTGCTCACAAGCGAGCATTTCCTACAGTACGTTTTCACACCTCCAGGCATAAATAAGTTAAATTGCATAAAAAGAATAATAGTTTAAGACCGATTATAAATAATATAAATGGTCCTTGTGAAGCTCTGTCCAAATTATTAAATCCTGCATTAAATAATTTAAATAATAATAATAATTATGATGTTAAAAATGCAATTGTAATGAAAGAAATTTTAAATAAAATTTATTTAAGCAATGATGAATTACAATTCTAGATGCTCAATCACTTTTTACTAACATTCCAATAGACAATTGTTAAATATCCTAGAAGAAAATTAGGAAGAGATAAAAAACAATAAAATGCTCAAGGACAAAAACACCTTCATAGAAGGTGTAAAAGTATGCACAAAATGTAATACTTTTAAATACAACAATAATAATATTTTGTGAATTTGTAATGTCAGTCATTTGAGTGGGATATGTCATTTACGAATTAGATTGTGAAAATTGTGAAGGAGTTTACATTGGTGAAAATTCAAAAAAGCTAAAAACAAGACTTTCACAGCACATTTTTAATAGGCAAAATGTGAGTATTTGAAATACGTAGTAAATAATCTTAAGATGACAAAGTCTAAATAGGATTCATTTAAAGCACAAATAGACAGGCATAAGCTAATGATGACTTTGATGAAATATTGTGACAAAATAGTATTTTTATGGATAATTATATACAAGCATAGAAGGTAATTTAATGAGATGCATATTATATAAAAGGTCTATCAGGTTTGGCGGTCCATAGGCCAGGAGGTGATTTCATACCTCATTTGAAACAAAAAAGTTCATAAGGGCTAAGTTCAAACTCCATACAGGGAAGGAGTAAATTTAAATTTTTGGTTATTTTAAGGTTGCCATGTTTTTTTCTTTAATAGGAAGCAATAACTAAAAAACTATTTATTTTTGGTGATTCACAATTGCAGCGTCGTACACTAGACAAAACACTCTTCAAAAATGATTAGAATTTGCCTTCGTTAAATTCATTTGAAGGGGGCTTACGCTAAGTTCTGTTTTTTGTAAATACGTGGATTATTCATGATTTTTTTTATCAGCCTCCTACTGCACTACAGATACTCCACTTTTAGAAAAACTTTCTTGTTTAATAAGATTTAAATCCATATTAATTAAGTTGAGGTGTGTAATAGAATATGCTGGAATTCGCTTCCAGTTTTACAAAATTCATGAGATGTGAAATTCTCACTTTTCAAACTACCAGTTTTTAGCAAAAATAATTACAATAAATTATAACAAAGCTTTTCTTTTTTTGTGTGTGTCCTGGAATGTATTGTAATAAATTAATTACTAAAATACAATTATATTCATAAAAAAAAAGTGTAAAATAGAATATTTAATGTGGGTATTAATCAGATCAGTAATTCAAGAGATGAATTTTAGCCAAATTAAAACTTATTGTTAAATCAAAAACGACCTTTTTCTATCTAAATAAAATACACTCTAAATGTGATAATATTGGCTAAAATTATCTCTTGAATTACTGTTCTAATAGTACTAATAATATAATAAAACTAATAAATATTGCTTCTAAATTACTAATAAATATTACTTCTATTTTAAACAATCGTAGGTCTCTAACCGCAGTAATATTATTGACCTACACACAATCGCCGATATAGATATAAAATGTTTTTAAAGAATTTAGATGAAATTCAAATAAAGAATCAAAAATTTTAAGGGAAGATGCTCAGATTCCTTTTGGCATTTGTAGCAATTCGATTTTAATTATATATTTTTCTATATGATGATTGTCAATTTCAGATGAATATGGCACAATGCGCCAAAAGCTACTTCTAATTGTAATACAATAAAGAAACTGAGACTGGGTTTAATGGTTTAATCATTTTATTAAAATACACTTTATACTATCATTACCAGGAATATTGAAAAACATTATTAAATTTTATTGAAGAAGATTTTCATTTGTTATACCCACATTAAATATTCTATTTTATACTTTCTTTTAAAAATATAATTGTATTTTAGTAATTAATTTATTACAATACATTCCAGGTCGCATAACAAAAATAAATAAAAGCTTTGTTATAATTTATTGTAATTATTTTTCCTGAAAACTTTGGTAGTTAGAAGAGTGAGAATTTCACATCTTATGAATTTTTAGATTAATTAGGGAAAGAAGGTCGTCTCTGATTTAACAATAAGTTTTTATTTGGCTAAAATTCATTTCTTGAATTACTGATCTAATACCCACATTAAATATTCTATTTTACACTTTTTTTTTATAAATAAAATTGTATTTTAGTAATTAATTTATTACAATACATTCCAGGACACACACACAAAAAAAAAGAAAAGCTTTGTTATAATTTATTGTAATCATTTTTGCTAAAAACTCTGGTAGTTTGAAGAGTGAGAATTTCACATCTTGTGAATTTTTATAAAACTGGAAGCGAATTCCAGCATATTCTGTTACAGACCTCAACTTAATTAAGATGGATTAAAATCTTATTAAACAAGAAAGTTTTTCTAAAATGGGGAATCTGTAGTGCAATAGGAGGCTGATTAAAAAAATCATGAAAAATCCATGGTTTTACGAAAAACAGAACTTAGCGTAACTTAGATGCTCGGCGTAATATCCTCTTCAAATAAATTTAACAAAGACAAATTCTAATCGTTTTTGAAGAATGTGTTTTTAGTAAAAGATGCTGCAATTGAGAATCACCAAACATAAATAGGTTTTTAGGTTAATACTTCCTATTCAACAAAAAACATGACAACCTTAAAATAACGAAAAATGTAAATTTACTCCTTCCCTGTTTGGAATTTGACCATAGCTCTTATGAACTTTTTATGTTTCAAATGAGGAGTAAAATCAGCTCCTGGCATACGGAACACCAAACCTGATACACTCTATATATAATATACATCTCATTAAATTAATAAATTACCTTTTATGCTTGTATATAATTATCAATAAAAATACTATTTTGTCACAATGTAGCTTCTTCAAAGTCATTAGCTCATGCCTCATGTGTTATTTGTGCTTTAAATGTATCCTATTTAGATTTTGTCATCTTTAAATTATTTACTACATATTTCAAATACGTAATATCCGCATAATGGGCACTTAAGATTTTTGTGTCTGCTTTATAATTAACAGTTACTTTATTATTTTTAGTAATATGTATGGCTTTTAATAATTTTCTGTTTCTTGTTATGTACGCACTATCAAATATTTTGGGTTCTTCAATACAGATAAACAAATAGAAATATATACAAAACAGATATAGAGTATAAATGGGCTGTATAAAACAAGAATGGATTAAGGCATTATAAAAAAATTGTGGAAAAATTAGATAATAGATAATTGCCTGCATGAGGTATAACATGGATAATAGTCAGAAAATCAGTCCATAATTTTTTGTTATAGAAGCTGAAATTTCGACCCAAACATGTGGGTCATCTTCAGGACTAAAATTAAATCAGAGATACAAGAGATATAGATATGAACAAAATAAAGTGATATAAGAAATACGAAAATACATAAATTATAAAAGAAATAATAGAGATAAGTAATAAAAATAACAACAATAATAAAAGAGATAGAAGAAATAATGAAGTAAATGAGAGAAAACTGAGGATAAGTTCTAACTATGTGAGTTCGACTCATTGACTATATTATTGCTTATATCTCTATTATTATTTATCTATTTTCTTATTTCTTCTGTTATTATCTACATCTCTTGTACCTCTAATTTAATTTTGGTCATAAAGATAGCTCACGTCTTTTGGTCAAAACAACGGCTTGTATAATTAAAATTTTTTGAAAAAACACGTATTGTGTGGATTGTGTTGTTTGCTTATCCTTTTCAAATTTGCATCTACGATCATAAATGCATATCTATTTTGTCAATATTTCCAATTACGGATCACTTTGTCATCCACACTATATGAAATGTCTTCAATATATATATATATATATATATATATATATATATATATATATATATATATATATATATATATATATATATATATATATACACCAGTTTTTTTATTTCAAATTTCAAAATCAAATTAAACAGAATATAACACTTACAATTCCTTTGTTATAAAAGATTTCAAAATTGTCGATGACTTCTAAATTTTTTTCCTGAAAATAAATAAAAAGTATAAATACATTGATATCATTAAATAAAAAAATAAGTGCTAATGAAAACAGAGTATTTATAATAAAAAACACATTGAACATATAGATAACATTCCACCATTAGCAACACATAAACTACGTTAATTAAATGGCTATTGATCAGCCAAAAAATATTGGTATCCCATTCTCCAAGTAAGGGGTAGATACTTCTCATGATCTCTATGAGAACTAATCTGCCGCAGAAATTTAACAACCCTGCCCACGTAAGCTCATGTTTTCTCTAAATCCTATATTTCAAGAGAAAACATGTCAATATTATCTTATCCTTAAACATTAATACTTATCCTTATCCGATTCATAATCTCACCTTTCCTTCTGGAGAACAAGGGACTGACTAGTTGTCACGAGGTAACAGGATCAGTACTTTTTAGTCAAGCAATGATCACGTAATTGAGTAAAATGATACAGGGTAGATATAAAGTCACAAAACAAATGGATAATCTGAACAGAAACAATATGGCATGGAAAAGAACCTATGAATAGCATCATGGAATATCAAGACTCTTAATAGAAAACCAGTTGACCTTGTGGAAGAGATGTAAGGTTGAAATATTAGGAATTAGAGAAGTAAGGAAGAGGGGCAGTGGAGAGATGATACTAGACCATGACCATGTTCTCACTTACTCTGGCAATCCAAAAGGAAGCTCTGGGAAGGAAGAGGTTGGTTTATTAGTGAAAAGTGATGTATGTAGCCTAATAGAGGAATGGAAACCTGTATTCACCAGAATAATAGTAGCCAACAAGCAACTATCATTTGATGTAATATAGAATCTTGAAACTATCTGAGAAAAAGACGTGGAAAGAGCAATGGAAAGGAACAAGACAGGCAAAGCAGTTGGAAATGCTACCTATGTGCATGTGATATTGTTCTTCTTGTATATAATAAAGAGAAACGGCAGGAAAAAAAATAAGAAGTAGAAATGCCAGTTTTATCAGATGATACTCAATACCTAGGAACTGAGAAGTGGAGTTGTTTGGGGAAGATCATTTTATAGGTATAACCTCAACAGGGTATTTATATACATTTTTTAGCCTTTATATTAAAATAGGTCAAGGACCTGGCACCTAATTTTAAAATACCCGATGTTGGATGGTTATAGCAGAGAACAAAGATAGGTAGCAAAGAATACTACAGGAGACCCAGATTCAGTAATGAGTTGTTGCATCAGCAATGTGAAACCCACCTCCAAGCTGAGGCTGAATTAAAATGGGTGAATAAAAATATACTTACTCTCTTAGTGACCCACCTGAGGAACTAAGCTCTTGCATTAATTTCTCATAGGTAAAGGGATCAGTGCATTAAGAGTAATAAAACCTTATTCTGAGAGAACTTTTGGTTGAAGTTTCCAGAAGCTCATTATCAGTGTTCATAGAAGGAGCTGGACATCATGGAAAACACTGCAAATTATTATACAAAGGTTTATTATTTCCAAATAGTTATATTTCAAAAATATCTAGTGTGTCTATGCACACGACTTTCCTTGTCGCTTTGGTTTAGAGTCCACACAATTAGATTATCTTTCAAATGAGCATCTGGAATGTTCCCGGAGATGTAACGTTTTTGAGTTATCAAATAAGTAACCAAAGGTGAACCAGTTTCCATAGGAATATTTGCAGAATACTTTGGAACATATCTACCAAGTTCAGCAAAGAAATTAACACCAGAATAATGGCGAGTAATAGAGCCTACTACACAAAACTGAAACTTCTCAAGTCTTGACAGTTGCATAAACCAACAAAATTAAAATTATGGACCATTGGAGAGAAAACTTGGTATCTGTCCCAAGATGACTGTCCTAAACTGAGTGTTCCAAAATAACTGTATCAAAGCAAGTAGGATAGGATAGGCAGGACATGTATCAGAATGGAGGGTGTATTGGTACCAAGGAAAATGTTAGAAGTGCACATCAGTGGGAAAAGAAGGAGAAGACCAAGAAGCTGGTGGGAGAGGATGATGGATGCAAGGAAAAATGAAGTAGAGAGAGATGTCTAGGAAGCTGCGAGTCCACTTCCTTTAAGAATGTTAAAATTTATTTTCTGTATACTTATTTTCAAATATTTATATTTATCTGTTAAACTTTTCTAGATAATCACTATAAATGGCCGAGTTACGGGGGTAATCTCTAACCGGTCACCATTTTGAAACGAAAAGACGAATTGTAATGCCAAGTTCCGAGGATCATCCTGCGTTAAATTATGATTTTGGTTCCAAATCTCAAGAATATCGGTTCAGAAAATCCCCAGACGGCAGACTGACTGATTTTTTTTTTTTTTATTCCATATTTGGATTCCATGTATCTTTAAATGTAAAACCTCAAATTTAAATGGGGAGTTGAATTTTTTTTTTCTTGGTCGATTACAAAGGTTCATTATTGAAAATAATAAAACAAAAGTAACTTGATATCCATGCAAAGTTGATCAAACTAGTTTTTAAAAAAAATGAAAAATGTGCAATGTAGGGTCTAAACCAATAGAGAAAAGTATGTGGCTATACAGCAGTGAAAGGATTGAGGCAGGGGAATTCTTCAGCTTGTCTGCTTTTGAACCTGCCACTAGAAAAGACCAGTGAGTCAAATTTTGGGATCCTCATTGGTTATATCAAGAAAGTCATTTCATATAACTAACAAGGGGAGGGCACAGTCAATGGGTCACCGATTTCAACCAATTTTTTTATGGTGATTCTACATCCAAAAATATTTGGCATGTGTGTCAGCGTTCGTTCCAATGGGCCCTAGGAGCCGGAAAAAAAATAAAACATATTGAAAATGCTTTAATTTTTATCTCCAGTTTGAAAAAATGATATCAGCGTGGTTTTTCCACCAAAACATTTGTTTTTCAGTGTATATTAAATGAAAAACACAAAATTAAAAAAATGTTTTTTTTGTTCAAATAACTTGAAAAAAATGTTAAGATTATTGGGTAAACTAGCCTTATAGATTTTTTTACATAAAAAATTATGGCAGATTTTTATTAAACACTGAAAAACCTTTATGTTGAAAATATCATCGAAAACAAAATATAGTTTTTATTTTAGTTTTGAGAGGGTTCAAAATTTGTAAGCCACGAATTGCATTCTGATTTGAAGCTCTGTATCTTGTCTTCAGTTTATCCTATTTCGATTTTCTTAGAGTCGTTGGAAAGAGAGAAGTTTCTTCTTAAAATATAAACACCTATTCGATTATCTATAAGGTCTTTGTAAAAAAATGAGATGACAAAATAAAAACAAAATTGAGGCTTTTTGCAGATAACGTTGGTTCTAAAACACGTAGGAAGACCACAGTTAAAGCAAACCATGTAGATTAAATCCTTTATAGGTGATCCAAATTTGGTTTAAATCGTTCAAAGGGTTCCTGATTTATAGGCGAATTTTTAAATATTTAAAAAAAAATTCCTTGGGGAAATTTCTTGTCAAAAAAATTTTAATTTTAGATTCGCCTAAAAATTTTAATATTGGGGTTTATCAGAGTGCTAAAACCAAATCTGACACCAGTTTCAAATAAAAAAAATCTGTCAATATACCTCACTCTGTAGAGGAATAGTGTTTTCATTGCATATCAATGTGGTTTTTTACAAAAGGCGTAAGCGCCATTTAGCAAACTTTAAGGAAACACATGAAACGATTTTTATCCAAATAACAATATATTTTTTTAAAATTTTATTCTGTATTGTTTACTTTAGGAGTTTATTAAAGCGGTAAAACCTTTATAATTACAATATATTTTTAAGGCTTCTAGCAATGGTTAAGGCCAGAGTGAGAACTCAGAGTCGTTAGTATTTGGTGCTGACATTATCAATAATTCATTTTTAGACCATTTCCAATTTTTTTTTCTCAATATATCATGAGCGGGAATCGATAGAGGTAGTCTTTAAGTTCCATAATAAATTAAAACTTAAATTTTTAATTTTTGGCACTTAAGCCTTTTTCAAAAAACCACATCGATATAATTCAATAGAACATTGAAATCCCTTTACAGAGTAGATTATATTAACAGAATTATTTTAGTAAAAAAAAAAAAAAAAACACAAAAATTTGGTTGAAATCGGTGACCCATTGACTGTGCCCTCCCCCTCCTCTTGTAAGTATCAAATTCATGTAGTGTTGGTGAAAGAATAGATGGAAAACATTAATAGTTCAATATAATAAAACATACATGGTTAATTTTTATAGTACTGATTACTTTAGCTAAGGAGAGTTACAAAAATATATACTTACCGCTTGCTTATACGCTGCTATTGCTTGAAGAGCATGCTGATACTCAGAATTCACTCCAAAAAACAAAGCAAGATAAGCATTTCCTAATATACTCCATGAAACACCATCTGTAGGGTCTAATTTCACAGATCTTTTTGCAAAATCTGCAGCATCTTCAAAATATTTATGTTTTTCACTATTAGTTGGCATGCTGAGCCCTTGTTTCCTGACAACAACTGATAAATTCCGTAATGAAATTTTGTTTTCTGCCTGTAAACAAGAATTATTTTTAGTAACAAGTTCTAAAAAATAATAAAACAAAACATAAACATATAAACATAAAGCCTGGTTTTCTCAGGTTTAGTAACAAGCACTTATAAGGAGAGGGCCTACAGACGTGACATCACCGATTTCACTGAAACTTTTTTTGGTGATACTAGGTCAAAAAATATTAGACACCTGTCCGAGGGTTCTTGCCAATGCGCCCTAGGAGAGAAAAGAAAAAAAAAATCTTTTAGATAATTTCAACGATTTTTTATATTATTGATTTCTGCTATGCTCTGCATGGATTTCAAGGTTCTCACATACCGATCAATTTGCATTTTTGTGTAAATTAAAAAAAAATACAATTTCAAAAACCAAAAGTCGCTTCCAGTAAAGTAGGTAAAAAAAAATCTTTAAGGAAAAAGCAAATAATATTTGTTTTTAACGTCCTTTATAAGTCTTAAAAAAGAATTTTCATAGAAATCAAAAAACAGAAATTTTTGGACTTGATTTTTTTGAAATTTTATTATTTCAATGAAAATTCGTATATAAGGCTTTTAAAGGACGCTAAAAGCGAATCTTACTCACTTTTTCCTAAAATATTTTATTTATGGCTTACTTCACTGGAAGCGTCTTTTGGTTTTTGTAATGTTTTGTACATTTAACATAAATTTATACAATCGGCAATATTTGATCTTATTTTACACAAAAAAAAATCTATTGGTATATGAGAACCTTAAAGTCCATGCAGAGCAAAGTTACCAAACAATAATGTAAAAAATTGTAGAAATTATCTAAAATATTTGTTTGCTTTTCTCTCCCAGGGCGTATTGGCAAGAAACCTCACATATGTGTCTAATATTTTTCGATATAGTATCATCCTAAAAAGTTTCATTGAAATCAGTGATGTCATGTCTGTAGCCGCCCCTTATTAGTTACTTTTTATTACCAATACTTAACTTAATGCTTAATAGAGGTTGGGATGTGATCATGAAGCACAGGTTCAACATGAATATCAAGTTTTAAAATATCATCAAATAAGTAGGAGGAAATATATATATATATATATATATATATATATATATATATATATATATATATATATAAATGTGATATACATATACATACATATATATATATATATATATATATATATATATATATATATATATATATATATATATATATATATATATATATATAAATGAGAAAGTGAACTTACTACCATGAAGAAAACTTTTGAAGAAACCTATCATGAAAGTGGTAGGCATAGACAATTCTTTCAACTTGAATAAGGAATTTCTTGAGAATGATATAAATAAAAGAAATTTCCATTCATATCAAGAAAAGTGTGAAGTCATACATATGTATCAGAATGCAAGAAAAGGTACGTGTAGTGCAATTATTGCTGTGTCATCGACAAAGTATACTCACATTATAAATAATAAAAACAGATTATACATAGGTTACCAAAGTTGCATAGTATACGACTATATCAAGATCATGCCATGTAAAAATTGTTCAAGATTTAATCATAGCAGTAATAAATGCAAAAATCAACCATTATGTCTAATCTGCGCTGGTGACCATTCTTATGATAAATGTCAAAATATTATGTCTAATCTGCGCTGGTGACCATTCTTATGATAAATGTCAAAATTCACAATCTACCAAGTGTGCCTATTGTGGATATAGTAATCAACCATATGGTACTAATCTCAATGTTGATCATATGGCATCTGACCATACTAAATGTGAAATCTATACAAACAAAATTAAAATGTCCTTGGAGACAACTGATTATCCGATGAAATTAAACCAATCTCAAATTATGGAAACTTTAAGAAGAATTTCACTATTTTATCAGCAACAAAAGGATAAATCAATGATGAACAATAAACAACCCACTACAACCGCAAATGATGGATGATGCCACTGTAAATCTATTTAATGACATACAAAATTCTGCAATACCTCCAGAAAAAGTGTTCCTAGACACCATCTCACTTAATAAACACTTTAAAAGGTCTGTTAAGGAATTCATCTTATGTGTTAATGTTAGAAGTCTAAATGCAAATTTTGAAAAACTATTACTACATATTAAAGTTTAGACATAAAACCATCAATTATCACATGTTCAGAATCATGGTATTTACAATATCCAAATTTGTTTGAAATTGATGGATATAAAATGCACTACAATAACAGCAATATATATAAATCAGATGGTGTGGTTCCATATATACATAATACAATTACTGAAAACACTACAATTATTTCCTATGGTAAACTAAAAATTATTAATTCAAAAATACAAATTGAAAATAATCAACAATTAGAAATTTCTGCTATCTACAGATGTCATTCTTTTACCCAAAGTGATTTTGTATTCCTTCAAATTGAATACAACAAATGCAAATGCTGGATTCTAAAAAAAATGTTAAGAATCACTTAATTCTAGGTGATTTCAATGTTGATATCTTGGACGATGACATTGGTAGTCAGGAACATCTGCATAACTTATTGGAAGCAGGTTTTTATCCTGGTTTCACTGGTGTGACTAGAACATCTGATAATAATGATTGTGGGGGCTCGTGTATTGATAACATATTTATCAAAATAGTTTCTATCAAAATTAAAACTTATAAGTTACTAAATTCTCTAACTGACCATTACTCTCTTTTTGTTGCAATTGGTAAAATTAGAAAGAAAAAACCAATCTATACAAAAACTATTATAAATTATTCCAAAATCTTAAAATAAGCTCGAACACTCAATTGGGATAATATTTTATCAATCAATGACCCAAATCAGGCTACTGAAATAAAGAAACCCGGATAACTAATGCTATTATTCAATCATGCAATAAAAAAGAACACCTTTATACAATTTGGAAATTAGATCCAAAAAATAACCAACTAAAAAATGAATATAAAACTTACCTTAATGTTTTAAATAAAGTTATAAAACAGGCTAAAATACTACACGATACTAAAGAAATAGCTAAAAGTAGCAATAGTCCTAGAAAACTTTGGAAAACTATAAACAATATTTTAGGAAAAGATTCGAGTAAGAATGACAGTATTGACTATATTATATGTAACCAAGACAAAGTTGTAATATCTGATCCTTCTGAGATTTCTAACTCTATGAATGATTACTTTACAAATGTTGGTAAAGCCTTATCTGATAAGATTCTGTTACCCCCAAATTCAGTGCTCCATCTATCTCAAAGAAACTTAGAAGTCATATATCTCTTTCCGATGAACCAACGAGAAATTTTAAAAATAATTCAAGATCTAAAACCAAAATCAGGTGGTGTTGATGGAATTCACGTTAATACTCTCAACACATTAATTAATTTCATTGTAAACCCGCTAGCACATCTGATAAATCTGTGTATAGGACTAGCTAGTTGGCCGGACAGTCTAAAGTGTGCAGAGATAAAGCCTATACCTAAAGAAGAGGATAAAAATTATCCTTCGAACTATAGGCCTATATCACTTATTTCCAATTTAGGTAAAATTTTTGAAAAAATTATTTTCAATAGGATGTTTAAATTTGTACAGAAACATAAAATTTTATCAACTAACCAATTTGGTTTTATAAAAATAATGGGCACTAAGGATGCACTAAGTAAAATAACAAGTCTTATATTGAATAAAATAGATACAAACAATCCAATTGCAATAACATTTCTTGATCTAGCAAAAGCTTTTGATACAGTTAATCATGAAATCTTGATTGAAAAATTAAGTAGATGTGGTTTTAGGGGACATACCTTGGACTTGCTTGCAAGCTATTTGTGCGATAGGAAGCAGAAGGTAAAAGTAAATGGAGCAGTAAGTGAATTCTTGACCATATCAACAGGGGTACCCCAAGGAACTATTCTTGGTACATTATTATTTATATTATATGTAAATGATTTATTGTGTAAAATGCCAGATAACTTAATTCTATATCATATGCCGATGATACTACTGTTATTTCAACTGCAGAAACATGGGATATTGTTGAATACAAAATGAACACACTTTTAAATGAAATCTCAGAATGGTTAGCTAATAATAAGCTATCATTCAACCTAAAGGAGACGGTTTATATGAATTTTGGCAGTTATTGTAATAGTATTCCAAATAATCTAAATATTCATATAAATAATACTATTCTTGAACAGAAAAACCAAGTCAAATACCTAGGTGTAATTTTTGACTCCAATTTAAAATTTGACAAACACGTAGAATATATATTGAATAAAACTAAATATTTACCATTTCTAATGAAAAAATTATCAAAAATCATGCAAACTGATACCCTAGGGAAAATCTACTATGCCTTTTTCCATAGTTTAGTTAATTATGGTAACATTGCTTGGAGTGGAGATTATAGCATCTATATTAACTTGCTACAAAGACTTCAAACTAGACTATTAAAAATTATAAATAAGAATAAATTTATTATACAAGATAATCCTTTGAATTTTGCACAATTATTTACTTTTAACTCACTATTATATCACTATGACGTACTAAAAGAAAAGTTTGAATCAAATAAAAGTATAACTAGGATTAAATGGATACAAATTCCTGATCAGAAAAAATCAATAAGCAGTAAATGCAGTTATATTAATGCTAGTAAAGCCTTCAACAAACTCCCGAATGAATTGAAAATAATAAAATGTGCAAAACTTAGAAGAAGAAAATTGAGAGATTGGATTGTCTATACCTTATAAGCACTTGATTAGGAAACATCTAAAAATATAGATTGTTAAAGTTAATGTTATATTGCTTCTTGCTTATTTTTAAGTTTTTGTTATGCGCAATAAAATTATGTGCGGAATTTCATTAAGTTTTCTGTTGTGAGCAATAAAATATATGAGAGAAATTTGTAATAATTGTTAAACTGCTAATTTTCTATTTTATCTTACTAGTTTTAAGTTTTGTAAAGCATTAAGTATCAATTTTAAATATCAGACCTACGAACAGGTAATCTTGTTTACCTCTGTAGGACTATACAATGTATCTTATGTACTGGTTCATAAATAAATAATATATATATATATATATATATATATATATATATATATATATATATATATATATATATATATATTGTAATGTTTGGGGTTGTTTAGGTTATAAACAAAGCAACACGTAGCTTGAATTTAACCATATTTATTTTATTCTTGGGTGGATTCATACAACTAAACCTTCATTCCTTATCTTTCTAAATTTAACAATTAACTATTTTTGCAAACGGGATGCTCATTGGGATATTCAGCACTTGGATGCAATTGGCGAGTCTATACCTTCTTATAGTTGCTTTACTTCTCATCCTTCCAGTCGTACTTTCTTCTCTTTCTTGAATTTCAATCTTTTTAACTCACTTCACTTTTTATTCTCACCAATCGACAATAATACATCCACTCTCCACAAGGTGTAAATTCAGACTGCCCGCCTTTTTGTGGTCTGTTTCCACTCCCCTCTCTTGTATTACTCCGCTTAACGGTTGGTTTGTCTATATGACAAATAGCCCATCCTATGTCATGAGCATCCCTGCGCACTTTTTGAATTTTAAATATAAAACACCATAATGTTAACATTACAATATATATATATCACAACTTTCAGTTATAGGAAGAAATTCTCAATCCCCGGCGAAACTCCGTTTAGTCCTAAGTAATCAATAATTCAGTTATAAGCAGCATTCAAATAAACAAAGGGAAATTCGATGCACTGGTGTAAATATTATTCAGATATACGAAGAAACCACGGTTGTTTAAAAAAATATTTTTCACTTGTAGGGCCACCTCCTACAAGTGAGAAACATTTTGCTCCAACTGGTTTTTCTTGAATCATGTCGGGGCTTCTATCTATTCCACTGTGAGTCAGCGATTAATCTCTCTCAGTTCACAAGATTCTCCCACTTCCTTACTTTTTCATTACCGACAATGATTTTTTTTTTTAATTTTAAAATGAATACAAAAAGATCGAAACCCTCTCTAGAAGATAAGATTTAAGATATTAAAAGAAGTCTATGACAATCCAAATGAGACGTAAACAGTCGTGACAAGGAGGTTAAATATACCATAGTCAATCATAGTGATGGTATAACTTTACAATCGGGATGCATTATCACTGGCTTCTGCCGGAGTTACCCGAAGGTTGCCCCACTAGCACCATTTGTGCTAACTAACCGATTTATATTCAATTCTAAAATTCGTATTCGTTGGAATTATTAAAATTATTACTGTTTTAAATAGATTTTATGTAAAATTATTAGTGCTGTCGACTTCCGGTGGTCTGGGGGAGTTGTAGTCATAATTTAAATTACGGTAAGGACCCGACCTCAGCTGAAAAAGAACTTATGGGGGTTTGTATATCTTTAGAGCGAGGATAAGTTGACAGCTGTAATCTAATTAAAGCAGTAATAATTGGAATTACGTTAAGGCCCCGACCTCAAATGAAAGGATCCGTTGGTGTCTTACTTATCTCTTGGGCGAACGTAGTGAGTGGAAGTCGACAGCATTAATAATTTTAAATAATTTAATTTAATATCTAATTAAAGCAGTAATAATTTCAATAATTCCAATGAATACGAATGCTACAATTGAATACAACGCAGTTAGTTATCACAAATGGTGCAAGAGAGTACTCGGTAACTTCTGCGACCATCGGGTAACTTCGGCAGGATCCACAGATAATACATCGCGATTGTAAAGTGACTATTGTTGGGAAGAGAGAAGAGATATAAAAAAATTTGTTGACACCTGGACAAAGCTGCATCAAGAAAGCATGGACGCAAGATGGGCAGTTCAGGGATTTAGAAAAGGTTTTATATTCATGGTTCCCGCAAAAGCGAGTGGATCAAATTACAACAAGTGGGACGATGTTTTAAGAGAAGGCCCAGGACTTTGCGAGGCGATTGAACATCACTGTAAATTTAAAAGCATCCTTAGGTTGGCTTATGTCCAAAGATTGCAAATATAGTTAATTCAATTTTTTTATAGTTGTACTAAACTTACCCGTGTGCGTTTTTTTTTTTAATGTAATCATTATTTTCATCTTGTTGGTGTTTTTACTTTTTAAAAATGGTGTTGGATGCCACGGTAGTCGCTCAAGTCATCACATTAGTCGAGGACGAGAGAAACTAGAGATACACGGCCAGATCCCTCGGGCTCAGAGGTACCGGGAGACAGGAAGCTACTACCGGGGTTGGGGTGGCCAGGAGTTACAGACCAAGTCGACGACAGCTTCATGGTGATACAGACTCTCCGAAACCACTTCCAGACCTCAGAAGAGACGTCTAGCCGGTTGCATGTATCTTGTGAACTGTACGTAGACGAATCACTGAAATGAACCTGCACTCCTGAGTGTCTGCCACAGGTCCTCTCCTCACCACAGCACACCGAGCAGCTTACCTCCGTTTTGCCCAAAATCATGCCCACTGGACTTCAGCTGCAGCTGATATGGCTTCTGTTCTGTACCCATCTTCTTCACAATACTCTAACTCAAGCATCTGAACCATTCAGGTTAAATCTAGACTCGTTTGAAAACATAACAGAAGCCCAATCAACCGCATTCCAGGGGTTCATGATTTTGGCCATCATCCAGCCAACGGAGGTGAGCTGTCGTTAGGAGAGAACCTGCGGCAGCCACCCTGGAGAGCAGGTTCATTTCAGTGATTCGTCTGCCTACTTTTTGTACACTGACATCCACACACTGACCACACGCAATCAGCCAGACGTCTCTTCTGAGGTCTGGAAGCGATTTCGGAGAGTCTGAATCACAATGAAGCGGTCGTCGGCTTGGTCTGTCGCTCTTGGCCGCCCTGACCCCGGCCTCTTGTAGTAGATGCCTGTCTCCCAGTACCTCTAGACCACTCTCATAACCGTTTTTTCCCATAGCCAGAAGGCCCTGGCTTTTAATAATTAAAATCAGTAATTATTTATTGTCAGTGGCTTTGCTTTAATAAATTTTCTCTCATGCTTAATTTATTTACCGAAAGTCTCCAAAATCAGTATTAACTTCTGAAATGGCAATTGTACATTAAATTCAACTAAAGAGATTTGCTACATTTAGTGATTTTGCTCAATCATTTTATAAACGAAACAATATATTCCTGGGAAACTACGAGTTTACATTGTTTTCGATTGTCACGATGATGCTTCCATAAAGTTCCCTGAGAACAAGATTGCGATCCAAGGGATGATCACTCTCTTTAGTAAATATATCAAGCCAAGCAACATAAGTTCATCCAACCTGCAAAGATTTCTTTGCTAGCCCTGGAAACAAATTTCAGCTCGTTACATTGCTACGTAAGAGTGCTTTTTTAAAAAGTGAACTGCACATTTATGGAGGATTTGATGACCCTTCCAGATGCAATAAGCTGCAGGGTTCGATATTAACAGAAACCTGAACTTGGAAGCTGACTCGTCAATGTTCAATCATATAATCCCTGCTGCTACAAATACTGATCATAATCCAAATTGTGATACGATTATTATAAACACAAACACTGATATTTTCATACTCCACATCTATCATTGGAATGAGTTATTAAGTTTCAATATTGAAGGATTGTACTTAAGTGGCTGTTTGCAGACAAAACACTTCTTAGCCTGAAATTCTACAGCTGAGAACCATGGATGCAATGTGAGCTGTATCATACAGTCCATGTACTTACAGGATGCGACAAACACGAACTGTTAAGGAAATAAAAATTGGCAATGACATCCTTGGATTTTGTTATTCGAGCGTAGTCTAGTTTTAGGTACTGTAAACCAACCTGCAAGCAGATCTTAGATGTCGAGCAAGTTTCCACTTATTTACTGAACAAAAAGAGGAATATGACATATGAGTTGTGACACAAGCATCTGCCACAGCGAACTGGATTTGATATAAATTTGACGAAGATGCCCTGCACATTAGATGCTTTGGAACTACACTGTTTGCCTGTTTCAGCTCAAGTGTACCAATGAAAGAAGACGAAATATTCAAGGTTTGAACCTGCTGAGTTCACAAACTTAGGTTACGAACTACAAGATAATACATATGGTTTGAATGGTTTCTACCTTCATTCACTATTTGAAAGAAATGTCTTGCATTTTTCTCTTTTATATATCCTGCAACTTTTTGGTTTCCCATCTTCTCTTCTTTCTTCGGTGAACGTGCTTCTCATGTCTTCTTGTGGCTTTATATTCCTCTACTGAACTTCTTGTATGTCTCCGTTGAATCATGTTTTTATAGGCCTTGTTTTTTCTGTCTGTTACAATAAGGCATTCCTTATCAAATCACGGTTTGTGTAAAGACACAAACTCTTAAATCAACTCTTAAACTAACTCTTAAGCTCTTAAATCCCAGAACTTCCTTTGCTGTTTCAGTTAGGGCAGTGTGGCATGATTCCCATCTTGATCGAGGTTATTTCTGGTTCAATGCTCTTTAACTTAGGGCCTATGATTTGGGAAAAACGTTCACTTAATTCCATATTCTTCAATTTTTCTACTTCAAATCTAGTTATTGTGTTCTGATTTCTGCCTTATACGAGTAAGATTTTTGCTCTAATTTTCACGATTGTTAGGTAGTGGTCTGAATCCACATTAGCTCCACGGTAAGATCGTACATCGGGCAATGAGGACCTGCATCTGGTACTTATAAGAATATGGTCTATCTGCGATGTGGTGACTCGCCTATTTCATCCAAACTTTTGCCATGTGGCGAGATGTATATTTTAATATGGGAAGCAGGTAATTCCAACAATTAAACCTTTTGAAACAGCAAAATTTATCATCCTTTGACCATTATTGTTCGTTGTTTCATGTAGGCTACACTTGTCAGTAGCTGTTTGATATACTGCTTCCTTACCAACCTGTGTATTGTAGTCTCCTACTATTAACTTCACGTCATATTTTGGGCATCCATCAAAACACTTCTCCAGTATGTCCTGAAAAGCATCCTTTTCGTCTTTCGCCATCTCGTCAGGGCATATATAATGCTGTAGTTGTTTAATGTCCCCTTTAAGCGAAGGACGCATAATCTTGAGCTTATCGGTTTGAACTCTATTACCAGTTGTGTGAATTTCGGACCAATTATAAATCTTGTTCCAAAATTAGGGAGGTGATCTTCACAACTCTAGTAGATATTGAAATGTCCTTTTTTTATGCTACCTTGTCCAGTTCACCTGATTTCTTGGATGGCAGCAATATCTATAGAATAGTTGGCCAGGTTATTGAGGAGTGTTTGCAGTGCTCTTGGTCTGTATAAAGATAAAACATTCCAATAGGCTAAAGAGTCCTTTGTATCAGTCCGGCTAATCCTTGTTAAGCTTCCTGGATAATAATTTTTAAAGGCAAAAGACTATCGGCCTTCTGCCACCGAGTCAGGTGGAGGGGCTGCCTCCTCGAAGCATCCTGACCTGCATCCCCATCACGGTTGGCTTCCTGGGGAAGGTGGCCCAAGGGTGTGTACTGTAGGTGACCTTATGTATGGGCAGGTGTATAGTGTATTGTTCTGGCGTGAGTATGCGGTGTACTGTACTCAGGAGTCCGGGGGTTCATTAGGTCTCGATAGCTGCGCGCAACTGCTATCCCTTGTGGGTATGTTTCATCAAAATCGGTATTGCCGTTTTGGCGCTATAGTCTCAATTCACTTTACTTCAACAATAACAGTAAATTGGAATGCGCATTCACGATGATAAATCCGATATCAAATTTGGGATTAGCGTCCTTAAAAAAATACTTCCTCAAATTTTAGGCAAAATCGGAAGAACAGTTTTTGAAATATAGATGTGTCCAGGAAAATAAGTTTGTGCATGCGAAAGCGAAAGTAGAGGACGGAATTCGATCAAATTGGGACATTCTAGGCACCAATCCGCACAATCCGTAAAAATTTCATCTAAATTGCATTAATGATAGTTGGTGCTTTGCTCGTTACATGGATTTTACTATAGACGAGATTTGACTATAGAAAGTAGAACGAGTACGTGTTCGAGACAGACGGACAAAGTTGGTGGAAGAAGGCTTTCTAACTTTTTTGGAATTAGTAATAATAAAGGTAACAGCTACAACACCAACCCTCTTCTCAACATTTTATACACTTGTTGCCAAGGAGTAATGGAAAAATTGAATTATTAGACTAAAAACTAAAAATAACCATGATCGGTTTTTCAAAACACATTTGGGATACATTCAGAATTCCATATGTATTTACACTATACTATTATGTTTTGAAATAAAAGTAGCACATTTTAAATCACTGAAATTTATTCATAATTGTTTCTTATAAAACTATATAATAATAAATATATTCATAAAATCAAGCAAAATTTCAAAAACAATAAAAGAAAATTAACCTTCTGTAAAGCTCTTTCGAAACACTGCCTTGCCATCTCAATATTTACATGGTACCAATAGCATTCTCCAAGCTCGTTCCAAGCCTCAATAGCATCTGGATCTAATTTTACTGATTTGCATAATGCATCAAGTGCTTTGGCACGAAATTTTGAACAACAGTTGTACATCTTTCCAAGCAAAAAAAAATATTTTGCTTTATCTTCAGCAGCATCTAAAAAATATAACTCATAAAAATAACATAACTCGAATGAAACTAGTAACAAATTTGGCATAAACATGGAAAAAGTATTATTATTTTTATAAAGTACTTCAGTAATAACAACTAAAAACCAAACTAATTAATAAAGAAAAGGTTTAGAAATGTAGCACTATAAATAATATATTAATGATGAAATAGATAGATTAATACTTTATGAATTTAAATACTAGCTTGTTACAAAAGTCCTAGTGCATTAGTATAGCTTTATTTCAGATTACATATTTTAAATATTATTGAATACCATATTTTCAAAGTAAATTCCATTGTTTTTAACTACTTTCACGATTTTTTCATCTGATATTGTGAAGAGACTAGTGACTGGGATTGAAGAATCCAACAGGAATATACCAATAGTCGGTGGTATTGGTAAACAAGCTGCCAATTAGCAGACCTTTTGAAGAAAAAATTTACCACCTTCAGTACATTATGTAAAAATAAAAAGATCCCAGCCGAATTTTCAGTGGTAAAAAAACAGGCTGTTGTGGTTTATAAATTTGGATTCCAAAAAAATAAAACTTTAGAGTCATATTCAACTAAAAGGAAGCTATCTGTCATCCTACTCTCGACGATGCACGATACTGCTGATATCGACCCCGACACTGGGAAGCCGCTAATGATAATTGACAACAAGATAACCAAGGGAGGAGTTGACACAGTGGACAAAATGATAGCGGTGTACTCGGTTTCAAGAATCGCAAGAAGATGGCCTACTGTCTTTTTCTACCATATGTTGAACATTGCCGGAATAAATTCCCAAATTTTATAATCACTTTCAAAAACAGATTATGTACCAAACTTTAGGCTTAATTTCTTGAAAACCTAAGCATTGGAGCTACGAATGAACTTGCGAGAAAAAGGTCACAAATACCATCCTTGCCATCGGATATCTCCAAATTTCTAAAAATAAAATTCCCATCTGAAGAAGATACAACCGCACCTGGACCATCAGAAAAAAAGAAGAAAGGATCTGGAAGATGTCATGTGTGTGGAACGAAAAACAATACAAACACTACAAAAACATTTATCAAGTGTCAAAAATATACTTTCAAAGCTCATCTTGTAATTGAACCTGTGTGAATTTCTTGTTGTCGGCAAGACGAATCTGATTACGATGAGTGATTACTTTATTCCTTTTGATATGTGTGATTTTTATACATTTGTAATTTTCTAATTTCTTTTTATAGCAAACTTATGTTATTTTGTAATCAAATTCATGTTTTATGTTATCAAGCTTACCTAACTTATGTTTGTTTTTTTATTGTTGGATATAAGCTATTAAATTAAAGTACGAGTATATAAACTCGCATATAAAATATTTTTATATTTAATTTTTTCTTTTATTGAAAATGTTCTGCATTATATTGAATATATAAAAAAATAAACATGTTTGTTTCTCTATCAAAACATTAAGTCAAAAACAACAGAAAACAAATCAGTTACAATAATTTAATATAAATAAATACAATTAGACAATGTATAAATACATATTAATGCACAAAATACTGAATTTTGACTTTAAACAACAGAACAAAACCTATTAATCACTATCAAAAAGGCATGGAGCACTCCATGCACCATGCACCTGCTCACATTACGAATAAAGGTCACTGGAAGGTTAAGGAAAAAAGTATTTCAAATGACTTTCTGAAACAATATTTTTTATTATATTTGGTAGATACAACAAAAAATAGAGAATAATGGAACTGTTGAACAAAGGTTACTTTAAAATTTCAGCATAAAGTACACTCGAGTCATTGTTCGTGCGAACTGAGAATATCTCTTTGTCAAGATGAAAGACACAAGGAAAAAATGTTGATTTGATTTCAGCAAACTTAAATCTCCTATTTCCCCAATGGCGGAACTGCATTCTGCTGGCTGGGCTACACCAATAGCTACGTCTTTATTTTTCTCACATGCACTACCTATTTCTGATAACAATGACACACTAATTCCATTTGGTTCCATTTATGTAGTTATGTCATTATTCTACCGGGTGCGGCAATATTATATTAATGTAAAGGTTCCCACAGCTGACTAATGTGCACCAAGGTAGAATAAGTTTGGGGAATCATGGTTCATACTAGATAGCCAATTTAAAAATTAAATTCATGATTTAACATCCCTATAAATTACGATATTATTGAAAGATACTACAAAAAAAGTCTTGTCTCTCAAATACCTCTAAATAACTAAGTAATCAACATGTTGCCAATTCAGGTATCATCAGGAATACAACAGAGCTCAATCAATTAATAAATACAAGCCTGAAGAAATTTAATTTTCTTCTTAAGGCTTGAATTTATTAATGTGATTCAGCTGTGTTGTATTCCTAATGATATTTAATTAAAATCACAATAAATGAAAATTAAATAAATATGATCCCTCTATTTTGGCAGTCATACATGGTACAGACTAAATGTAGTTTCAAGCAACTCTAGTTATGGTTGTCTAGAAAATTGTTATATCTTTATTCAAGCAGATAGGGAGCAGAGTAGCTCAGTGAGTAAGGTACTGTGATTTTATCTCCTGGGCCTAGGTTCGAGGTTGGCTGTGGAAGATAATTATTTATTCTGTTACATCAGCTGTGGATCAACTGTCAAAAGACTCTCCTGGGGCTCACCCAGCCTCTATAATGTGGGTACCTTTAATCAGTTCAGTCCTTACTAAGTACTGAGCCCAAGGCCATTCATGGGTGATAGTAGTACAGGTTTTTTTTTTTTAATTCAAATATATGCTAATTCTAATGAGGCTGAGTAGATTCCGCACCTCAGCTAACTCTTGAGGACTCCAAAAAATATCTATGTGATAAGAAATCAGAGGCATGAACCATCACTCCACAGAAATGGAGAAGCCACTATGGTGCATATATTAACCAGTCGAGTATTAATAAATTGAAAATATACGCAAAAGTTAAATATTAATAAATATACGCTAAATAAAGTATTATGGAGACCACCACAATAGTTATGCAGGTTTTTCATTACTGTTTTTTTGATCTAAAAACTAAAGCCAATTGTCTGGAGGTAATCATTTATTTAACAATATTTAATTATGAACATTAAACTTAAGGTGAAAAAGGATTAACTGAAATAAATAATGCTGGCAATACTTCACAAAATGTTTATTTATCCTTTATGACGTTTCGGCCACAAAACTATCACCAGGCATTTCTGAAAATGGATCATTACTTTAGTTTTAAAAGGCCACAATACAAGATTCAATACATGATATCATTTACCTGTTTTCAAATTTATATGCTGAAATAAAAATAGAAATATATTATTGCCCAATCTGGGCCACATCAATAACATATACTTCTAACATTTCAATATTTCTCTTCTTAGTAACATTGATTGCACATGTCATATCATATAATTGAATGCCAATTATCAGCATATTCTGTGGTGGTATCTATAAAAATAAAATTAAGATCTATTAACTCTTAGTGGTTTAATTATTTAAGAAAGAATTTTACAAGTGGTTAATTTAATGAACTTACACATTAGGAGAAAGGAGTTACCTCTTGAATTGTATGCCAGTTACTGTATAACTGTAAACAATGATCATAGAAATGAATAGTTCATTGCTTTGTATTGAACATTTGAGTCTTCAAGGAGTTCAGTGTTATAATTTGTCTATTTCAGTAATTAGTTATTTAAAATAAGTACATTATCACTTATTTTTTATCACACATAAAAAACATTCAAAGGAGTTGGAAAGCATTTCAGTAGAATTAATTGACAAAGATTGGAAATACCAAAATTCTAAGGCCTATTGTTCAAGGCTTAATATTCCTCAGAGCGCAGACGAAGAAAATTAAAAGTGTATAGAGAATGGAATAGGCACTAGTGCAAAGTTTCAAGAGGGAATCTAAATGACATTATTGAGAGGCTAAAGGAGTAAAATTATATAGATGAGGAACACGGAGATATATGATAAAAGTTTGTCTGGTGCTTCTTACCATTTAGTATAACGCCAGCCTTATTTTTTTTTAAAAAGAGAAGGATTAATTAAACCCAACCACAGTGCAAAATTTATGAAAAACTTTTCAAATATAGCGTTGCTTGAGGCGACATGGAGAAGTTGTGATTGAAAAAAAAAAGAGCAATGGCCCAATGCTTGAATAACAACCTATTTGAAGAAATAACCCATCTAGTTGAGGGCCAACATACAAATTGGCAGCTCCAATTTCTAATTAATAAATACTTTAATATTAAAATTAAAGGCTACTATGACCTTTATCTGAAATAAAGTGTACATCAAAGAGACAGTTCTATGCAAAAACGGTACAATTTAAAGGACAATGAACTACTTGTACTCACAGTTGGGCAAAATTTATTCAAATAAAGAATATTTATAATGAATAAAAAATATTTTCATTTTAATCTTTTAAATAATTATTAATTTATTAATCAGTAATTGAAAAATAAACTATTCAATGAAAAATATTTATTAAGGAGAATCTTGGCTAGGGTTGCGGTCAATAAATGAACACACATATAAGAAAAAACTTATTATAATGTGTGACGAAGTTTCGGGATTAAGTTTTAGGCCATCATCAGGGCTAAGAAAAAACAAGATAACAAAAGATGTAACAAATGTGGCAGTTATTATTACTGGTACTGCCACTGTACGTCACACATTATCATAAGTTTTTTCTTATTTGTGTGTTCATTTATTGACCGCATCCCCAACCAAGATTCTCCTACATACTTTTCCACAGTCAACCATACTCTCACCAGTAAAACTATTTATTGGATAAAAAATGTATTCAATAATTTTTTTTTTTTGGTTTTAAAATTATGCCATATTTAAATCATGAAAAAGGTTATTAGGTTATTAAAAGTTATAATAAGAGTATAGATTCAGAAAAAGAAAACAAAAGTGATTATTCATTATTTTATATGATAAAAATAACAAATAATGAGTAATAAATAATTACAAAAAACACATCAAGCAAGGTTCTGCTTATCGGAAAACCATTCAAGCAGAGGTGGATCCAGGGAGAGGCGACCACCCAGGGCCCCATGTCATAGAAAAATTAAATAAATAACTTATGCATTACAAATGAATTTTTAGTTTTGGGAGGTCCCGAGAATCTCCCTTTCTCTTGGAGGGTGTTTAATAGCGCCCAAACCCCCTGGCAGCCCTCTGCCCTTACCAAGAGGGACCCCACAAAATAATATGGCTCAGGGCCCTGCAAGGTCTAGATCTAATACTGCATTCATGACTAAAACATTATTAGGAAATAATTTATAGTTTTGCCTTTCACAGGAGTTTTCCTTTTTGGGATCAGGAATAAGTATCAAAAGATTTCCCACCTGTCATGTGAATGAAAGATCTCCTAATTTGCGAAAAATTAGGCCAGTCTGATATCCTCCGATGGCCACTCAGTGCTAGTTTCACATTTAACTCCAAATCTATTAGTCGGAGCGGAATAAGGAATAGGAACAAAAATAGACACTATAAAATAGTATGTAACAAGTACTCTATTAATTATTTGGCTCTAATCTAATCTTTTCAAGGCAAATATCTGAAAATTGGTTGGTTTTAGGATAAAAGTGGATAGAAACAAAAATTTAGAGCATAATTTTTCCTATAGGAAACATATATTGAAATTAAAACTTATTCATTGTCGGAATCATCCTCGGATACTGGGTTCAAGCACCCTTGGTCCATGGCAGTTGGAACACATAGTCGAGCAGAATAGTACAACTTTAATGCAGCCAAATCGTTTTCCCTCTCCCCTTGTTTGATAATTGCAGGATACTAGCTCAAGAATAGAAATTGAGATTGATGGTTCAATGGTATAAATCGGAAATAAAATGTTAATAATTATTTTCCAAACCCACTGTGTATGGTGCATTCTCTCCCCTTTCCAAATCTGAATTGGATGAAACAAAAGGTGAGAATGCAGCTTTGAGGCAGCAGATGTTGGTGGCAGTCTTGATAAGATCACGGCATGAAACGATTGCCCAACGAATTTGTTGAATGCAACATACCTGTAGTAATTTAAAGATTTTTTCGGTTTTCGGAGCTTTGTATGAGGCTTGTGTAAATCGCCCTCCAGCACTTTTAATTTCTTATTTCGTCGATTGCAGCTCATTTAATACAGGTCCGAAGGTACCTAAGGTTATGCTAATAAATGTTAGCCTAGCCTCTGGAATTTCCAAAAAATTTTATTCAATAAAAAACCTAATATTTTCGTTGTGGAGCACAATATCTTGAAAGTTACCAACTTCGCAAAAAAAAATTATGAATAGCATGATGTGGGTTAAGTGTGTAATTGTCCCGTTAAATCCAAACCCTCAACTGGTAAGAGCTGTCCTTTACATGCTACTTTACAGGAGCATGAAGCCTAAACACTGATGAATCAGATATCAGCCACAAAAGTTTGCTAAGGTGAAGTATAAAGAGTTGTAAAAATATTAGTTCCAACCTGTTGATAAAGCTGTGTCTTTCAACTTTAGCAGTACAGCTGTATCGGTGTGCATCTAACAGTAGGCCTCTTTATTTTATTTATTTTTTGCCATGAATGGAACCGACAGAAGCTGTTCTTCAAAATACTTGGTCATTTACATTTCTCCTTGACAGTTTTCTATTTGTTAAATGCTTCTCTGCAGTCACCCAGCAAAACATGATAGTAGTAGCAAGTGCAAAACCTCTGTTGTGTGACAAGTGTGGGTGGTGTACATTTACACTTACTATCATGTTTTGTCAAGGCAACTACGGATTAGCAAATTAAAACAAAAATTACTTTTTTCAATACATTTATTCAATTATATTCCACATCCCACTTCCATTACTCAATTAAGATTTTAAAATGATAAAATGAAGTGAATCTCAGCCAAGCATTACATTTTTCGATGATTACAACAGTATAATATTCCTTCGGTAACTTAACTATTTTGCACTTACCCCCAAACCCCCCTTGTTTGAATAATGTGTCTTCCAGATACCTTCCAAAACCCTTAAGACAGGGGCAAGTGAGTACTAAGAACTATTCAATTCAATTAAATTATCAATTTCATCAAAATAAACGGGGTTGATTTGTAGGTTTGAATGTAATATTTAAACATAATCATCTAATGAACATTTTTTAAAAAAGAGGAAAAATCTAGGTTCGAAAATAAAAAATTTACAGTCCTGTAAAGTCGAACTTAGTAAAATTTAGTTCACACATGCCCAACATCACCCTACCTTTTTTAAAGGAAATTAAATATGCTAAAATGTGTGCACTAGCAGAGATCTTAACACTAACTGATTCCCAAGATAATTTTTTCCAAACAAAACACGTTAGTTTCAAAAAACAAGAAAACAAAACCGCTTTGTGAATTTATTTTGGCAAATCATGAAAACCGCTTTTCCTACAAAGATAATCATTATAAACTACTTTATGATGCATTTAACTAGCTCCAATTTGAGTGGTAATAGACATTTGTACGCCAAATAGTTCCCAAGATAATGTTTTTCAAATGAACAACTTTTTTTCCTGAAAAACGAGCAATCACCATTTTGTGAATTTATTTTGGCAAATATAATTAAAAAAGCTCTTCCTACGAAGATAATTATTATATACTACTTTATAATGCATTTTTAACTAGCATCAATTCGAGTTGTTATAGACATTTGTATGCCTAATAGTTCCCAAGATAATGTTTTTTCATAGAAACAATTTTTTTTTTTCTGCAAAAAATACAGAAATCACCATTTAGTGATTTATTTTGGCAAATATCATGAAAACCGCTCTTCCTAGGAAGACAATTACTGCATGTTACTTTACTATGCATTTAACTAGTTCCAATTCGTGTGGTAATAGAACTGTTTTACTAGTTCTCCTGATAAAGTTTTCAAAATAATTTTTTTTTTTCTCCAAAAAACAAGAAATCACTATTTTGTGAATTTCTTTTGACAAATATCATGGAATACAAATATCACTACTTGCATTTATGCATTTAACTAACTCTAATTTTAGTGGTAATAGAGTTTCCTAGATACAGTTTTTCGAAAAAACAATTTTTTTTTCTGAAAAACGAGAAATCATTTGGTGAATTTATTTTGGCAAATATCATGGAAACTGTTCTTCCTACAAAGACAACCATTATAAACTAATTTATGTTGCATTTAACTTGCTCTAATTTGAGTAGTAAAAGGCATTTGTGCGCCTAATAGTTCCCGAAATGTTTTTCAAAAATCATTTTTTCTAAAAATAATGAAATTAACATTAACTAGCACTGAATGGCAATTGGGGGTGGTTTTTCACAAATTAGGGGGTTCCATCCACGGAACAGGTGGGAATTCTTTTGATACTTATTCCTGACCCCAAAAAGGAAAACTGCTGTGAAGAGTAAAACTTTGTAAATTATTTCCCTCGAAAAATCTAAGATTGGGCGACAAAAAACACTTAAATTTCATCTTGATATATCAATAAATAAAAAAAAAAAAGACTAAAAAGAGGAATATCTTAGAGGCAATATAAACCAGGAAACTTTAGGGGTCGATTCTACACCTCAATTGTGACAAAAAAAGTCTGTTTTAACCATCAGCCGTGGGAAATTAAACTTAAATGTTTTTGTTTTTTTTAATTGTCGACTTATTTAAATTAAAAACCTATCCCTTCCAAAAATGATCTTTCATGAAATCTGAGGATATCATTCGATAGATATAAAAAAAAAAAAAAAAGTAAGAAGTTATTTACAATAAATGTTGAAATTGCCCTCTTTTTTCTCCAATGCATAAGGAGGACCTCCTTTGTATGGCACCTACAGCACAACATTGTTCATAAGGTGAACCTCCTTTGTACAGCACATTATTCATAAGGTGAACATCCTTTGTACGGCACCTACAGCACAAATTGTTCGTAAGGTGAACCTTCTTTGTAAGGCACCTACAGCACAACATTGTTTATAAGGTGAACATTCTTTGTACGGCACCTACAGCACAATATTGTTTGTAAGGTGAATCTCCTTTGTACGGCACCTACTGCACAACATTCTTCAGATTGATTTTCATGTAATATGACCCTATCTATGTGGGTTCTATCAGTTTTTCTATCATGAGATTTCATCAAAGATCAAAAGGTGTCAACCAATTTCGGCAATTGAAATTCCTGACTTTTTTTGAAAATTCCCGATTAGCAATTCAAACAATTTTTTATTCATGCACATCTAATGAAGTTTAAATTAAAAACGCTGAATTAATTTAATTAATTAAAATTATTACAAAATGTTTTATTATATCCAAATAAATAATCCCAACAAAAAAAATTATTTTTTCTGGATTCTTATCTTCATAAATGTTCGAGATATCGGAGTATGAAACCTCTAATTTGCCGTCATTTTGTTTCAAAATAGTCAATGGATAGTAATATTGAGTTCTGAGGATCATTCTGAGGTGATGTGTGACTTTGGTGCCAAATCTAAAAAAATCGGGTCAGCAGTCTCAGATAAAGGCCGAGGATGGCGGCGTATAAAGCCTAATCTAATCAGCCGCCATTTTAAGATGAAGCGGTGTGTGGTAATGTCGAACTCCGAGGATCTTCCTCTGAAAAAAAAAAAAAAAAAAAAAAAATCTGAAAAAAAAAATCGGCCAAGTAGTTTGGAAAAATCTGCGGATAGCGGAAGGACGAATTTTATTTATTTGATTTTTGGATTCTACATATCATGAAACGTAAAGCTTCAAATTTTGAGGGGGAGCATTTATTTATTTTCTTGGTCGATTACAAAGGTATATTATTGAAAATTATAAACCAAAATCAATGCATCAGCATGCATAGGAAAGAAAACAACATCTTATAATATATTTAAAATGTAAAAAATAAAATATAAAGTTAAATAGAACTATTGTCAGAAAAAAACAAAAAGGATATATGTAGGTATGCAAATAAAAAGAAGTATAATAAACTAATAAACAATATAAACAGTATATAATAAACAGTAGATAAAGAAATAAAATAACAACTTATAGTAAAATTAAAATGTAAAATAGTAAAAAATAAAATACAAAAGTTAAATAGAACTATTGTCAGAAGAAAAAAAAACGATATATGAGGGTATGCAAATAAAAAGAAGAGTACTATAATAAATAATAGATAAATAAATAAAACAACATCTTATAATATATTTAAAATGTAAAAATAGTAAAAAATAAAATATTAAGTTAAATAGAACTATTGTCAGATAAAAACAATCAAAAACGATATATGAAGATATGAAAATAAAAAAAAGTGTATTATAATAAACAATAGATAAGAGGAATAAGGAGCAAGTGGGATTATTTTAAATAGACCTCAGAGTTGACAAAGGAGTGCTAGGAATAACAATTGTTATATAAAATAAGTTATAATACATATTTATAAGTTTAAAATAATTGAGAAAATTTATGAAATGAGGTGTTGGGTCATCAGGATGAGAAAAGAGAAAACATAAATTAACAAATAAGAATATATTTCTACACAATTTCATGAAACCCTCCCCACCCTCCTCTCCCTTATGGCACAGTAGCTCTGGTGACCCTTAGATATCTTGAAAGAGAGCACCCTCTGTCGATTGTCAATCTCAAAGCTGGAACCCAACATAACATCAAGTTGGGCTGTAATAACAACCAGAAAAATTAAATACAGACAAGGGAGGCTGAGAGTCTTAAAACTAAATATACTAAATGGCTAAAATGAAGTATACTCACAGGTTAATTCAAGCAAAAGCTCCTGAGAAGAACTGCATTCTCAGTGTTACATCCTTCACAAATGTATTCCATCCCCAGTGGTACTCAGGCCTTAAGCCAAGTTCTCTCTCCCTAAGCCAATCCCTTTTCTCTAGTAGAACTCAAAGAAACATATGAAAAACAGAAGCTGTGTCAAGCTTAAGCAATATTTACTGTGCTAAACCTTGCTATAATTATAATCAAAGCTAATCTCTAACGAAAGCAAACTACAGGTTTACAATAATTGATCTCAACTGCACATGCAACCTCATACATGTTACTATGAGATATTTTCAAAGAACCACAATTCTCTTCAAGACTAGTTAAAATTATATCTAAGGTATTATTATTAGCAATATTAGGTATGTTCTCTGTTAATGAAAAGCTCATATAGAATAGAAAATAAATTAGATATAAAATTTAACAAATAGTATAACTTGAAATAAATTAGAAAGATTAAGAATACACAAAAGGCTAAAATAAAGGAGCTAATTACCAACATCTCTAAAAATGACTCTTGTTAATTTGATTACAAATTAAGATACAAGCAAAAGAGAATGGCTCACAGATCTTGATGAGAAGCACAAATCATCTCTAGGAAAATAATGATTCAATATTAAACCTAAATATGATCTTAAATGGAAAGATTGGAAATTAAATACGGGCAAACAAACCAGATTACCTTATTTGAAGGTTAATTAGTTTTACCTTCATTAATCAAACCTGCAGATCAGAATTAATTTTTGTATCAACAAATACTTTATAAGAGTAATTCTCATTTTACAGGCAAGTTTTAGTCCATGACAATTTTTAATTTATTATTTTAGCTCAAATTATTAGTGTGGTAAAGACATAAATTTTGGGGCAATGAAGCATTTTTGAATCACTACTAACTAAAATTTTTTTATTGCTCTCCTGAACTTAATGTATTTAATTATAATTGTCGAGTTAGTCTTTAAATTGTTTATTATTCATTCTTATCAAAAGTTTGTCTATAAATTTATTTGAATGTGCTAGATATGAAGGTGTATTATAGGGATTAACCTTATAACCGATAATTATATCGGCACATAGACCGATTATCGGTATCAGCCGATATACTGATACATTTTTTTGATTGAATAATCAATAGTTGACCGAAAATAATATATCATGAAGGAATGAGATGGTCCGGGAGGCGGTCAAAAAAATGGGTCACAAATAGTAAAAACTATTTATTAGGAACCGACATTTCGACCTACATTTCAGGTCTTCTTCATGGCTGGATAAACAAGATACAAAAATAAAAATAAAGCAATGATAAATACGGTGAATGAATTAAAATTAATAAGTAAAAAGACTTAGTGAGAAAAAATTAAAACAGTGATGAATTTGTAAAATGAAACTGATAAGAGTAATAACAATAACTAAAAATAAATTAGTGAATATTAATATATTAAGCTGATTATTAATTAAACTGGCTATATGATAATAATAATAGATAAACTAAAAGAGAAATAACAATAATTAAAAAATTAATAACTCTGTTAAATAAGTAAATAAAGGGATTATAAATAAATAACAGACAAAATTTAGTACCTTGAAGCTCAAAGAGAGGTGAAGGAGTGACTAAGCAAAAAGCAAAGTAATTAAGGAAGCGGTGTAGGAGTAGTAATTAGAATGTCATTAATAGTTATATAGAGAAGGCAGTGGGGAGGGTTGTCATTATATATTTGGGTTGACCATAAAAATATATAAAAGAAGAATTGAAAATAGAAGAAAAGGAAAGGAACATTTGTAAATAAAATGGTCAGAGGAGAAAATTAAAAAGAATAAAGTAAAATATATATCATGGCACAAATATGAGCTAAAGTGCCATCTGTAGCAGATGTTATGAACAAAAACTATGAATATACAAAGGAATACTGATAGAAAGTTTTCAGTATTTTAGTAATTTTAAAAATGCTTTTAAAATTAGCAAAGTAATGAAGGAGTGGTGTAGCGGTAGTAATTAAGAAAATCATAATAGTTAAATAGAGAAGGCAGTGGGTGGAAGTTGCCAATATAATGAGGGTTAATCCTTATAAATAAATGAAATAAGTATTGAAATTATAAGAAAAAGATAAATCTAAAGTAACAAATGTAAATAATAAATAAAAATAAAAGTAAATATATAAGATGGGCAGAGGAGAAAATAAAATTTGATCAGAATTCATGAACAAAGAGGTTGAGATAAAGTGCCATCTGTAGGAGTTTTGTATGTGTACAAAATGTATGTGTATACAAAGGAATGGATAAGTAATATGGATATACAATTTTCTACAATGCCCTCACAAAACTGAATATCTTGAAGATGTTATTATAGGTATAATAACCAGGAGGAAAACTTTAGCAATATCCTTTTAAAAATTAAAAATAAGAATAAAAATAAATAAGGATACAAAAATGTGATGATAATAAAAATAAAGAGGCAAAATCAAATTGTAAAAATGGTTAAAAATGTACAGGGTAGAACATATTTTTGGTACCAGATTAAAATGTAATTACATAGGTAAAAATTGAATACTGGAGAAAAATGAAAGGTAAAAACAAAGAAAAGAGTAAAATAAGTAATTTAAATGTCATTACATCATTTAATAACAAGTTTTCCCAATTGTAATCAATTTGAAAAAAGACTGTAGGAAAGTAAGTACAAGAGACAAAATAAAAACTAAATGAAAATCGGATTGCCATAGATGTCTTTCTGCACAATGTCTGCTCCTTGAGAGATGAGCAAATCGATTCCTTTTGAAAAATGCGTCCCAATGGCATGATTAAGAATGAAAAAAAAAAGAGATGGGAGGAAAAATAAACAAAAGGATAGAGAAGGAAGAAAGAATAGGGGAGAATAAATTGTAAAAATGAAATGTCTGGAGCATGGGAATTTCGCACAGCGAGTCCAGAAATCTGATGAAAATTTTTTCAAATTTATAAACAAACTTTTGATAAGAATGAATAAATAGATTGAAAATTGTCATGGACCAAAACTTGCCTGTAAAATGAGAATTACTCTTATAAAGTATTTGTTAAGATACAAAAATTAATTTTCTTCTGTTGACTCTTAAAAGATACTGGACACTCCACCTGTATTGTGTTTTGTGATCAGTTCTTGGATGCAGGTATAGATTTTACTGGGATTTGCAGGTTTGATTAATGAAGGTAAAACTAATTAACCTTCAAATAAGGTAATCTGGTTTGTTTACCTGCATTTAATTTCCAATCTTTCCATTCAAGATCATATTTAGGTTTAATATTAAATCATTATTTTCCTAGAGATGATTTGTGCTTCTCATCAAGATCTGTGAGCCATTCTCTTTTGTTTGTATCTTAATTTGTAATCAAATTAACAAGAGTCATTTTTAGAGATGTTGATAATTACCTCCTTTATTTTAGCCTTTTGTGTATTTTAATCTTTCTAATTTATTTTAAGTTATACTATTTGTTAAATTTTATATCTAATTTATTTTCTATTCTATATGAGCTTTTCATTAACAGAGAACATACCTAAGATTGCAATAAAACGTTATATATAATTTTAATTAGTCTTGGAGAGAATTTTTTTTTGAGTTGTTTGAAAACATCTCATGGTAACATGTATGAGGTTGCATGTGTAGCTGAGATCAATTATTGTAGACCTGTAGTTTGATTATAATTATAGCAACTGGACACTCCACCTTACAAAAAAATTTAAAATAATCAAAATCGGCCCTTATACACAGAAGAATGTAACATTTTTTTTGTTCTCCTGAAATGCGGTAAGTAATCGTAAGTTTCAATGTGTTATGCCATAACAGAAAACACAATTGCCAACACATGTCGAAGGGTGGGTTTACACATGTGTATTATCAGGTATCACTAGCACAAAACTTTTTCGTCTATGTTGTGCTAAAACAGTTTTTGTTTCAGCAAGTCTCTCAACAACCCATTTACCCATTCGTGCGTTTCACCAAAACATCCTCCAAGCAGATATTACTTTATCATGGCAGACACTGAACTGGCTGTAGTAGCTGCTGCCTAGTTTTTACTAGGGATGTGAACATCGAAAAAAAAATATCTATATTTCGATAGATCAGGCCTCGACATTTTTAAACTTTTATAGGGCCACACACATATAGATATTCAGTGCCGATATAATTGAGATATTGTTGGTAAAATATGGATAGTTCTGTGCCGATATAATTAAGATTGTATCTTGTAAGTTTGTAACTTTTTTTGATAAAATGCATGCTTTCTGAAAAAAAAGAAGCTTTTTTTGCAGTTTACTTTTGAAAAAAACATAACAAAGCTACAGATTTTGATGATATTCGTAACATATTTAAAAAAAGGACCAGACCCTGCTCGACATTACCACAGAAGTGAGCTGATATACTTAAAATCAGGTGCTAGCTGATAGACTAAGCGGGCGGAGACGGCCAGCTAGCTTCCTACCTTACAGCTGCTTCCTTCTATGTTCTGTAACCACAAAAGAAAAAAAAGAACGGACGATATATCGTTCAGTTAAATGTTCTTTAATCCTTTAAAGGGCATAAGCCCTCTCATGCTGTATGAAAATTTTTATGTGATGATGCAATGGATATTGATCCTAGCAATGAGGAATGGCACTTAAAAAAATTCCCCCTCCATAAAACTGGGTGAGACATGTATGGCCAGTGCCCAATTAGGCACATAAAATTTCATTTAAGTTTTTCAATTTTTTTCTGTAATTAGGCACTGTCTCCTCCAAACACAATAAATAAATATACTTTCTTTAATTCATTTACAATTTAAAAAAAAAAATTGATGATCAGAATAAGACAAATTATAAAAGCTAAATGCACTTACAAATAATCATATAGACTAAAAATATCAATATCTACAAATAACAATAAAAAAATAAAAGCTTTGTTAAGCTAGGAAAATTTCACCAGTTTAGATGAATGATAAATAAAAAAATGGTTATAAGTGTAAAAATACATTTTTTTTTTTTTACAATTCATTTCAAGTAATTATAAATATTATATTAAAACATAACAGTAAATTTATATAGCAGAATAAAAGGGATAAAGAAAATTAAATTTTTATTTTATTCCTTTCATTGTTCACATAATTACTCATATTATCTTAGTGAAAAGATAAAATGAAATAAAAATATTGTACAACTTTGCAAGAGGAGCGCATTATCACTGGTTCCTCCCGAAGTTACCCGAAGGTCGCCATTTGTGCTAACAAACTGCTTTGCATTCAATTGTAACATTTGTGTTCATTGGAATTATTAAAAACATTACTGCTTTAATTACATATTATTTAAAATTATTAGTGCTGTAGACTTCCGCTCATTACGCTCGTCCAAAGAAATAAACAAAACAGCATAGGATCCTAGAGTGTGCTAGTCCGGCGACCTTCGGGTAAGCTCGGGAGGAACCAGTGATAACGAACCCCTCTTGTAAAGTTGCACCAAAAATATCGCTAATACTATCTCAAATAGTAATATTAAAAAGAGCTTCCTGTTCTACCGAGGAAATATTTGCCAGTGAATGGAAAAACTGAAAACAAGTTTCAACTAGTTTGAACGTTTGTTACCTATGCCAGTACCTCAAATGGACACTGGCTATATTTGTTTCACCAAAAACAAAGTTTGGCTAGAGCAAGCTGAAAAACAGTTCTAAGCCTCCAAATGTATTTTTCTGTAGCTTCTGCCATCCAGTGGAATGCAACCAAACTATTTTGAATGTAAAATTACCGCTTATTAATAGGTGGGGCAAATATGGCCACTGCCCATTAAAGAGTTAAAACTAACTTTTAGTAAGTTTCTAATTTTAGTTTTCTTTAATACATTTATATCATTATTCAAAAAGTTTCATAAAATCTAGCCTAAAAAAACAGTGTTGCTACTTGTAAATTTTTGTAAATAATTAGGACTTTTAATCTAGTCTTTAAAAAAAAAGAAGACTGTTGCAGAAGCTTGCCAATGTTTTTTTATTTGTGTACCACTATCTTAGCTTGTAATTAAGACTCTTAATCTAATCTTAAAAATAAATAAAAATGTGGCTACTTGCAATTTTATACAAAATAATAGTAATTATTATTTTTATAAAATTTGTAAATAAAAACATTTTTGATTTAATGGCTATTTATAATTTCTTATGCATAGAGGGTTCTAGTGCCTGCCGATGGCTGATAATATGCAGAGTAGTAAGTAGTAGAAGCACTGTATGGCCAGCCACCATGGTGAGGAAGCGAAACTGTTAGTAAGGATTACTCTGATATCTCATAGTGGTGCAAGTGGGAAATGACTCTTTGGTGGGCTCAGTACTGATGAGGTAGGCTAGAGTCAGACAACTTGACAACCAGTCAGGAGACTATTGAGGAGGCATCCCTTCCACCTGACTCGGGGGCAGTGGGCTAACAACCCACTCCCCTTGAAACAACTTGTCACGAGAACTCTACAAGAAAACGCCAGACTGATATAAGGTAATAGACATGGAAACCACCAAACTGGCATCAAACTTGGATTTTGGAACATTTTAGCTTTATACAGATCAGGAGGGCTTCAAACTCTCCTCAATGAATTGGATGAATACAAAGTTGACCTGGCCACTATCCAAGAGGTCCGCTGGACCGGAAAGGGTTAATTGAAAAGAAATTTCATAGTATTTACTATAGCTGCCACCGGCGAAATCACATTTTCAGTACTGGCTTTAGAGGGAAGACGAGACAGCTTGTCATAGTATTTATCCCCATAGAAGAACACATATGCTCTATACAGATCAAGGGTACCTTCTATAACTATAGTATTCTTAATTGCCATACCTCAATAGAGGTAGCTTTCTTTATCTGAGCAGGATAAAGAAAGATTCTACTACTCTCTTGAAAGGGCTTATGATGCAAGTACTGCTGAGGAAACACTTGGAACTAAACAGCATAATATAAGATCGTCATGGTTCAATGAGAGTGTAGGAGAGCTGCTGAAAAGAAAAATGTGGCTTACAGAGCTATGGCTCAAAAGCCATATACAAGAGAGCCAACCAAAGAGAATAGAAAGAAACTGTGAGAGGAGAAGCGGCTCCACAAGTGGAAGAAGATGGAATATGAGCTGGAAAAAATTGAAGTATACAGGCATCCAAATGACAGGCACAGTTTTCTCCTGATTGGTCCAGTTGCTTGGTTATACAGATGATTTGGAAATCATAGCAAGATCGTTTGCAGCTTTAGAGAGAGCCTTTCTCGATCTGCAGGGAGCTGCATAGTCAATGGGCCTCATAGTCAACAGGAAAACCAAATATATGTTCACTGGAGTTGGTGGAGACTTGCACATTTGAGAGGGTAACATAATTTACTTGCCTGGGAGTACCAATTAATTCTGCAAATATATCTGCAGAAATTAAGTGTAAAATAGCAGTTGCAAATAGATGCTATTTTAGTCTCCTTAAGTGTACATGGAGCAGGCTCATTACGGGACAAACCAAGTCCGATCATACAAAACTCAAATCAGACCAGTCCTCACATATAGTTCTAAGAACTTGGACTCTGTTGAAGTGTGACAAGAAGGACCTCCTTATATTCGAGAGTAAGGTCTTAAGAAGGATATTTGGCCCTATTAAAGATGGAGAGGTCTGTAAAAAAAGAAAAAATCGGGAATTGTATATCTATTTGCCAATGTTGATGTGGTAAGAGTTATTAAGCTCGGAAGGCTGAGCTGGGCGGGTCATGTGGAAAGGATGGGGGAAACAGAAATTCATAAGAAAATTTTGAACGAAGAGCTGCATCGCACTAGGAGAGCTGGACAATAGAAGCTGCGGTGGATGGATGAGCCTTCTTGGGACCCTAACGGATTGGAGAACCAGTTGAAGTCTGCATGATGGCATAGAAGGATCAATCTAATAGTAGTAGAAGTGGCAAATAATTGATCAATTGATTGGAGAACGGCTACATAAGATGGAGCTGAATGCGAAAGATTATTGAGGAGGCCAATACCCACCGCGGGTTGTAGCGCCACGGAAGTAAGTAAGAGGGTCCTAGCATGTACTAGTACAGTCTTTTGCTCTATTTCATTTATTTCATTACCTCTAGATCTTGAAAAATATATTAAATTCAAGCTGGTTATCATTACCAAGCTGATATCATCATTACAGAGCTCACCCCATCATTATCAAGCTTTTGAAAATTTTAAATTTCCCACGAAAAAAACACTTTTGATCTTGACCATTTGTTAAGATAAATAGCTGAGCTTCAATAGAAGGTGTAGGTATTTAGAAAATTTTATTTAAATGCAGTCAAAATTATTAAAATTGTTATCATAAAAATTTACCATAATCTGAGAAAAATTTCCCACAATCTAAACGTAGATAACTTCTCCCAAGTCGAAGTTCAATAAAGAAAAAAAGAGGAACACATGATGTTAATCCCGTAAATAATGCATGAAATCATTTAAGAACAACCTAAGACAACCATCACAAGAACTAGAGAAGAAAAGAATTTTCCTGTGTGACTGGCAAGAGTTCTTATGCAAACTAAGAAATTCAGCGATTAACCAAAAGACCAACACACAAGACGAGCAACTGACAACCTCGGTCAGGAGGCCCTCCCATTTATAGAGGCCAGATAGCACCACCTAACATGAAAACAAAAAAAATATACAAAGCCAATAAATGAGCAAATATATGATTAACAGGGAACACCCTTGGTATGTAGATTAAGCTAACAAACCATGCTAATTATTTACTAGAAGAAAACATCTTAAATTAAGTGAAAATACATTTCGAAACAGTTGCAGCAAACTGAAACAACCAAACACAAACAACATAGCCTTTCGAATATTACACATTTGATAGAAAATTACCAATTAAACAAATGTTGATTTTCAAAAGCAACTTAACATTTAGCTTCAGAACACTCAAATACATTAGGGTAAGTGAAATCTTGAGAAAGTTCGTAAATTTAACTAAAACTGTTTACAGGTGTGAAGCTTGGTTTAGAAAATTAACAAAGAATATTACCTGGAACTCATTCATAAATGTTAAACTGTATCAAATTAAGAAGGAAGAATGAATAAACAGTAAATATCAAACCATAAAATATGAGAAAAAAAAAGCACCAGTCACATCTTTTCATGCTAATCACAGAACCTGACCTTTAACAGACCAATCATTTTTTTCCCCACGTTTTTTGGTTTTCTATTTTTTCATATGAAACATAACTGTCATTGTTAGTAAAAAAAAAAAATTTAAAAGGATTTTCGATATGTTCCCTATTAGAAACATTAGATTAAGCTTTTTATTTTTTTATATGTTTTTTAAAATTATGATTTAGAAAAAGCACTGTTCAATACTGGGGGGCCAGTATATGCCTTATAACCGGGAAACCCCGTTCTTGTATATAAAAAAAATAAAGTTGTGAATATTCATGAACGTGAAAGAAAAATTACGCCATCTCATGTTAATATAGGTTTATTGGGCATTAAATTGTTCCCTGAAGGGGCATTAACGTTAGTGAGTTAATTCAATTGATACTAATTAACTTATTGAACTAATTAACTATATTGAACTATATATAAACTAATTAACTGGTTAACAGAGATTTGGGGAGAGTCTCATATTACGAAGGATGGCTTATCTGAATGGACGTCGCCTAGAGGTCCCATTACATGCTTCTGTGCCGCGCCGTCTCCGTCCGGGGTAGTGAGGCTCGGGAGCTGACTATAGCGAAAGCTATGCTTCAGATGCAGCTTGATCACGGCGTGATACCTCTGTCTCCTGTGGCGGCCGTCTTGCAAGTGGGGGCAGAGAAGCCTCTACAAGCGATAAGCTCTCCTGAAGTGAGGCTTAATCCCGCTGGGCGGCCTCCTCCTGGCGCGTCCGCGGCGCTGTTTGGCCGCCGTCCCTAGGGGGGGTGACAAATATGAGACCGGGGCCCCTAGAATGAGTGTATACAAAAAAAACAAATGGAAAATTGGGCCAGGTGAAGGAATCGGAGGCCGTAAATCCGACATACCGCCCACCTAAATTTGGCCCAGCCAAATTTAACAAATTAAAGGTGCTTAGAGAGGCGGCGGTAAGGTGATCTACAAGGATAAAATGGCCGTAACCCGATTCCAACATCTAGCCCATGATTATTTCAACCACTCACATCAATAATTTCTATTCAAGTACCAATTATAATACAAGTCCCACTTGGACTTCATGTAATTAAATATAAGACAGTTTCATAGATGTGCATACAATCTGATAATGATTTTAAACAAAATGATTTATAACTTAGCTGATTTTGAATTACTTAAAATAAAAAATCATTAATATGTATAAAATAATATTTTAACTTTCAGGTTAAAAGTCTTTGTACTAGTGACACAAATTACATAGTAGCCGAAGTGACTGAGATGTTAAAGCTAACCTAATAGATATAGCATCACTTCGCTAAAAATAAATAATGAAATGGTTACATTTGTTAAACACATCAAGCACCATGTGTTCAATCACTCTCTTCGTAATACTTAATATAGTGGTTTCAAGCACTTCACGGTCAACATAGACATATTGCACATTAACAACAATAAAAGTACACTAAATAAATAAATCTATCTCAAAATTAAAATCACTATCAACAATATAATATTTATCATAAACTAATATGAGGAAACACCAAAATCTTAATTAGTCTACCCAATTGAATTCACAAAACAACATACAGTATTCACTAAAACTTAACAATACATCACTGTTTCAATTCAAGATTCTAAAAAACCGTAGAGTTCTTGTGAAAAGAGTTTACAGATATTATCCAAATAAAAAACATTGATAAATTATTCTTAGGAGAATTCAGCTCCGAGAAAATACTTTCTTTCCATCCGGAAATATAATACATAATCATCTGCTCAGAAAGCGATGGTAAATTAACAACGGTCTACCAATATAAAACCAATATCCAAGACCGGTTCAAAAAAAAAAAAAAAACTTACACTGAATACAAGTACACAATGCGGCAGAAAATTATGAATGACATCGTGGAGATAGGCCACGAGCTTTTGAGAAACCCTAGGAAGCGTAGGAGCGATGTATCAAACGGTCAGCGGACAGAGAAAATGTACCTAGCAATTCAGAGCATAGAGGAGCTCATCCCAATCCAGGCAGTGACGGTAAACCTCCAGCAGGAGTGTTTCAACGCCCTAAAAACACCAGAGGATGAAGATCCGTAAGTTCTGAGTTAGAAGGACCCGCCTGGTTGCTAAAAGCAAGAGATTCAAGAATAAAGCTAAGGTTGCTGTAGCCAGACATAAAAATGTCGTTAAGACTACTAGCACGCGCATAGTTTGTAGCATCGAGCACTACATGGCTTCGTCTCCGGTGGCTTGGCCTGCCAGACTCCTTGGTGATGTATTACATAACACGCAGGGTGATCAGAGAAAAGAAGATCGAACCACTATGAAATCGGCATGGTGGACCTAAAGCTAAAGGTCTCAACTAAACTTCCGCTCAAGAGAGCAGAGCCAACGGAGAGCTATCAGCGGTTGAGATCTGACTATTGTGGGGTCTCCCCTAGGTAGCCTAGCGACGTACCTGCCATCAGCGGTGCGAGTGTGCATCCGCGTGAATATTGCCTTAATGAGGGAAATAGAGGACATTATAAATCCAAAAATATTGTCTTCGTGATGCATAAATCAATATTTATATATGCAACCATAAATCCAAAACACATGTACAACGGGTCTCCCCTAGGTCGCCTAGCGACGTACCTGCCATCTGCGGTGCGAGTGTGTATCCGCGTGCATATTGTATATTTGTAAGTACATTACAAATCCGACTAACTAAATAATAAAATATATGAAATGAAATTTATTTATTATCAAAATGTATTTAATATTTAATACTAAACATTGGTAACTATTATAATCTTAACACGAACCTATAACATGGAAGAATAAATTAGTCTCTTAAATACAATCTTAACATGCACAAACAAATAAAGATAAATATATCACTCTAAAAATATAGACTTCGAAATAAATAGCCGCGAAAGAAGACAACTATGAATATAATATGCATGTACAAATATAAATAAAGAAATTATTCTAAAAACATCAACGTCAATAATAAATAAATACGGACGTACGTGACTGTAATTCTAATGTGCATGCGAAATATAATGAAAATTATATAGCCTAATGTTAAAAGGCAGGCGTCGAGGTAATAAGGATGAATATAGGTAACCAAAATCTCAACTCGAATATGCAATATAGATAAATATCACTCTAAAATATAGTCATCGAAATAAATAACTGCGAATCCAGACATCCATGACTGTAATACGCATGTACAAATATAAATAAATAAATTACTCTAAAAACATAGACGTCAAAAATAAATATATGCGAATGTACGTAACTGCAATTCTACTGTACATGCAAAATCTAATAAAATTATATAACCTAATACTAACAAACGTAGATGCCGAAATAATAAATCTGAATATAGGCTATGCACATACGAATATGATATAAACAAATAAATTATTCACGGATAAATAAAGTGAGTGTGGACGTGAATAAATTAATAAATCCGAATATAGCGACTATAATAAACCTGCATAGATGTGTATAAATAAATAATGAACTTAGTAACAAAAACTTAGAAAGATCGGCAATCCGAACGAATGACACAAGGCGAATTTTAAATCTGTAAAATGGAAACAGTGACATATTTAACATATAAGCATAAAAAGAACATTCATTTACAAATAAACAACGTGAATACCAGAGCTAAGCCATTCAATTGACTCGCTATCAGTTATATACAAATAACTACTGTGGCTGTGGCAGGATTACGTGGCGCTGGTAAGCAACAGGAAAGGATTACAGCGGCCTGCCAATTAACAACAAATGACCACTCAAGTCGTTTTAAGCATAACATGGACTTCGTGCCTGTTTTAAATAATATCACTAAATTTTGCAATAGTTAACAATACCAATAAATACCAACAACAAAAAACATTAAATGAGACAATATAAATATATTATATGTATATTGTTAATACAAAAACATTATATTAAATGAGACGGACGTAACGTTCACGAATATTTCCTCACCCGGGGCACCAAATGTTCAATACTGGGCGGCCTGTATATGCCTTATAACCGGGAAACCCCGTTCTTGTATATAAAAAAAATAAAGTTGTGAATATTCATGAACGTGAATGAAAAATTACGCCATCTCATGTTAATATAGGTTTATTGGGCATTAAATTGTTTCCCTGAAGGGGCATTAACGTTAGTGAGTTAATTCAATTGATACTAATTAACTTATTGAACTAATTAACTATATTGAACTATAAACTAATTACAGAGATTATAAACTGGTTAACAGAGATTTGGGGGGTCTCATATTATGAAGGATGGCTTATCTGAATGGACGTCGCCTTGAGGTCCCATTACATGTTTCTGTGCCGCGCCGTCTCCGTCCGGGGTAGTGAGGCTCGGGAGCTGACTATAGCGAAAGCTATGCTTCAGATGCAGCTTGATCACGGCGTGATACCTCTGTCTCCTGTGGCGGCCGTCTAGCAAGTGGGGGCAGAGAAGCCTCTACAAGCGATAAGCTCTCCTGAATTGAGGCTTAATCCCGCTGGGCGGCCTCCTCCTGGCGCGTCCGCGGCGCTGTTTGGCCGCCGTCGCTATGGGGGGGGTGACAAATATGAGACCGGGGCCCCTAGAATGAGAGTATACAAAAAAAAACCGGAAAATTGGGCCAGGTGAAGGAACCGGAGGCCGTAAATCCGACAAGCACTATAGGGAAAATAGAAAAGAAAAAGGTCAGGGCAACATAATTTTGCATAAACATTTAAATTCATTCAATTATGAAAAAAAAACATTCTCAGAGTAAAATTGAATTAGCAAATTTTTACATTGAAATTTTGTGATAAAATGAAAATTAATTTAAGTGTATTTCCTTATTGCATTCAAAACAAATAAGTCTAGAGTATACACCGCAATAAACATGTTCACACTTATCTTGAGAAGAACTGATGAGGAAATGTTCATCAGTCTTTCTAAGGCTTAGAGAGGGATGACTCCCTGGGGTTCTGATCGGTTCTCTTGGCAAAACTCTCTTTGAAGGTCATAAGAGCCTCTCTCGGCTTTCTTTGTACCTTCAAGGGCCATAAAGGAGCATTTTTTTTGTCCTGTTATACGAACAGTTGGTTTTTATGTCTTCTTCAACTAAGCCCTTCTCCCTCCCTCCCAAAGTACAGCTAGCGCCTGGTCATGTTATAAAAATCTTAATGCTCGGCGAAGGGGTAATAACAGCCAGACCGATTTATAATAGCGCGCATATCATTTGTACAGATGCAAATGTTATATTTTCAAGTCATTTTAGGAATATAAATTTAGACTGCCAGACAGTCATTAGGGATTGATAAATTATTTGCCACTTCTATAAATTAGTTTTATTGAAAACTAGTTTCGAATGTTATACATTCATCCTCAGTTCAAGGTTTAAATGGATTATATCAAACAGAAAAGTTTGTACTGGTTCCTTCTCGCATTGTACTAGTGCTACTAACAAGTTTGTATTAACAAGTTTTGTCATTGCTAAACCGGTGCCAGATACTATTTTAGTAATTAAAATAAAATTATTTTCAAACCATTTTAGTTTAATTAGGGATTGATAAATTAATTGCCACTTCTATAATTTTGTTTTTATTGAAAACTAGTTCTTAATAATAAAATTTCTTGTCTCAATTAAATTCATAATTCATGAATGTTTTATAAAAATTAATTTATATTATATTTAATTTAATAAGTATAATAATACCAAACCGTATTTTGAATTGCTTATTTTTGAATTTTTGTGTGTTTTTAAAACTGAGAAAAGATGAATGTATAACATTCAAAACTAGTTTTCAATAAAAACAAAATTATAGAAGTGGCAAATAATTTATCAAACGCTAATTAGATTGATCCTTCTATACCATCATGCGGATGTCAACTTATTTTAGTTTATATTAGCTGAAATTATATATGATATAATTATACTATCAAAGATCTAAAATTAATTTGTCAGACAAAAATTCAGTTGTTTAATAAATATCGTCAATTTAAAACATGGAACTGGTCTAAGAAAAGCCTGGAAATTCCTGTGGCAAGGGTTATAAGGACACTAATAAAACAAAATTTTGTTCAAAATGCCAACGGGACTTAGCACTATAAAATCAGTCTTCTCTGCCTCAGGAATTTTACCAAAGTTGAAAAACTAGTTACATATATTATCTGGGAAATAAAAAAAATAATGTTCTATTGTAAATATGTTCACACTCACATTCAATTACAATTAAGAATTTTTTCTTTTTCATAAAATTGTTTTTATGTTCACAATCACATACAATTATAATTAAGTATTTTTAATCTTTGATTGTATGATATTACTAATAAAATAAAGCATCTTCAATGTTATCGTCGTCGTCATTACTTTCATTGTTAACATTATTTACATCATTGTCAGAGTTGTCTTCAGATATATCGTTGTTTTCTAAAACTTGACAATCTGTAAAGAAAAATATTAGTTAAGGCATGTAAGAAGTTGTTAGACGTTTGTTGAGATTTTTGTATTTGTTAATATTTACCCTGAACTATAATATCAGCAATCAATGTTGGTAATTGGTCCCCGAGGAACCAAACAAAATCATATTTGTTGTCGTTCATGGTCCAAGCTTGCGGTGATAATGATGTGGAATTTTTTAAGAGTGCGATTCTCCCAAACTTAGTTACATAATGAACTCAAAATAAATGCTGTCGTAATTCATCTTTACAAGGGGGTAGGCTTGATGGATCGAAATTCCTACTTTTGTTTAAGTTGTCGAATTTTTTGGATCGATAGGTAGTGGAAAATAAATGAAATCTAACATCATTGACATTTTTGATATTACAGATTCCATACATATGATTATTAAAGATTAACCTCCTGCTTTGTGCCTGTCAGTGTGGAGCTGGACATTTTTTTTATTGTAAATATCTTCACAATCACATACAATTGCATTTAAGAAAATTATTATTATTTTTTTTTTTATTATGAAAAAAGAAAAATTCTTAATTGTAATTGTATGTGATTGTGAAAATATTTACAATAAAAAAAAAAATTTTATTTCGAAAATAAAAAATATCGTAAAAATATATTTTTTTTTATCTTTTGTAAAATTTCCAAGCCAGAGAAATCTGAATTTATGGAGCAAATTCCCATTGGCATATTGATCAAAATTATGTATTATTAGGGTCCTTTCAACCTTTGCTGTTGGGAATTTTCAAGTGCCACTGGGATTCCTAGATTTTTCTCAGTTCCATGTTTTAAATTGACAATATTTATTTATCTAATAAATTGAATTAACTCTATTTAATTATTACTTTTAATCAAACTGTATTCCCTTTTCATATCTGTATCATTACCATGGTAAGGTTATGCTACCTTTTATTAACAGACAAGACTGCATGTGAAACATTTAAGGTGGCAAAAGGTCATAACTCGACTTATAACATTTTACCAGCATGCAATTTTGTGGCTTTCAACTTATTACAATTTGCCACCTTCTAAAAATCAATGAATGAGACCCCGGAATATTAAAAACCCCTTTTTCAGTAAAAAAGTGACTTATAACATTTTGTCATCTGAGCACAGAATTATTCCACTGGTATTCTTATACTAGGGGAATAATTCTTATATTTAAGGACAAACAATAAAAAATGTACTTATAGGGTTTATTTAATTCTATTAAACATCCATATATATCTATTTATATATAGGTTATAAATCATTATATCGTTAAAAATTATATCTGTTATAAGTCTAGTTGTTATTTAACAAAAGGATTTTCTGTTTGGCAAATTAATTTTAGGTTCATTGATAATATAACTATATAGTATATGAGCATATAAAATGTTCACAAAGTTATAACACTAGATAAATTAGAAAGAACGTTGTGGAATAGACACTATCATACCCTGTTTGAGGCATTTGTTTAATTAGATTGTGCTACTGTCAATTTCTACTCCATAATTTATTGGCGTATTGATACATATTTGGGTGTCCAATGCTTTCTGGAACTTATGCCAGCCTGCTTTTTTCAACACAAATTTATTTGTTATTGTGTAAGAAGGTAATATGATTGGAATGCGGAAAATCATGGGATTGTGATCCGAGCTTAAACGAGGTAATGGAATGAGTTGAGATAGATTTTTTATAATTTTGTCAGAGTGCGATCTATGATGCTGGGTTATGCAATTGTGTTTTTTAGGTATGTAGGTAGGCTCAAATGGGTTATGTAGTTGTATTTCATTTTTTATTATAAAGTTTAATATGGCTTTCCCATTTTTGTTGTTACTGTCACAATTCTACAGGTTTGTTTAAACGGAATAATTTAGCTATATCTGAGATATTTATTTTGTTTGAAGGAGTATATACTGATATCATGGTGGTTAAATTATTGTTTATTGCAACTGCTTCAGTGAACACAAAGTCGGGGACTTGAATAAATTGATGTTGGACATCACTAACTGCATGATGTCCCCTCCCGGGTTAAAATATTTTTATGATTAGAGAATGTTGTATTCACTATTACTGACGAAAATGTTAGTTTTTAGTGTACTGTAGTTTCCAGACCTTCATCTTCCTCGTCAGAGAAAATAGCAAAACTATTTTTTGTAGAAAGGTTATGTATGGACTCACCTCTATTTCGTTTCGAGGTCACATGACTGTCCTCTATTTTTGATGTGATTGGAATAGATGTTTTCATATTTGCTGTTTTCCCACAAGGGGCATTCTTTACTTTATTTAATTTTTTTTTATTGAGATTTTAGTTTTAATTTTATTTCCTGTAAATTTTTTTACTTTACTGTTTAATTAATTAAAACTTCTTATCTACTCATTTAATTATCTCAAATCATGGGATAATATACAGTTGTAAGGAAAATAGGATAATGATTTATAAGGAAGATGCAATCCGAGGGCTTGTTAGCTACCTACATAATTATATACAATTTTTCAATATGTAAAAAATTAAGGATGGTAATGTATATAACAACAATAATAACATAAATACAATTTACACACCACATACTGTATGAAGATAATTTTATCCCATGCTCGATTTCCTTTCCTCAAACCACCTGAGAAACCGGACAACGTTAGTTCTGGAAGCTGCGCCTTACTGAGCCTTGCGTAGTGTTCTCCGCTCAGCTCAGCTTGGTTTTTACCCTCCCAATCATATCTAAGAGTTTGTTTTGCTTGTGGAGTCCACTCCACTCCACTCCTAAACTGGTGGTCATCCCGGCCTAATTATTGATTTTATAGAAAACTATAAGATATCCAGTTGGTATAGGTGAATGTAAGAGTAGAACAGCATAGAGGGGATGTTATGTTGCTTAATGACAAGAGTTCTAGTAAAAATAAACAGATACAATTTAAACAGTCTCACTAGCTAGATAATGATTAATTAGATAAAACCACAAGACGTTTCATATAGATCAAAGTGTTTTAATTGAAACATAAATTAAATTCCGGATGTAACCTTCTCCTTGCAGAATAAGAGGTCTTAGCCAAAGTAAACAGAAAACTTTAAGCAAACTAATTTTAATAGTCAGATAAGTGAGCAATAAACTAACAAGATGTTTGAGGTAAATTAAAGAAAAATACAGAAAATTAGGGAAATTCATGTGATAACTCTTTCTCAAATTTTAACCCATGTTAGGGCAAAATCAAAAAAAGATCTTCATCAAAGTGCTCTATCATCTTACTAATAATTTAAGGAAGGGAGAAATAAGAGGATTTCTACAAATCAAAGAATTTTAACTAATTTTAAAGGAAATTTCTGAGTATAATCTTCTCCATTACTTTTACCCTTTTTTAGGGCACTCAAATTTCTTTAGCTCCTTTTAGGGCATGGCAAGATTTAAGTTTTTATTTAGATAAAAACTTAACATGAGGAGTAGATTATTTAATCCTTTGTATATTAAGTTATTTCAGGTAATTTAAATTAAATTATCATAATATAATAAGATACATAAGTTAAAATGTAATAGTAATTTATTTAAAATTTTAAATGTAATGATATATGTAATTAAAAATGTTGATTTTAGTTCTGAAGATGGGGATTAATGTCCCGAAACGATGTATTAGTAATTGGATAATAAAGAAACCAATTTTGGAAGTCATATTGCCATAATGTTCAACTGACTTATAACAACTTCCAAAAAAATTTGAAAAATATTAACAAATTGACTGAATATTTAGAAACAAACAACCTGTATTTTTTATTACAAGCTATAAATAATTAATTTTATTTCAAATAAACATATATTTATGAAAAGTTTCGTAATATTAAATTACAATAAATATATAGCTAAATATAAAGATAATAATATTCCCTTCATCTTTAGAGTTCTACATTAACTGTCATACTATTCATAGACAGCTCTCCACTTTAATGTGTAAGTTCATTACATTAACCACTTGTAAAATTCTTTTTTAACATGATGAAACCACTAAGAATGTTAATTTATCTTAGCTTTATTTGCATAGTTATATAATAATTATATTTATTTTATTTAATATATACATTAAATGTATGTGCTATGTGTATAGCACATACAATTATAATATATATTTAAATTTAAATAATAATTAATATTAATAAATAATAATTAAATATTTAACATTATATAATATATTTAATATATATTAAATATATTAATATTTTTTTATAGTTACCATGGATTATGTTAATAATTGACATTCAATTATATGATTTGACACACGTAATCAATGTTATTAAGAAAAGAAATGCTAGATGAATATGTAATTGGCATGGTCCAAATTGGAAAATAACAGCGTGTCCAGCAATAAGGCATGAACAAATTTAAGTATAATTCAAGAATTTCACAAATCGGAACCATAAAATGTTGTATTTGGTCCGCTTCTGATAAAATGAGCAATGTCGGACTTGAGAATGAATTTGAATAATTATAAAGGTTATATTTATATTTAATAATAAATTTGTTTTACCTAACTCCTTACACGAGGGCCTAATGCAACGCAACAAATAAACAGAAAATACAGTACAGAAACAATAATTTCAAGTGTAAATAAATAATATTCACTTATTGGAATAAATTTCACCATTTAAAAAAACAACAACTTATAATTGACCTGACAGTGTTACTGTGAATTCTTAATAAATGCCGTATTTAAAAAACAAAAGATGATGAGCAGAGAAGAGGGGATTTCTATTAAAATTAGGCGAGGAGAACAGGTTAATTTGACTCAACTCAGTTTTACTACTATAACTAAACAAATATTTTCTGCAATCGTACTATATTACAATAAAATTTTAAATAAACTGATTTATATTTTATAAGTTTACACTTTTATTAAGCCCAAGGTTTTTTAATTTTTTAATAAAATATGATTATTTTTTTTTATTATCTAATTATATAGGCCTGAGGTGATCGTAAGTGCACCAGAATATAAATGAGTATTAAGGGTTGATCATATTCAAAAACACCATATCACTCTTTAAAATAAATCCCATCAATTCATAGAAGAATAAAAAAGAATAATTTATTTGATATGATGACGGTATTACTAGAAATAAATAAAACGATTGTTGCCTTCCACACGTTTATCACACCTCTGGAAGGCGACAACGGTTTTTATGAAATCAATAATGCTTTTGTAACTTATCATCAACTTGGTACCTGCTAACTGAAAAAAATGAGTTTCTCCGGATTCTATCACTTCCTCTAAGGAACCACTAGAAGATGGAAGTTCCTTTCCATGGCGGTCATACCTTGGACACTTTTTAAAAGAGGTCACCTTCTCAACAGTCTCCTAACAAACAATATTTAGTTTTATTAAACACAATTTTAGAATACATGTTTTCAATATATGTATAATGTATTCATATGAAGGAATGAGATGGTCTGGGAAGCGGTAAAAAAAATGGATCACAAATAGTAAAAATGATTTATTAGAAACTGGTGTTTCGACCAACTTAGCAGTTCTTCATCAGGGCTAAATAAACAAGATACAAAAATAAAAATAAAATAATGATATATACAGTGAATGATACTAAAATTGACAAAGTAAATAATTAAAAAGACGTAATGAGAAAAAATGAAAACAGTGATGAATTTGTAAAATGTTATAAGATTAAACTGACAGAGTAATAACAAAAACTAAAAATAACTTTGTTAATATTAATAGATTAAACTGATAGAGAAATAACAATAACTAAAAAAAATTAATAACAGTAATAAATAAATAAAACAGGAAATAATAATATAAAATAAATAAACAGACAAAATTTAGTACCCTGAAGCTCAAAGTGTGGTAATGGAGTGACTAAGCAAAATAGCAAAGTAATTAAGAAATTTTTGAGCTGAAGTGCCATTTGAAGGGTCTAATGAACAAAATCCATGTATATACCAAGGAATGGATAAGTAATACTGATAGAAAGTTTTCTTCAATACCCTTACACAACTGGCTATCTTAAGATTGTAAATTATAGGTATGATAACAAGGATGAAAACTTTAAAAATATCTTATAAAAATTAAAAATAAGAATAAAAAAATAAGGATGCAAATATGCAATAACAGATTAATAAAGCAATAACAGAAAATAAAGTGACAGAATCAAATTGTAAAGAAGATGATTAAATTGTACAGGGTAGACATTTTTTTTTGTACTGGATTAAAATGTAATTACATAGGTAGAAATTAAATACTGGAGAAAAATGATAGATAAAAACAAAGAAATAGAATAAAATGAGTAATTTAAATGTTATTAAATTATGTAACAAGTTTACCACTAACAAGTTTTACAATCTTATTATTATTTAATAACAAGTTTACCCTTAATTAGTAATTATTTAATAACAAGTTTTTGACCGCCTTCCGGACCATCTCATTCCTTCATATAATTTTTACGGTCAACTATTAATTATTCAATACAATGTAATTAACTTGTCATAAAATTCATAATGATATATATTTACACTTCCGAACAAATTATTACAATAATTCATCACTTAACATTTCTCCAAACATGTGTAAAATGGCCCATTAAAATTTACTGCATTTAAAATTTCTCCAAATATGTCTAAAATGGTCCATACAAAATTTACTGCATTTAAAATATCTCCGAATATGTGTAAAATGGCCCATACAAAATTTAAGTTTTTTATGAGCCTAAAATACCCTAATTATTGAATAATGAATACCCAAGGAGGTAATACGGAACCATTTCTTCAGAGATAAATATTTCACTTACTTTCATTATATTCTATAGCTTCCTTTCTTCATACATTTGTATATTATGTACCTTAGACTACATATATTACCCACTTGGTTTCTTTTCTAGGACACTATCAGCCGCACAGAAGAATTACTGTACATATGATCGAGAGCTTTTGGCAATTTATGGGGCAGTGTATCACTTCAGACCACTCATTGAAGGACTCAACTTTACGATCTTTACCGATCACAGACCATTAGCATAAGCCTTCCAGCAAAAACCAGATACAGCATCACCATGCCGAATCAGACAACTGAACTTCATCAGTCAATTTTCTACGGACATACAATCAAGCCGGCTAAGAGAATATCATCGCCAACACACTCTCTCACCTTAAAGAGATTCAAACCTCTGACGATCTTGAAGCGCTCGGGACCACTTAGAAAGCTGATTCTAGCGTTCAAGAACTCTGTAAGAACGAGAAACTAAATTTAAAGTTACTAAATAATCCAGGTGTCAAAACTCCTGAACTTTGCAAAACTTTCATCACTAAGGCATGTCTGTATGTTCCTCCACTGTTAAGAGAAGCAATTTTAAAGCGACTACACGATATTTCTGGCCTTTCATGAACCAAGACATAGGCCAGTGGGCAAAAACATGCATACCATGCCAACATTCAAAGATGCTTCAATTGGAAAATTTCAAACAGCAGAACGCTTTCAGCAGAACAATACCATATTGGTATTGTGGGACCACTACCAACATCAGAAGGCAAACGATATTGCCTCACAATGATAGATGGGGCTAGACACTGGCCAGAAGCAATCCCTATGGAAGAAATTACAGCCAAACTAGTTGCTGAGACATTTTATAAGCATTGGATTTGTCGTTTTGGTACCCCAACACGCCGAGTTTGAGGCCGAGATCTTTTAACGGCTAGCAGTACTCTTCGTCATCGTGAAAAATAGGACCACGGTTTATCATCCTCAGGCCAACGGATGCATTGAATGATGGCACAGATGTCTTATATGGATATTGATGGCTGGACAAATAAATTGCCAACAATACTATTAGGAATATGCTCAACCTTCCAAGAAGATATGGAAGCAAGTTAGCTGGGGCACTCTATGGCCAGCCACTTTGATTGCCTGGAGACTTTTTCCAAGAACCGCCGTCAAAGGAGGAACCCAGTTTGGAACTTCAGCAACTTAAGGAGAACTTATCCAGGTTAAGATCCGTGAAGGAAAAAACGGCCCAGAGACAAAATATTTATACACAAGGATTTGAAAGCCGCAACACATCTTTTTAAGAATGGGTGCTATAAAAAACCATTAGTACCTCCATATCCAGGGCCTTATAAATTTATCAAGCGCACTGAGAAAACATTAAATTTACTAATTGGCAGTAAATAAATCACCGTCTCAATAGATTGGCTGAAACCAGCCCACATGTTAAATGATCATAACAACACAAACCTGAAGATTTCATACAGACAAATCCTGGAGATCAGAGGACAGAAGAAACCTCTGAATACAGGACTAGCAAAATTCCCAACCAATATCAGACAAGATCAGCCCTATAAATATGGAGATGTAAACCCTAAGGGCACAAGGAAACAAAAACAACCTCAAGACATCATGTCAACTACGCAGATAAAGTGGTACACTCTGATGAAATTATCACTCCAGCCAACATTTAGAGAGATCCTGGACGAGTTTAGGACGAAGGTCGAACTATTGAAGAGACCTATGGTGATGCCACTGAACAACCCACCACGTGTCAGCCGGCTCTAGCCAGTATACAGCATTGTACCACCGTACACCAAAAAACAATAACATGAGAAGCCAGATTCCAGCGAGCTGGATCAAAACTAGAACTGAAACACAGGCATGCACCATGGACCTATTCTGGACTCCATCCACTAGGGGGAGAATGGTGTAGCGGCCGCAGCTGTGACCTTGGCAGCCCCTGCAAAAGACAATTAGCGCCAACTGGTTGACAAGTACGAAGCTAATCTCGCCTCGGCGGTCGTACCAAGATAGATATTTATATTGTAAAAAAAAACATTATATTATTATTACATGTCATACTATAAAATTGTAAATATTATAAATAAAGTCCATTACGCTCGCCCAAGAGATAAACAAAACACCAATGGATCCTTTTCAGTTGAGGATTTCTGTAATTTCAATTATTTCTGCTTTAATTAGATCACAGCTGTTGACTTCTGCTTGCTACACTCCATCAACAGATATACAAACCCCCAAAAGTTCCTTTTTAGATGAATTCGGGCCCTTATACTAATTTAAATGATTACTACAACTTTCCCAGGCCACCGGAAGTTGACAGCACTCATAATTTTAAATAATATCTAATTAAAGCAGTAATAATTCCAATTAATACGAATTTTAGAATTGAATACAAAAGAGTTAATTAGCACAAATGACGCTAGAAAGTGCTAGAGTGGCGGCCTTCAGGTAACTTCAGCTGGAGCCACTGATAATGCGTCCCGATTGTAGAGTTGTACCAAAAAACTGTTTTGAAAAATAGCACAATCTTTGTTACTTCATATTTTCTAGATTCATTCCGGTGGCCAGTCTCTTCAATAAATTTCATTTTCCAAATTCAATCTTTATATTAGTATGATCTTCACAATCAATTAATTGATAACGTTTTCTATCTCCTGAATAATTAGTCAACATATGTTTTTTTACCTTAAAAATCTAATTTTTATCGTTTTTGGTCAGGAATTTAAGCATAAGCATCACCACCAAAATCCGCAGATCAGATAAGTTTATTCTCCTTCCTGTCTAAGCTTCTTCTAGACTAAAGCTTTTGTTGGCATTATTTTTTTCAAATAGTTTTCGGTACAGAAAAATGCTTTATCCCAGAAATGTTCTGACAATTTAGCTTCATGAAGTATACATCTCACCTTTTCAATCTGTTGAGATTTACTTTTACAGTTCTTTTGAGGTGTACTGCAACACCATTTTGTTCTGGAGAGTAAATAATGGTATTTTAGTTACACCAAATATTTATTAAATAATTTTTAGATGAAAATTTATATATCCATGACCAGTCAATAAGCAGCATTTTAATTTTCTTATCTGTTTGTTTCTCAACCATTGTTTCAAATATTTCAAAAGTTTGGGCTAGTTCAAACTCATTTCAACAAATAAATAAAACTTTACAGAGGGAAATCATCAACAAATACTTATTTTGCTCATACCCAACTCAGTTCTGACATAGATCCACACAGATCACTATGTATTATTTCCAAAACACTCGCTCTAGTTTCAAAAGTCTTAAATGGTCTACAGGTTTGTTTTCCCATCAGGATATGCATTTCTCATAACCATTAAGTCATGTAACACCAATTCCATCAGCCATATCATCAATCAACAATTTCATGGAATGTCTGTTAGCATGCCCTAATCGTTTATGCCAAATCCTATGAGTTGATTCTGAGGTAATAGAAATATAACTATTAATATCATTATCAATCTTTGATTTGAAAAGTCCATTCTTATTTTCTCCATATGCAATTATTTATTTCTTGTTTAAAATGCTACATTCATTTTGGTCTAATATAACTATTAATCCTTTGTGAGTCATTTTGCAAACAGATAATAAATTATGTGATTACACTCACAACTATTAACTAAATCAGTGGATAAAGCTGTAGCAAGAAGAGTACTGGAGTCATCAAGTCTTCTGTCATTAGATTTTTTATAACAACTTCCTGGTACAAATTTGTTTATCCTTTTATTGGGGAACTGAAATGATTTGTGTCCTATTCTATTACAAGTATAACATTTTAATTCACTTCTTTTCTCTGAGAAAAAAGCACAATCTTCTGAGTCATTTTTTAATTTCTTTGGCAATACTTAAGTTCTAAAATAGTCAGTAATTGAGGCAGTTGAAGCCTCCATAGCCATAATCATGGGATCATATTCCTCACTTAGCCCATTCAAAATTATTACAGCACTAAACTCATCAATGGGGAAACCAATATTGTGTAATTTATGAGATACAGAAATTATTTCATTTAAATAACTTTCCTTATCATCATATTGAGAAAGATTAACCTTAAAAAGTTTCCTTAACAAAAATAATCTTCTTCGTAAAAATTTATCTTCGTAGCTATTTTCTAGTTTTTGCCATACTTCTTTAGCAGTCTTGATTCCTATTACCATTACGTAAAGATGTTCTTCTATCATCAAGTTAATTTTTGATTTTCAAAAGTATCTTTAATTACATCAGTTTTCTAACCAGAAACGAACTCTCGTAACTGCTCAACAAACAATCAGATAATTTTCCATCCCGAATTTCCATGTTAATAATTTGATCTTCCTTCCAACTTCCTAATCAAGGGAAGTCTTGATTCGATCATGTTTACATTTTTATTGATTATGAGGAACAATTTCAATGTCATGCTTCCGAGAAATACATTTACTATAACTAACAAACTGTCCGATTCTTCACATTTTTCAATATACTGGGACCATAACATGTTGGAATTTAATGTCTCTGGGAGGAAAGATCAATAAACTTTAATAGTAACATTTAATGCTCTATACCACAAACAGAACAAACACATCAGACATATTGGATAGGTTCACAACAACAGACATGAGACAAAAGATTACAGCTATAGAAATCAGTTATGTACTACGAGCTAAAACATCATAAAACTAAATGAAAAATTTCTAACAATATAGACTAGTTTAGGAAGTGAAGAATATTTGAATCCATTTATACCCAGTGGTGTGAAAATGCATCGTAGGTAATGCTTACTTAAGAGCACTTGTTTCTCTCTCCTTAATTTCTGGAAATTTTTACTGTTCATTTTTTTTTTAGTTACTAGAGAGGTGCTTTAAACATAGCACTTGTCCATATGTTTTAATTCCTTTTCAAAATTTAGTTATCTTTTGTTGTATTAACATGTTATTCCTTTTTACCTTCTTGAGCAAAGTTCGAAAAGAAAAAGTAACCAACTTTTTGTTTATAATTTTCAATTCATTTAAACTATCCTGATGTATTGTTAAGAGATCAATCTAAAGTCCAACATCAGTTTTAAATGATTTTCAAGTCTCCTTGTTATGAATTTTTTCACATGAATTACGTTAGTGCTAAAATGCACCACCTGGCACTTGCAAATCATTTTTTTTCTTTCATAGGACCTACCGAACTGTTGAAGTCTTTAATGCATTTAAAGAATTAGTGCTAAGGGTGCTGAAAATGTTTACACGATAGATTTTCGACTAGGTAGTAAAGGTACTAGTACTGGTAGTCGTAGGAGGAAGCTTGTCAGGCAAACGGGCTCTTTAGTCCTTTTTCAATTAGGTGACTATTTTTTTTTTTGTTGACAGTTTAATCAAAGATTGATAGTTCTTCTAAAAAGAGATTTAATGAAAAAAAAAGCAACACCAAGTGTTATAAGGGTATTTTAGTCATACTTAGAACATATTTTAACATCATCAAAACACAAGGACGAAATGTGCGTGTTTTTACTCTCATACTGTGATGAAGTGTAAAAACTGTTTAGTAGCTTTGTACCTAAAATATATGTTAAATTTTCATTTCAATATTGATTAACTAAAATAATATTTTCTAGTGTTTAATTTTTTTTTTTTTTTTTTAAATATGCCTACAAAAACATTTTTTAATATGTTTTAACCACTTGACAAACTTAAGGGCACTGGGTTTTATATTAATAAAGATTTTTCTTACGCAGTTAGACTGCGGAGGAGAATGCTTTCCCAATTTCGTAAGGAAATGTACCAAAAAGATAAAAATAAAAAGGTTTTTATCAGAAATGATACTCTATTTATGGATGATAAAGCATATTATTGGGACACTAAGGAAAAGTGTGTGAAGGAAAGAGAGTCAAGAAATGCAAGATCGAAAACACAGTCTGAAAGAGGAGAAGACTATTCCAGTTCTAACCCAGATGCTTCAACACCCACGGACGTAAATGAGAATAAATAGCAGGTAACGGCTGTCTGTCAAACTACATTAAAAAACAGTTACTCTAATATAAGTTTCAAAAATTTGAATATTTTAAGTTACAACATTTGTGGCCTTAAAAATAAAATTAAAGAAAAGTTTTTCCTTGATTTTTTAAATAAGTATGATATATTTTGTTTATTAGAAACATTTATTGAAGAAAATCATGAGTTGGTTTATTCAAATTATTTTCAAAATTATAAACTATTATGGATTTCAGCCACTAGAATGGCAAAATTTGGAAGGGCGATAGGTGGTATATTGATTTGTTGTCGGAACGAATTAATAACTAAAGGTATTTGTAAATTTATAACTATTAATAGTATTGATTTGCTTCAGATTAAGGTAAGCTTAAATTACTGTTTAAATGTATTACCAATTTACTTAGGACCAAATAAATGGAAAGAAAATTTTTGCTTGTTTGAGGCTCTTGTAAATAATAATAATTTACAGTTTCTATTGTTGGGAGATTGGAATGGTAGATTGGGTGATGGTCAGGCTATTGAGGAAGATACATTGGATCTGGGTTGTTTTTCAGAATCTAGAAGTTCAAAAGATAATGTAGTAAATTCGGAAGGAAAATTAATTTTGGATTTTTGTGATGATCATGGGTTCTTGATTTTAAATGGGAGATCTCCAAGCGACATGTTAGGGGAATTTACATATCTGGGCCCTAGGGGTAGCTCAGTAATAGACTTTGCTTTGGCATCTGTTAGCAGTATCAAGTTGGTTAAAGATTTCTCTGTAAGAAACGTAATTTGGTCAGATCATATGGCAATTGATGTCATTATACAATTAGAACTAGAAGAAAGAAGAGAAGATCTTGTACCCAACAATACAAAACTAATTTGGAACGGTTCTAAATGTATCGATTATAAGAATAATCTGGAAAAGAGAAATGAAACTTGTGAAAATATAGATTTGGAGGTCCTGAAAGAGATAATAAGAGAGCGAAGTGTATGCAGAGTTATGGCAAGCCATTCGAATCGTTTCAACCTTGGTTTGATCATCATTGTTTTAAAAATAGAACCAGAGTATTTAAGTTATTAAATCTTTTCAGGAAAACGAGAGCAAAGATTGTACGGGAGAAATATATAACGGAGAGGAGAAAATATTTTGACCTGTGTGAACAGAAGTGTAAGAGCTATTATTTGGATACGGCCAATGCAATTAAAAATTCTAAAAATTCGAGTGAATTTTGGACTCTGGTGAATAAATTTAAAAAGAGAGGTTATAAATGCGGAGATAATATTGAAATGAATGTCTGGGTCAATCATTTTAGTGAACTTTTTAATCCGCGTCAAACTTTGTCTCATATCCATTATGCTGCTCCATTACAAGAAGACGTTAATCTTGACTGTCCTTTCAATATCAATGACCTCCTTTGCACCCTGGATAAATTTAAGAATGGTAAAGCACCTGGTCTGGATGGTATTATGTATGAGTTCTACAAGTTTGCTCCTAAAACACTCCTAGAATTGCTACTAGAACTGATTAATAATTATTTTGATAAAGGGTCAATTCCCGATAGCATGAACGAGGCTGTTGTACTACCATTGTTTAAGAAAGGTGATCCAAATCAGGCTAGTAACTATAGAGGAATAGTCTTACAGGATACCATTAAAAAAGTCTATACGAGTTTACTAACTGGAAGGCTAAAGTCGTGGGTGCAAGAGAAAAAGCTGTTATGCGAGGAGCAGGCTGGATTTAGGGAAGGTTATTCTACAATGGATAATATTTTTGTCCTTCAAAATTTGATTCAATTGAAATGGCATGAAGGATTCAAGAAAGTCTATTGCTTCTTTATAGATTTCAAATCTGCCTTTGATTCTGTGGATAGGCATGCTCTCCTGTTTAAACTGTCACAATTGGGAGTTTCAACAAAATTTATCAGAGCTATTGCAAGCCTATATTCTGGCACCAACTTGTCTGTGTGCAGTAAACGTGGCCGATCAACAACTTTTCCAACAATATCTGGAGTTCAGCAAGGTTGCAACTTGAGCCCTTTATTATTTACCTTATTTGTAAATGATATTAAGGATTGCCTAAGTGGAGGAATATGGCTTAGAGGATACAGAATAAAACTCCTACTATTTGCAGACGATATAGTGTTTCTTGCTGAAAATGCTTCGGTTTTGCAAAACATGATAAATGAGCTTGAATGTTATGTTAAAAAGTGGAATTTGATAGTGAATTTATCCAAGTCAAATATCATGGTTTTTAGGAAGGGTGGAGGAAAACTTAGTGAACGTGACTCTTGGAAGTTTAATAATCATCCAGTCAAGATAGTCAACCAATATAAGTATCTAGGAATTACATTGTCTCCCAGTTTGACGCTCACAGATCACTTTAATAAAACGGCTCGCCATGCTTTGCTTGGTCTTGATAGTGTTTGGAATAATCTATTTCTAAATAAACATATTCCTCTTTTAGCAAAAAATGACATTTTTAAGTCTGTAACTAGATCAATTCTTACATATAGGAGTCAAGTTTGGGGCTACCAATATACTGATAAAATAGAAAGTGTCCAGAGGACCTTCATTAAGAAAATATTTAAATTTCCAAAAACTACTCCAAATTACATGATATATTTAGAGGCCAAAATTTCACCAATTCATGTTTTTACGTTTCAATTGCAATTTAAATACATATTGAAGACTCTAAATCTAGATGGAGGTCGTTTAACAAAATTGGTTGCAGAAGAAGCGATCAAAAGGAAACTACTATGGTTTAAGGAATGGATAAATTGGTCCCAGAAGGTCAAATGCAACTTTAATCCAGTTTTCAGTTCTGCTGAACAATTGGGGAAAGATTTAAAAGCATTGAAATCTAGCCTTATTATCTATTATGACACGTGTTATAGGAAAAGAGCTTTAAACGGCCAATATCACCAAATCTACAAGCAATTATCTTTTGATATTAATTATATTAATTCAAATTTACCTATATCTGATATAAGTGTCATAATTAAAATTAGAGGCGAACTTCTCAACTTTAACTACAGACCATTCATTCAGGGACAGAATTACATTTGTTCTATGTGTAATATTGGAGAAAATGAAGATGTATTTCATTATTTAGGACGTTGTAAAGTCTTAGAGGGAATGAGGAAAAAATATTTTGGTGCAGTTACTATCACTGAAACTGATATGGTCAAATACCTAAATGGCGGAGACTGGGCAGCTCTAGTGAGTTACTTGAAGGAAGCCTATATCTACCGTTCCTTTCTTATTCAAAATTTTAATTATTAATACCTTAATGAGTATTTGGATATTATTGATTAATAATATATGTTATAAATAGATAAAACAGACATTAATTGGATATTATTAAATAGTATAATGAGTGGTATAGTAATGGTTGGATATAAGTATATGTTATTATCTGAGATATAATTGAGATATTATTGTAGGATATTATTATATAAGACATAATTAATGATTAATAATGGATTATATAAGATGTAATTAGATATTATTATTGGGTTGTTTGTGAATAAATTAGTTATTAACTTAATAAGTATTTAGATATTTAAAAATAAATAAACATTAATGATTTAAAATCATTTTCAAATTAAATGCGCTCCTGACAGACAGCCGTAGCTATGTCAGTAATAATACTTTGAACACTTTTGTAAATAATATCAAATTCTGTAATTATTATTAATAAAAGTATTTTCTATCTATCTATCTATCTATCTATCTATCTATCTATCTATCTATCTAACCACTTGACAAAAAAAAAAAAAAATAAAATAATTAAATTCTTTAAAAACATCTGCAAAGGTGAACAATTAATTATCCAGCCTGAAACCTGAAATTATTTTCATGACCACCCAAACGCCTGGTGGTGCATTTTTGCACCAGGTCATAACTACAAAAATAAGAAGTATTGTTACAAACCACTATTTTTTTAATACTATATGGGCACGAAAGGAACCACATATATTTTTTCACCAAAAAATTCAAACAGAAAGTTAGTGGGCATATGTGGGTTAATAAGAGAATCTTTTTTTTCATTTCTAAAAAGGAAAGGGTCAGGCATCTTTTATTTCTTCATTGTATAGTTAGTTAACCTACTCTTCTAGATTTGGATATACCCAAGAAATTAGTAAGGCTGTGCTGAATGATAATGGGAGGGGTTAAATGTATGGTGAAGATTCAGACTGATCTGTGCTGGTAGTTTGATTATGAGAAAGACGTACTTCACATCAGGGAGATGCGATTGCCTGCTTCCTCTTTATTTATGCTATAGAGAGAGTGGAGAGAAACTCGGGTATTGACACTTCTGAGAGTATATTAAATAGAATCGGGCAGATCCTTGGATATGCAGATGATCTAGACATTGTTGGAAAATCCCTCAAAGCCGTTTCAGATGGTTTTTACGTGCTCTTGAAGGCCCAGCAAGAAGACAGAGACTTGTGATTAATGAAAGCAAGATCAAAGATGAGGCAGGAACCAATGGAAAATGAAACAGTCCGTATAGGAGCATTTTCATTTGAGAAGTTAAATCAGTTAATTCAATTGGAATATCAGTTGAATATGAATGGGTATGTGACAGAAAAAAATTAAAAAAAGAATCGTTGCTTCCAACAGGTGCTTCTACGGACTTTAGAGGTATTTTTTTTTTTCTTGTATTCAAGTACACATATGTTTTAATATTTGTCCATGCATTAAATTCAAAAGGGAAACTCATTTGAGGCCACAACAGAACATAATCGATTGTGGATCAAGTATTTATATACTTGTAATTAACAATGAATAATTATATATAGAGTTCCGGTCAGTCCGTTGAGTGTATAAGATCGTCTCCTTGTTGATTATGCAAAAAATCGTTAATGGTAGTTCAATTTAAATAATCTTTAACAGGAGTATTGTTTAGTGATTAGAGAAATAAATTACGAAGTTTGGACGAAATAGGATCAGAGGAAGGACTTTTATAATTACATATATTTTTGGTCTATTCAAGGTAAATTGGGTCTCTTATCTTTGCGGTCTCTTCTAGGATATAGGCAATACTGCCCCACCAGGTCTAGGCTCCGCCCACCCCTCCCCCCCCCCACCTCAGCTCCAGGCTCACTTCATTCAACTAGAGTCTGGGGAAAGAAGATTCCCAAGGCGAAGATAGCCGATTCCACCCGAATCCTCCCTTCTTTTCTCTCGTTGCTTTTCTTGCGTGATTTTACCGCTCTTATACTGAGTCGTCATGAAGTTTTATATTATATTTCTATAATTAATAATTAGGCATATTAATTACAAAATAACAGCTATATAAAATACACTTAAAGAAAAATATTAATCAGATGATAAATAGCAAAGACATTTATAAAAAACGTATAAATAATATAATTATTAACGAAATAATACAACCTAATTTCTCGAAAAAGAAAACTAGCATATGGCATAAATTGAACAAATATAAAATACCAAGAATTAACAAACCTACCTTAAATATAACAATTATAGAAATGAATAGAAAACACGATCATATCGCTTTCATTAGAGTCAATAATATTAAACAACCATTAAATATTACACAAGATATAAATAATATGAATACAATTTTAAACAAATAAAAAAAGGAGCCGAGAAAAAAATATATTTTATGTAATTTAAACAATTATTTATATTATTGTTTTCTACTTTTGCTGTGCATGGATTTCAAAGTTCTTGTATACCAATTGATTTATTTTTTTGTGTAAAATAAGAAACAAATATTTTCCATTGGATTAAATGAATTTAAATGCACAAAAACTAAAAGACGCTTCGAGTAAAGAAGGCTAAAAAAATTATATTAGAAAAAAACAATTCAGATTAGTTTTTATCGTCCTATAAAATCCTTAAATATGAATTTTCATAAAAAATAAAAAAAATCGAATTTTTTGGTCTTGGTTTTTCTGGGCTGCTTTTTATTCCTGCCGACGCCCGGCGTTCACATAAGCATTCATAACTCCTCGGGATTTTATCCAAATTTAACGTTAATACAGCCATTGGAAAGCTGAATTTCTGATCTCTAACCCATACCAATCACTGTTAGAAGTCATGCCTTTGGAAGCGAGAAAAAGTACCATAAAATAAATAAAACTCCTCAAACGTTTTATTTTGTATCTCCTGTTCGAACATGTTTACGGAGGCCGGGTTTATGCTATCTCGTGTAGTTTATAAAGCCCTAAACCTCTCCTAAGTTTCGTATGATTCGGTGGAGTCGTATTGAAGTTATCGCAATTTATGTGATTTTCGAACAAAAACGGAAGGAGCGGAGGTGAAAATTTTGATTAAAAAAAATTTATTTTTCGATTGCCATGAAAATTCGTATCTGAGCGTTTTTCGGTCTGTGAAAAACGAATATCAACTTCGTTTCTCTCTAAAAAAATATTTTATCCCAGTTTGTTACATCGCACAGTGGTCTGAACTCTCCTATCAGTTCAAAGTTGCGATACTGATTGTGATTTAATTTTATTAGATTCTAATTTGCACCTATATAGGATAGTAAATGGATAACTTTATGGATTTTAATCATGGATAATAATGATTGCATGGATAACAATAATTGCATTTATTTAACTTATTTTTATAGACAATTAAATTGTTAAACATAAATAATGATATTAATTATGAAACTTTTTCTTAATCATGAACTTTAAACTATGAAGATCTGTTAAAAAAAATTAAAATCCATAAGATCTGTCAAATCATGTAGTAAAAGCAATGAGAGAAAAGAAGGGAGGATTCGGGTGGAATCGGCTGTCTTCGCCTTGGGAATCTCCTTTCCCCAGACTCTAGTCTTCATTCATAGTGTTAGTCCGTGAAGCAATAGCTGCATAAATATATACGTACATATCAGTTACCGATATTAACAAAGCATCAACTATATTTTTTTTGGTTTAGTATTGTTTTACTTTTTAAATTTTCAAATCACCATAGCAACAATTCAGGAGAAATTTAACAAATTAATAGAAAAAATATCAGGGTTAGAAGTGAAACTGGACGAAAACAGAAAAAATCAAGAAGAGGAAATCAGGGAGATAAAATCACAGATTGAGGAAATAACAAATAACATTAAAAATTCTAGAGAAAAAGAGATAAATTTCACTAGAAGGAAAAATATAGTTATATTTGGTTTAAATAGAGAAAAATCTTCAGATATAAATAATAGGATAATAGAAATATTTAAGTACATTTTATCAGACTTCCGCACATATGATATTCTAGAAATAAGGAAAATAAATTCTAATTAGGAATTGATAAATTATTTGCCACTTCTATAAATTTGTTTTATTGAAAACTATTTTTGAACGTTATACATTCATCCTCAGTTCTAAAAACACACAAAAAAAACTAAATTGTAATGATTGTGCAGCCAAATACACGGGAAAAACTGGAAGATCGCTAAATCAGAGATTAAAGGAACATTTACATGCATATAATAATAAGACAGATAATTGAATATGGTTTGGTCTAGATTAATGTCAAACAAGCTAGTCCCATTGAAGCAAAAAATCGATGTTTTTAACTCCACAGTAAGAGCAGTATTGTGCTACGGTGCGCAGGTATGGGGATACGAAAACTGAGACTCAGTGGAGAAAGTGCAAAGATATTTTGTAAAAAGAATAATTGGGGTGCCCGTTACTACACCAAACTACATGCTCTATCTGGAGGCAAAATTAAATCCTCTACATAGTTACACCATATCCATACATATAAATTATCTTATAAAGGAATTAAATCTGGAAAATAATCGGTTACCGAAAATAATAGCCCTTAAAATGATCGAAAAAAATTTAAGTTGGGTTAGTGCCTTGAGAAGACTAGGTAGGAGTGTTGGTATAGAATTCTCAGCCGAGGGATTACTGGACCAGCTAATAACGCATAAAACTGCCTTCATATCCAGATTAAATGAACAAGCAAGAAATGGATTTATCGAGCAAGCAAGGAGAGCTGAACATCATACAATGTATAGCAAATTAAATTATGATGTCACCTATTTTGAGTCAGGAAAAGACATATATTACATTAGGCTTATTTTCAAGGCAAGGGGAGAATTATTTAATCTAAACTACCAACCTTGGACAAATAGAAGAAATAATTGCTCATTGTGCAATTTAAATGTTCCCGAGGATACGATGCATTTCCTCTCGATCTGCCCTGTGCTTACTCAGTTTAGGATGATTTTCTTAGGAAAAAAGGTACTCAATCCAAATGAAACGTTGCAATTACTGAACGGTCTGGATTATGAAAAATTATATTTATATCTTAAACGAGCAAATGCATACCGAAATGAACTAGTTAAAGAGTTTAATTACTAATTAATTATTTATATAGAACAATCTGGCGTTGTTTATAAAAAAAAAAACCTGAAATGTGCTGTATTATTTTATTTTATATTTACTTTTTTTGTATTCACTGATCAATATATTAATAAAGAAACCTCGACAGACGAACTCTGTCTAAATCATTGTCTAAAATATGTTGTACATAAAAAGAATATCTGTAAATACTTATAAATAAACGTATTCATCTATCTATCTATCTATATAATAAGACAGATAATTCCAATTTAGCAATTCATTTAAATGAAAATAATGATAAATTCATCAAAGACTCAGGAGTTAAATTAATACATCACGTTGAAAAAAGCCTCAAATTAAATATATATGAAGCACTTGAAATAATAAAATCCTTCAAATCCAATCCACATTTTTGCTTAAATGACCAAATAAATATCTCCAATAGTCCAATCTTAAATTTATTCCCATCTATAACAGAAAAAACAATTACTCACCAGCATTACTGGAAAAACCCTGACCCTTAAACCGTTTACCTAAAAACATCCTACCTACCTTTTGTTCACTGTTAGTTCAATGCGAGAAGAAACCAGTACAAACTTTTCTGTTTGATATAATCCATTTAAACCTTGGTGAGCACCAACATGTATTTGATTTCTTGTCTTAGTTAAATTCATAATTCATAAATGTTTTATAATACTGATTTATTTTAATCTAATTTAATATGTATAATAATACCAAACTATATTTTGAATTGCTTATTTTTGAATTTTTTGTGTGTTTTCAGAACTGAGGATGAATGTATAACATTTGAAACTAGTTTTCAATAAAACAAAATTATAGAAGTGGCAAATAATTTATCAATCCCTAATTGAACACAATTAGTTAGCACAAATAGCGCTAGAGAGTGCTAGTGCGGTGACCTTCGGATGCAGACACTGATAATGCGACCCTATTGTAAAGTAGTACCATAATTTTTTTTAATGGATATTATAAACAGGGATGAGAAGAACGTAATAATAAAAAAAATCATCGACATGACATACATTTGAAGGAATACTCGAGTTACACTATGATTAATATTTTTTTTAGAATTACCCATATACTAACATAAACAAAAAAAATTAAGGATCACTGTTTCAAGGTTTTATTAAAATGTATTATATTTTAAAAATGTATTATCTAATGTATATTTTCAATTATTTCTAATAATAGTTCAATATTTTCAAGAATTTGTAATAATAGACTTACCGGAGAATACCTCATCTGAAATACAATAATATTCAACCATTCATACTGATTACATACTTAACCCTCACACGGTAAGGCTAGGGTCAAATTGACCGGAGCCAAATACACAGTAGAGCGTCTATTATCTGGACTAATCAATGCCAGCCCTAGTCCAGATACTGAAATAGTCCGGATAATCGATGCAATTATAATAAAGTAAAATTGGGAACTAGGAAAAAATAATAACACAGGATATTAATAATATATTTTTATTTAAACAATTAACCATTATAATGATTACATTTATAAGTAATTATATTTCAAAAATGTAAATTAAAAAAAAAGGATATATGTAAACCATTAGCATTTCATTTAAAATAAATAATTATCCATTTTCAGTTGTTTTAATTTTCTCAATCTTTTTCGAGCCACCTCATCTCTCAAACTCTGGAACAGCAATGTTTTTAACTAGGGGATCCCTTCTTGTTTTTCTACCCATTCAATTGCTGTTTCAAATACTACAACGGCATCATTGTGTGAAGGTCCAGGCATTTCATATTTTTCACCTGGCTGTTCACTTTCTTTGTCCTCATCGGTTTCCTTTGCAGTAAAGCTCGATAATATTTTGTCTTCACTTAAAATTTGAAAATCTTTGTCCTTTGCATCCAGGGAAAGCCAATCCATAATATCCTTGGTATCACACTCTTAGCATCCAGGTAGCTTTGTCAATACATCAACAAATTATTCAGCTGGTAAACTTTGGCTTATGTTCTCATCTACATTAGTTTGATCATTATTTTTGGTACAGATTTCTTCTAGTTGAGGCCAAAATTTGCGCCATCCACGAATCAGAGTTTGGGCTGAAATGTCATCCCATGCTCCCGTGATCATATATGAGCTCTCTAAAATATTTAAATTTTTATAAAATGAAACGATGCCTTCTTCATCTTCCTCCACAAGTATCAATTGACATAACAATTTCTTCCTGTAGAATCTTTTGAATGTCTAAATGATTCCTTGGTCCAATGCCTGTATGAGGGAAGTTACATTAGGTGGAAAAAAGCTCTCTTTAACTTCCTCTTAGTACCTTTCATCATTGAGTTTATCCAACGCAGGATCTCCATCTGTCTCTGTCTCTCGCAAGAGTCGTCATCTCCTGCAATTTTTTTTCTCTGGATCTCGATCAGTGCTCATTCTACACAGATGCCCATACCATCCCAACTGTCTTTTCTCCAGGGTCTCCTTTATTGCAGGAATATTTAATTCTTCCTTTATGGTCTCATTCCTGATCCTATCCCTGTGTGATTTTGAAGTCACTCTGCGCAAGTATTTCATCTCTGCTGCAGTTATTTGGCTCCATTTGTTGTCTGGGAGGACCCAGCTCTCTGCTCCATATAGCAGAACAGGCAAATATATGGCCTTGAAAATGTGGAGTTTGACATCTTTATTGACCACTCTCTTTCCCATGATTGTGTTGCTAATGGAATAATATTTGTCTATATATATATATAATATTAGCTTTTCCTGAGGAATATTTTTGGTTGTACTTTTCCTTTTCCGCTGATCACAGTTCCAAGGTAGGAGAACTCATTCACAACTTCAAGCTCCTCGTCATTACAAGTTGCACGGATTTAATAGGGCTCTCATCCTACTTGTAGGATTTTTCATTTTCTTGAATTAATATTCATGCCCTTCCTTCTGAGTTCTGCTTCCCACTCTTCTAGGGCTTGTCGGAGGTTATGTGTAGAGTCAGCAATGATGACTATGTCATCAGCATATACCACTACTTGAGCCAATATAGTTCTCATGTTCCAATGACCAATCACTGTTCTTGATGTTCTTCTCTTGCATATTTTTATTATTTCATCCATGAAGATGATGAATAGTAGAGGACTGAGGCTATCTCCCTGCTTTACTCCTATTTCCATCGGGAAGCTCTATGACTCCAGACCATTAAATCTCACAATGCCTTTTTGTGCTTGGTATGTTGATTGTGTTAAGCTGCATATGCACTGGTAACAAACTGCCATTCCGTTCCTCTGAACCGAACAAATCACAGGATCGGGATGGTAAAACTTCAAAGAAATGATGTTTGGAAGAACGGATCGGGGCCGATTGCTCCGCTGGCGGTTTTTCAACATCGCATCAATGAAATGTTCGGAACGGGGTGAGACTAGTGTGGATGGGATTGAAGGTGCATCGTTCCGTTCTTCGAATTCTCCTCCCCCGCCCGTCGTCACCCTTTGTATGTTCTGTGAATTTTCATTATGTTATCAGTTTGTTTTTGGGCATGGTTGGTTACTTCTCCGTGATGGAAAAGGCTAATTATGCATGTAGTGGGAAAAAGATGAAATCCTCTACCAATGCGTTTTTTTCTAACTTTTTCAAAACGTAATCAATTAGAATGTACAGAAATGATTGATTCTGGGACGAGAACTCTACCACAACTTCAGAAGAACACTCGATTCTCCCAATCGCCTTCCTGTATCAAATTCGTATGGAACGATGCTCGGAACGCTGTCTTGTTCTTCGAAAAAATGTTCGGATCGGTGGTACGGTACGGAGGAACGGAACAGCAGTTCATTATAAGTGCGCACCCTGCTTAACAAACCATTTGGTACGTTCTTTGCTCTCAGGGCTTTCCATATATCTTCTTCTGGCACTGAGTCAAACGCAGCATTAATATCCAGAAAAACAAGGTATAAGCTTTTATTTCGATCCAGGCTTTCTCAATTAACATTCTTAAAGCAAAGATATGGTCGTAGGTTTGGCGTCCTGGGCATAATGCTGCTTGTTCATCTTCCAAATTTTCCTCAACTAACGGCCTTAGCTTCTTTTCTAGAATCGAGGTATATACTTTATATACCACCTGGGAGAGACATATTGGTCTATAATCACCACATTCACTTGTGCTTTCCTTCTTGTGGATGGGTATAATAATGTTGTATTCACATTCTTTAGGAATTTTCTTTTCCTTATAAATTTTCTGGAAAAGGTTCTGCAGCACCTTTATTATCTCCCTTCCAGCATACTTAATGAATTCTGGGGAAATGTTGTCCCTTCCTACTGATTTCCCAAGCTTGATTCTCTCTATGGCCGTTTCAACTTCCTCTTCCCATATTATGTCTAAACCTTGTTCATTATCAGAGATTAAAGGAACATATACGTGCATATAATAATAAGACAGATAATTCCAACTTTGCAATTCATTTAAATGAAAATAATCATAATTCATCAAAGACTCAGGAGTTAAATTAATACATCACGTTGAAAACAGTCTCAAATTAAATATATATAAAGCACTTGAAATAATAAGGATTTTATTAATAAGGAGCTAGGAGACCGATAGCACATAAACTCACAGCCTTTAATAGCATGGTTTAAAATAAAACCACTATCAATCAGATTTAAAAAAAAAAAATAAAATAAAAAAAAAACAATTAATGATATCTATTCAACAACCTAATGATTGTACAGCCAAATACACGGGAAAAACTGGAAGATCGCTGAATCAGAGATTAAAGGAACATATGCGTGCATATAATAATAAGACAGAGAATTCCAACTTTGCAATTCATTTAAATGAGAAAAAAAAAAACATAAATTCATCAAAGACTGAGGAGTTAAATTAATACATCATGCTGAAAACAGCCTTAAATTAAATATATATGAAGTACTTGAAATAATAAAATCCTTCAAATCCAATCAAGATTTTTGCTTAAATGACCAAATAAATATCTCCAACAGTCCAATCTTAAATTTAATCCCATCTATAACAGAAAAAACAATTACTCACCGGCATTACTGGGAAAACCCTGACCCTTAAACCGTTTACCTAAAAACATCCTGCCTATTTCTCGTTCATTGTTAGTACAATGCGAGAAGGAACTAGTACAAACTTTTCTGTTTGATATAATCCATTTAAACCTTGGTGAGTACCAACATGTATTTGATTTCTTGTCTTAATTAAATTCATAATTTATAAATGTTTTATAATACTGATTTATATAATTTAACATGCATAATAATACCGACTATATTTTGAATTGCTTATTTTTGAATTTTTTGTGTGTTTTTAGAATTGAGGATGAATGTATAACATTTGAAACTAGTTTTCAATAAAACAAATTTATAGAAGTGGCAAATAATTAATCAATACCTAATTAGATTGATCCTTCTATACCATCATGCGGATGTTAACTGATTAAAAATTTTTGTTTACAGAGTTGATCACAGTTCCAATTGGATGTGAGGGTGCGATATCTAGCAATAATAAAACTTTTCCTTTCATTCCCAAACTATCTTGGTGTTTTTGAGCCTCTAGTATAAATATGTTTGCATACCAATCATTATAAATTTCAACATTCATCCAGGCGTTCTTTTGGCTTCGGTAAACTACTGATAAGTTGGTAACATTTTTGAATGCTCTAGGTTTTTTAGCTATGCCAATAACTAAAGTAGGTTCCAGCTACTAAAGTAGGCTAGTAACTAAATGTGAGTTCCAGCAGCAGCATTAGAACACAAAGAAATCGTCAACCTTTCCTTTCTTAACTTGAATCCTGGAGCAAATATCTCCCTATTTGAAGCCTAGGTTTTTCTTGGCAACACTTTCCACAGTAGGCCAGTTTAATCTATGTTGTAGACATTTTCCAGATCATATTGTTTTAGGATGTTGGCGAATTCTATTTTGAAAGAGCTGGAGGCAGTGTCATTAGCAGACAACCTTTTTTACCTAGAATTAAATGTCTAGATTTGAAATTCTTTAACCAACCAGAACTAGCTTTAAACTCGTTATCCCAGTTCAGTTTGTTATTAAAATTGATTGCTTTCTTACAAATAAGCGGGCCTGACAAGGCTTCAAACTTCGCTTTGGAAGAAACCATAGATAGATGTCTTCATCAAGTTGAAGATGTTTTGGTTCCTTCATAACTTTTCAGTGACTTGGTCCAGCTTCACTATCCATAACTGATGTGAAATTAATAATAGTGTCCAAATCTTCAAGTCGTATATTGTAGCTTTGGCGAATTTAATTTCTTCAGCAAGTGCAATAGGATTTTCACCCTTTTTTAGTATTTGAATAACTTTGACTTTATCCTCAAGGGAAAGAACAACACGCTTTCTTTTTAGTATTGTACACAAAACACGGGATCACCAAATACCGACAAACATGAAATCACTTTTTACTTTGATTAATAACTAGAGTTAAAACCAAACTCTTGTGTCTCTTTGAACGTTCAAAGACAGACTTCGAAAATAAATAAGTGAGTAGAAAGAATCGAATAATTTCCAGGAAAATCACAGGAAAACTGGAAACAATAGACCCCACCGTATAAATTCAAAGAACTCAAGTTTAGAATCTTTACTACGAATACTGTGAATAGCAATTAAAAGATTATTAAATTTTACTATAGCATAGTTTGTATGAAATTTTTTTATATATACATACTAATAAACAATTAGACAAAAAAAAAAATTGACGTTCAATAGTCGAGACCCAGTAACATGTTAATTATGTAAAATTATATCTACATAATGTGAAATAAAGCCTTGAGTTTTGCAAATTTCGCTAGGATTTTTCAACTCAGGAACATGTTTGCTCCAAAAGCAAACCCAATTTTGTAAAAAAAAATCCGGATAATCAACGAACCGATAAATTGAAGTCCGGGTAATCAGCGCTCTACTGTATTGCATTTGCGATGCAAGAGCACACACACCTCTAGGATTTCCGCCACCAGACTTCAGATACCCTTATCTCAAGTATCAGCATAGCTATCAACAAAGTGGTGTTATTCAGGTAAGGCGACATTTTTAAATTGTAAGCAATAATTTATGACATTCAAACTCTGGGTAAGCTTGACCAACTCTAACTGTTTACGTAAATAAACGTTTGCTGTTCCAGCATTGCATAAACATAACCCTATGCTTATTTGTTTATATATTTTTTGTACTCAAAATGTACTGACCATACCTATTTACTACTCCTGAAGAGGTTTTTTGAGAAGAGCACCACCAAGAGGAGGAATCAAAAGATGAAGGAGATACTAGTTTTGAAGATTAGAGTTCAGAAATAGAGGTGGACCAATTCCAAATTATGACAATATGGGCTAATTATTTGGAGCAAAATTAGGAATAATCAAGCTATAGATCCACCTGGTATCAACATAAATTTAGATTTGGGAAAAGATTGTGAAACTATTAGGAAAGATCAACATTTCCAATAGAAATACTTATGTACCTCTGCTTCCAATTCCTTCTAAGAAAACTTTAGGCCACCATATTAAAGCTGAAAAATGAAGAAGTACTTCCTAAAGAATTGCCACAAGGAAAACAAACGGAGGTGTTGCCTGTGTACTTAATTAGAGCAATTTATAATATCTTACTTTGTAATTTTTTTTAAAAAGAACTACAATTATTTCACTACTAAATGTTCTAAAATAAATTTTCGAGTTTTATTTACCCAAAAGTCGACTAAATAGCACAAAAATGAAAATTAATAATGGTCAGGTCAGATTGACTCAACCTTAACATTTGTATTTCACCCTGTCTTACCATTAGAAGGTTAACAAAAGCATAATAGATACACCACAAAGCAAAACAGTAGTTAACTATGCAAAATATATCAATTTAAACTAATTAAAATAAATTTGGCACCTACTTGTTCCAATTATTTATAAAACTCAAACCTAACCAGTAAAGCTGTCCTAAAAAAGCTTTTTAAGCTATTTCTAAAAAAAAAAAAATACTTATTTTAACAATATCCAAACAATTTCATAATCCATAAAACACACTAGACCACTGATAAGACAAGAAAACATAAATACTCCTGTCATAAAATGCACGGATAATTTAACGAATAATAATCAGTCAAATAATGATTTAAAAACAAGTAAACAAATCTTAAAGTTAAGAGTTTTAAGTTATTATCAGCAAATCATAAACACATAAATCCCAAATGTTTACTTAAATATAACACACTACCTACAAAACAATGAATGAAATTAAAATCACTAATATAATTTAAACTAACAAAAAAAATCAATCTATCGGGCAGCTAATGATGAAATTACCAATAGTTTGTCTATTGTCTCCAAAGTTTTCATTTTATAATCACTTCTTGAGGTTTGAATTCTACTGTCAAAGAAGTCTGGATAACAACCAGTAATCGAAACGTAAAAGCCACAGAGAAAAAAGAAAAGAGATCATACATTCAAGAACAGTCTGTATGTGTATAGCGGAAGATTACAATAGAATACCTTTAGTGCACATGGGTATATATGTATTTCATAGAATATGTCATATTTTAAGAGCTAAGTGGAAGGACGTTTTATAGTTAATATAAGTGAAAAAGAGGCAATATAAAGACTTACAACATGTTAACTGTCTTGAAAATATTTTATAATTTTTACCATGTTTACAGTAAGATTTTTTTTAAAGTATCTTAATACTTAAAGGTAAATATAAATCATTGATATGTATCTTTAACACTTTACCTCATTTTTATTATTTTTTTTTTAAATTTCCCTTGAATCCGATGTTTTTCCGTAGACCAGTGAACCTGGATATAAGGAGTGGTTAGTGAGATCTGCCATTTGATGCTCTGTTGAAATTCCCTGGAGTTTATGTCCCATTTGCTTTGAGGCATGCCATTTCGCTGTCCATAGCTTTACCCCATTCTTCACGGTCTTCACTATTAATAGTCTACTGAAATCTGAAATGTCTAAGGCTCGTAACGCTAACTTGAATCTGATTAAAGAAAAGAAAACATAGTTATCAAATCTCTTCGGCAGAATTATTTTCGCTCTGCCCGTTACAGAGAACCGTACGTCCTCTTCTTCGGTGTCTTTTGAATCGAATTCTTCCTCGTTTTCTTCTCCTTCGGCGTTCCCAGTAGTCTCTTAATATCCGATTTCTCCTTCCTTTTCAATAATTTCCGGGAATGAATTTTCTTCCAACTCTTCACGATTCTATTGGGGAATTTTAATTTTTCAATTTTACTGCATCCTGAAACATTAAGATGATCCTTTGAAGGTCTTTGTTTAATTTCATAATAAAATCCACTTAGGAATTCGCCATAACGATGAGCAGACATGATTGGCATCGCTTTGTTTGGATGGAAGATCCCCCTCCAAAGATTTGTTATTGATTATTAATTTGAAGGATCAGTAGAGTAAAAATGATGGTCTTAAATGAGTCGTTAGTGGGAGGGCCTCCTCAATTTGCGAGGACTTAGGACCGTAGACCAATCCGACCCAACTTTAACCACTCTTACCCACGTGGGCAGACTTAGCAAACTAAATTAATAATAATCCTAATCCTAATTTATATTTTTATAACAGGTCGAACATTTCTGAACCTGTACGAATATATCTGGCCTGACTTAACCAATATATATATATATATATATATATATATATATATATATATATATATATATATATATATATATATATATATAAATATTGCAGCATCACGTGCTGCATTTTGATTTAAGTTGGATCTGTATCGAGGATGTATTCTCTTGACTCCAGAAGGCCTCGCTACTGTGTATTCTTTCATGGTGTTGTGTCAAGGTGTGAAGGATAGAGAAAAGAGTTAGGAATAGTAAAGTAGGATGAGAAAGGGGGTAACCGAAGGGAACAAGCGTTCAGGAACCGCCAGGGTATAGGAAGAACAGGCGACGGGAACAAGCCGTCGGACCTCGGGGATAACAAGGCTAAGGAGAACCAGCCCTTAGTCTTGCGGAATCTGGAAGTTAGGAGAGGTAGTAGGTAGAGGAACCCAAAAGAAACTCAAGAAATATTCCGAAACAGTAATCAAAAACAACTGGAGTAATGTCTCAGAGAGATCTTGGCAATAGCCAGTCTCGAACCGGATATCTCTAGCTCGTGGAAAAGATCGGCCTCGAGAGGCGTTCAAATAGTGAACTTATTTAAGGTATCTCCAGAATATTTTTGAAGACAAAACTTTATTGGTAATATGTACAAGTTTACAATATAATATATATATATAACAATGATATAATGGTTATTTACGAAGATAACGTATTTACAATAAAAATATTTTATCTAAGTACGATTGCCTAGGCTAAATCAGTCTCGTCTTTCACAACCAATAGTTGCCAGCTGCCAGTTCTAGTTTGTACGATCGCTACTGGGGGCACCGCTACGGCCGGTACACCACTCTCCCCTAGTGGATGGAGTCCTGTAACAAGGTCCGTGGAGAAAGCCTGTATGTTTGGTCTGCGTTCCTTTGCATCTGCCTTCAGTGGCGACGTACCCTGCTGCGTCTTTTGTCCATTTTCTCGCTCCGGCTTTGATCCGATTCGCTGGGATTTGGCTTCGCATGTTGTTGCTTTTTGGTGTAGGGTGGAATGACACTGTTGACTATCTAGGGCCAGTTGGCACGTATGTTGGGTCCTTCAGTGGCGTTACAATAGGTCTCCTTAATGGTTCGGCCTTCGCCCATAGCTCATCTAGGATTTCCCCAAACGTTGGCTGGATCGATAATATGCTCGGAGTGCGCCAGTTCATTTGCGCAGTTGTCATGATGACTCGAGGTGGTTTTATTTGTTTGTGCCATTTAGATATTTTTTTCCGATCCCCTGGATATTTATGTTTATTGGAGCTATTTACATTTACATTAACTTGATCATTTTCCTTTTGCTGAAGGAACATAGGGCCAGTTGGCACGTATGTTGGGTCCTTCAGTGGCGTTACAATAGGTCTCCTTAATGGTTCGGCCTTCGCCCATAGCTCATCTAGGATTTCCCCAAACGTTGGCTGGATCGATAATATGCTCGGAGTGCGCCAGTTCATTTGCGCAGTTGTCATGATGACTCGAGGTGGTTTTATTTGTTTGTGCCATTTAGATATTTTTTTCCGATCCCCTGGATATTTATGTTTATTGGAGCTATTTACATTTACATTAACTTGATCATTTTCCTTTTGCTGAAGCTGAGCTTCATTTTAAGGATTATTCGTGGTTCCAGTATTTCGTTCGTTTAATTATTTCATTATTTCTTTCATGTTCCATCAAAGTGCTGGGGCACACTTTATTTTTCTGTCTGTTTAACTTATAAAACTAATCTAAGAAACTTAACTAACACCTTAAACTAAATTTGTGTCTATTTCACATTCTGCACTTAGCTATTACTGAGCTTCCCTCACTACCTTCTGCCATCTCAGTGATGGTGGTGCTGGAGTCAGTGCATTAAATAGTTGGATTGCTAGATAAGTCAGCGAGTCCAGGAATTTGATATGGCTCCTGATAAATTCCGGGACCGTTGGTAGATCTAGCAGGGTGTGTAGTTCCGTAGCCTTTTTCTTCTTCCACGCCGTTGTCCTTACCATCTTCCGGAGCATCGAGTCTTGAAACGCCTGGAGGAGAGGCTGCGTGTCACCGGTGAGATGTGTGAACAATGGTGCCCCGTATAGCAGTGCCTGCCTCAGTTTGATCTTGTACACTTGTAATTTGAGGCGGAGTGTAAGCGCCGGCGAAGTCAGTAGATGGTGAAGACGGTAAGATCTTCTCCTGACTGTCCTAGTCTTTTGATATAGATGGGTACTAAGCTTGAGATGCCGATCAAGCTTCATATATGTGGCGACCGTCGCTGTTATGTAGTTTTTGCCAACTACCTCAGCAGTATATATTGAAAACAGTACTGGAGAGAGGATTACTCCTTGTGGCACTCCACACTTCAGAGAGATGGTCCGGGATTGCTCATCACGAACTCACACAGAGATGGTCCTATTGCCGAGAAAGGAGACAATGACACTGTAGAGCTATTCCGGGCACTCGAGGTCGGCATAGAATACCGTGAGACAATGAGTCGAATGCCTTTGTACAGTCAATGGAGATCATAGCCGTTGCCGTTTTCCGGTTGAAGCTTGTATTCATCTCAATTTGTAGCTTCATAAGATGATGTTCCGTACTGAGGTGAGCTTGAAAACTGGTCTGCTCGTAAGGAATTATGAAGTTTTCATCACAGAATTCCCTAAGATAATTCAGAATGATCTTTTCGAATACCTTACCGAGGTGCGGTAACAGGCTGATTTGTCTGTAGTGATCTGCCTCGTTCCCTGGCTTATTCGGCTTGAGGAGTGGGAACAGGATGGCATGTTTCCGTTTTTCGGGGAAGTACAAGTTGTATGAAGCACGAATTGTACAAGTTTGTGAGATGAGCAATCCCTTTCCTCGTTAGTTGTTTAAGTAGTACTGTCTGTACCCCCTCATGGCCAGGAGCCCTATTTCCGTGGGTTCTTCTGAGGATGGCCTTCAGTTTCTTCGGAGTGCCGAACATGTAGTTGTTCTCCTTAGCCATCTCCGGTATTGAGAGCTGGGCCCCTGTCCGCACATCTATATCCTGCCGGTAGTGCTCAGCTAGCAGCTCGGCTCGCTCAGCATGATTTAGCAGGCGGCCTCCATCGTGTAGGCGGACATTAGAGGTCTTCTTTTTTGCCCCTTTTATGAGTTTTATGAATTTCCGGTAATCAACATGCGTGGCCCTTTGTCATTCGTGCCAGGGCGCAGGAGATTTTTGATCTGGGTAGTCACTCAGGGCCCTCTTGGTATCTGGATCTTTGGTGCGGGAGTGACGATTCTTCAGTATCCATCAACTTTCTATGAGCGCCATGATGTGGGGTGGAGGGTCTGTAGGTGGGGGGGGGGCTGTGGATAGTAGGTAGGGAAGGCTGTCTGCGCATACTCGACTAATGCTGCCGTGAAGTCCTCGATGTAGTCATACTCGACGGTTCGCAGGGTCGGAACTTGCTGCAACCTATGTCCTCCCGCACGTGTTTGCCTTAACAAGTAATTTGTGATTTTTAATTTCGTTATGTAGTTTTTGATTTCAGGAATGGAATGTTCTGGAGCCAATATGATGAGTGGTATTGGGAGAGACTTCTGGGGAGCTTGGGCCTCAGTCTCCGTGTCTAGGTTGGCGAGTGCCGCGTACTTATTAGAGGTCTCAATACCGCTTGCCTGTAGAGTCTTGGGTTGAGTTTTCTGCTTTCTTCGACGCATAACCCGTGTTTCACGTCCCAGTGGTCGGTTCGAAAAAACTGCTTCTTCTACGTCTGCTTCGTCTTAAGATCTGGGAAGGGGCGCACTGTGTCCATCTCGCGCACCATAGCGGAAGACACGTCTGCAAGCAATGTTCCACCCACTTCAATGCAGATGGGAGAGACATCGCTGAGCGGGTGAGGGAGCACATGGAGTACTCTGGGGGAAATAAACCTACTCGAATCGTACTCCCGGCCTGCGTAGATGAGGAGAATCCTCAGAATATATCGTTTATTAACATCCAACGGCAAGGGAGGATTCCCTTTGTCGTATATGCAGATTTTGAATCAATTTTAGAAATGATTTAGCCGGGAGATTCGAGATCCTCACAGACGACTCCCTACCAAAGACATCTCCCGATAAGTTTCTGTGAATATTTCAAAATAGCAGAAAATATCCCACGCCACTCGCTGCCCGTAGGTTTGACCGTTGAATCCTACATCTACACAGGTGAGGATTCAGCGGCCAAAATTTATGACATATATCAAGGAAGTGGCGGGGAAGGTATATCTGGTGTACTCCATGAAGCGGCTCATGCTACCTCTGGCACCATCGCAGAAGGAAGCCCACCTTCGATCCCAAACCTGCTGCTACCTTTGTTCCCATCTATATTCTCCTGAGAATGAGAAAGTGATGGATCACGATCATATCACAGAGTTGTATCGTGGTCCAGCACATTTCAAATGCAATATCCTCTACCGTACCCCACGTTTCCTCTCCGTCCTATTCCAGAATCTCAGCGGTTACGACACTCACTTTATCGTTCGAGAGTTGGGGCGAGACTTGGATGAAGAAGAAAAGAAAAAAGTACGTATTGACGTCATCCCCAACTCTGGGGAGAAATAGATTTCCTTCGGAATGACATGGGCGCCTTAACCGTTAGGTTTGTGGACTTCTTCCGCTTCCAATGTCGTTAGATTGTCTTAGAATTTACCCAAGCCTAACTTTAGGGAGACGGGTAAATTTTTTCCCGCCGATCATTTGGACCTCGTGATCAGAAAAGGAGTGTACCCCTATGATTACATGGATTCATTCGAGAAACTTCGGGAGACGGTTTTGCCCCCGAAGGAGGCATTTTATAGTCAATTGAATGAAATGCCCATCTCGGACGATGACTATCAGCATACTCAAGCGGTATTGGATGCGTTTAATGTCAGAATCCTGGTTGAGTACAGCGAACTCTACCTCAAGGTAGATGTCATGCTGCTTTGCGACGTCTTTGAAAATTTCAGAGATGTTTGCTTGGGACCATATTTTCTGGACACGGCCTGGTATTATACGGCACCCGGACTCGCTTGGGAAGCCACGCTGAAGTATACGGGAGTACAATTACATCTCTTGGCTGATTACGATATGGTCTTAATGATCGAACGGGGAATAAGGGATGGCTTGTGCCAATGCAGTCACCGGTATGAAAAAGCGAGTAATAAATATCTGGACCCAAGTCGAGATCACCAGGAGGAATAGTCATACACCTCTTATCTGGACGCCAACGGGACAAGAACGGGGTTTCCCGGTCATAATGCATGTAAGGGTCCTCCAGTATTGAACATTTGCTGCCCCGGGTGAGGAAATATTCGTGAATGTAATGTCCATCTCATTTAATATAACCAGGCATTAGTATTTTTGGTTATTAGTATTTATTGGTATGGATATCTATTATAAAGTTTAATGTTACAATTAAAAACAGTCACAAAGTCCATATTATGCTTAATGAGTCTTGAGGGACCATTTGTTGTTAATTGGCAGGCCACTGTAATCCTTTCCTCTTGCTTACCAGCGCCACTTAATCCTGCCACGGCCACTGTATTTTTTTGTCTTAAAACTGATAGCGAGTCAAATTGAATGGCCGTAGCTTAGCTCTGGTATTGACGTTATTTATTTGTGAATGAATGTTCTTTTTAATCTTTTATTTTAAATATATGTCACTGTTTCCATTTTACAGATTTAAAATTCACCTTTTGTCATCCATTCGGACTGCCGATCTTTTCAAGTTTTTGTTAGAAAGTCCATTATTTATTCATTATTTATCCACATATGTAGGTTTTATTAAAGACGTCACATTCTGATTTATTAATTTATTCACATTCTGACTTACTTTATTTATTTGTGAGTAATTTATTTATTTATAATACGCAGTATTCGTATGTGCATGTTTACATTTATATTGAGCTATATTCGTATTTATTACTCCGACTTCTACGTTTTTTAGAATTAGGTTATATAATTTTGTTCTATTTTGCATGCACAGCAGAATTATAGCTACATACATTCGTATTTATTCATTTTGACGTCGATATTTTGGAATAGTATATTTATTTATATTTGTACGTGCGTATTTATTTGTCTACTTTCGCAATTATTTATTTCGACGTCTATATTTTTCAGAGTAATATTGTTATCCATGTTTGTGTATTCACGTTCGGATTGTAGTTACCTATATTAGTATTTGTTTTTTGTAAGTATTTTAATATTTATGCGGATGCACAATCGCACCGCTGATGGCAGGTACGTCGCTAGGCTACCTAGGGAAGACCCGTTATAAGCGTGTTTTAGATTTATAGTTACATATTTAAATATTTATTTATTTATTACGATTAGCATATTTTTTCGATTTATATTGTCCTCTAATGTCCTCATTAATTGCGAGGCAATATTCACGCGGCAGGTACGTCGCTAGCCTACCTAGGAGAGACCCCGCAGTCTAGCCAGATCTCAACCACTCGATAGACCTCCGTCAGCTATGCTCTCTTGAGCGGAAGTGCAGTTGAGACCCTTAGCTTTAGGTCAAGTATGCCGATTTCATAGGAGCTCGATCTCATTTTCTCTGATCAGGTAAAGTAATACATATCCAAGGAGTCTGACAGGCCAAGCCATAGGAGACGAAGCCTCAGTAGTGTTCGATGCTACAAACTATGCTGAGCTGGGAGTCTTAACGACATTTTCATGTCTGGCCTCAAGCTACAGCAACCTTAGCTTAATTCTTAAATCTCTTGCTTTCAGCAACCAGGCGGGCCCTTCTAACTTAGAACTTACGGATCTTCATCCTATGGTGTTTTATGGCGTTGAAACACTCCTGCAGGAGATTCAGCGTCACCGCCTGGATTGGATGAGCTCTACCGGAAACCCTCCGTGCTCTGAATCGCAAGGTACATTTTCGCTGTCCGCTAACAGTTTAATCCATCGTTCCTACACTTCCTAAGGCTTTCTCCAGAGCTCTTATGGCCTATATCCACGATGTCATTCATAATTTTCTGCCGCATTGTGTACTTGTATTCAGTACACAAGAATTACCGGGAGCTAAACCCATTTGTTGACGAGCTAGGGCTTGCAGGGTGGGCGGTAGGATTCGCCACTCCGTGGCAGCTTATCATGTAAGCTTCGTTAAACCGGTCTTGGATTGTGGTTTTATACTGTTTGACTGTAGTTAGTTTACTATCACTTTCTGAGTAGATAATTTTATATTATATTTCCGAATTCACTGTAGGATGGGAAGAAAGTATTTTCTCGGAACTGAATTCTCTTAATATTAATTTATCTGAACAATGTTTTTTATTTAGGTAATATCTGTAAAACTTTTTTACAAGAACTCTACAGTTTTTTCAAGACTTGAATTGAAACAGTGACATATTGTAAGGTTTTAGTGAATACTATGTGTTGTTTTGTAAATTTAATTGGACAGAATGTTTGAAACTTTTAATCTTTCTTGTATTTGTTTTTATAAACATTATATTGCTGATAATATTTTTGATTTTGAAATAGATTTATTTAAGATTTTCAAAGAACTATTTAATGTACTTGATATTGTTGTTAATGTGCAATATGTCTATGCTGACTGTGAATTACTTGAAACCACTACATTAAGTCTTACGAAGTGAGTGATTAGTCACATGGTGCTTATTGTGTTTAACAAATGTTAACATTTAATTATTTATTTTTAGTAAAGTTAATATTATATCTATTAGTTTAACTTCAACCTCAGTTACTCAGGCTACTATGTAAAACTCATTGTAACTATGTGATATGAGTCACCAGTAAAAGTAAGAGAACTTTTAACTTGAAAGTTAAAATATTATTTTTACCAATTTTTATTTTAAGTAATTCAAAATCAACTAACTTATAAATCTTTTTTTTTTAAATTATTATCGAATTGTATATGTCTATAAAACAGACTTATGTTTTAATTATGTGAAACCCAAGTAGGGACTTATTTTTTGTTGATGTGAATATTGAAATGATCATAATCTCAGTGCTGGAATCGGATTACGGCCATTTTCATTCTTGCAGCAGACTGCACCCTCCGCCTCTCTAAGCACCTTTTTTAATGTGTTAAATTTGGCTGAGCCAAATTTAGGTGGGCGGTATGTCGGATTTACAGCCTCCGAATTTCCCGTTTTTTTTTGTTGTATATATTTTAGGGGCCCCGCGTCTCATATTTATCACCCCCATAGCGACGGTGGCCGCACAACGTCGCAGACGCAGCTCCAGACGCCCATTCACTCTAGAGGCAAGGATTAAGCCCCACCTCCCCATCGCTTATCTCTTCAAGAGGCCTTCCTCTACCTACTTGCAAGATGGCTGCCACGGGAGATAGAAGTATCACGCCGTGATTAAGCTACATCTGAAGCATAGCTTTCGCTATAATCAGCACCCGAACTTACTACTCTGGACAGAGACGGCGCGTCACAGAAGCAAGTCAAGGGACCTCAAGACGACGTCTATTCAGATAAGCTGTATTTCATAATATGAGACCTGAACCCCCAAATCTGTTAACCAATAGAATGTATTAAATTAATTAAGCAACTAACACATTAACACTTAATTGCTCCTTCAGGGATAACAGCTTGATTATCAATAAATATATATTAACATGAGATGGCGTGTTTCTGATGTTACGTTCACGAATATTTATCACAACTCTTTATTTTAAACAGACAAGAACGGGGTTTCTCGGTCATAATGCATGTACGGGCCCCCCCCCCAGTATTGAACACATACATTTATAGCACTATTCTTATTTCCGGAAATATTTTTCAACCTGGAAATTTTTGTCCCTCCTTTAGTTAATTATTAAATTCCTTTTTTTTATTTCATTATTTATTAATTTTCTATTACTACTAACAATGAGAGGTGGTGGCACAGACACAGACAATTACATACATACACACTCTCTCTCACACACACATTTTGTGAGACTATTATTTGGACTCCAGGGACCTTAAAACGTATATTTCCGTTGAAAACTTGGATTCGAAACTTTTTCACGATCATAATACTTTCTCTTACTATATACTTCATAAATAGATAAGTGAAAGTAAAAATAAAATCCGCTAAAATTCATAAAAACAGCTAAGATCAATATCAAGACAACTGATAGCAATTATAAAAATATCTAAAATCAATAAATACGTGCTGTAGTCAATAGAAACCGTTAAAGTAAAATGTATTATAAAAATATCTAAAAATGAAAAGGTGCAACCTCTTTGGCCAGCTTGATACCGTCGTTTCGATTTAACGATATATTTGTAAATTTGTAAGTCCATTGATTATATAATCAGAGATTAAAAATACATGGAAGATTAAAAAATCGTTTTATTTACGTATAACAAGGATTAATTAATATTCATTAATAAAAATTTAGTGCATCGTGTTCTAAGTTATTAGTACCGACTCGTGTACTTTGAAAATATTTCAAAGCTATGAAAAGGTGCAACCTCTTTGGCCTGATACCGTCGTTTCGATTTATCGATATATTTGTAAATTTGTAAGTCCATTGATTATATAATCAGAGATTAAAAATAGATAGAAGATTAAAAAGTGGTTTTGTTTACATATAACAAGGATTAATTAATATTCATCAATTAAAATTTATTGCGACATGTCATCAGTTATTAATACCGACTCGTATACTTTGAAAATATGTAAAAGCTATGAAAAGGTTTAACCTATTAGGCAAGCGTTATACCGTCGTTTCGATTTATCGATGTATTTGTAAATTTTTAAGTCCATTGATTATACAATCAGAGATTAAAAATACATAGAAGATTATAAAGTTGTTTTGTTTAAGTATAAAAGTTAAACTTTTTAAGGATTAACAGTTCAAAGTCCATAAGCTATTCAAAGATTAAGAAGTGGTGATAATTAAAAATTAGTTATAGGAACTTAAAGTTCGAGTATGAATTAATGATTAATTCATTAATTAATATTCATCAATTAGAATTTACTGTAATTATTTGAAGCTATTCAAAGATTAAGAAGCCCTACTAGTGGTGATAATTAAAAATTAGTTATAGGAACTTAAAGTTCGAGTATGAATTAATGATTAATTAATATTCATAAAATTAGAATTTACTGCGACATGTTCGTAGTTATTAATACCGATTCGTGTAGTTTGAAAATATTTCAAAGCTATGAAAAGGTATAACCTCTTTGTCCAGCGAGATAGTCATTTCGATTTGTCGATATATTTTAGGGATTAAAAGTTCGATAAAAACTTAAAGGATTAAAAGTTAATCCTTTTAAGACCATTATTTATACTATCTGAGATTAAAAATACCTAGAACATTGAAAAGTTGTTTTGATGTTTAAGCGAGATAAGTAGAGATAGAGGATTAACAGCTCAAAGTCCAAAAGCTGTTATAGGAATAAGGGCCCTACTATTTATTTATGTTTTAAGGATTAACAGTTCAAAGTCCAAGCTATTCAAAGATTAATAAGCTCTACTATTTAATTATGTTTTAGAGATAAACAGTTTAAAGTCCGAAACCTGTTTTAGGATTAAGGGACTCTACTATTTATTTATGTTTTAGAGATAAACAGTTCAAAGTCCATGTTTGCATTTCACATGGGCATCATCCAACTTGTCTATATATGATCCAACCTGCTTACATGTAGGTAAAGTTAAATATTGTAAAGGTTATGTAAACATTGAGAAGGTTGCACAAACACGAAAACAATGTAAAGGTTATGTAACCTGTGGGAAGGTTACAGAATATAAAGTGGGTACCTAACCCTTCATCGTATAGGTTAAGATTATATAACCGTTGGGAAGGTAACAGACTATAAACTGGGTACCCGACCCTTCAACAAACATTAAGTCTCTCAAACGGTATAAAAACAAAATGGCGGTGTAAGGAAAACAAAATGGAGATCGGGCACGCTCATACTCTATAAGGTGGGTGTACCTGAACCTTCAACAAAACCTTAATTCTATCAAACAGTAGAAAATAAAATGGCAGTGTAAAAAAAAAAAATGGAGGACGGGCAATCATTGTGAGGCAATATCGTTTGCCTTCTGGAGTTGGTAATGGTCCCACAATATCAATATGGACCTGCAGAAAGCGTCCCGTTGATTGAAATTTTCTGATCGGTGTCTGACCTCCTTTGATCGTTGGCATGGTATGCACTCCTGTGCCCACTGGTCTATGTCATGGCTCATTGAGGCCAGAAATAACGTTCTGCTATGAGTTTTCTTGTACTCCGTACTCTTGGATGTCTTAGTCCGTGTAATCGCTTAAAGACTGCTTTCCTTAGTTACGGAACATAAGGACGTGCCTTACTGGCGAAGGTTTCGCTGAGTACTGGAGTTTTGACACCCGGAATACTTAGTCATTTTAAATTTAATTTCTCATACTTACGGAGTTTTTGAACGCTAGGATCAGCCTTCTGAACGGTCGCGAGCACTTCAAGATCGTCAGGGGTTTGAATCTCCTCAAGGAGAGAGAGTGTGTCGGCAACAATGTTCTCTTTGTCAGCTTGATAGTCTATGTCCGTAGAAAATTGACTGATAAAGTTCAGTTGTCGTATTCGGCGTGGTGATGCTGTCTCCGATTTTTGCTGAAAGGCGTATATTAGTGGTTTGTGATTGGTAAAGATCGTAAAGTTGAGTCCTTCCACTAGTGGTCTGAATGCCTCATAAATTGCCAAAAGCTCTCGATCGTATGTACAATCAGTTGACATCCGCATGATAGTATACAAGGAACAATCTAATTAGGGATTGATAAATTATTTGCCAATTCTATAATTGGAGATAGAATTAAATTTCGAATTGCTCAGTTTTGAGTCTTTGGATGGTGTACCATGCTAGCTTGGCTAGTATAGCTTGTATAGCTAGTATAGCTTGGCTCGCTTCATAATCTTATAGAAGTGGCAAATACTTTTATCAATCCCTAATTAGTATGTAGAATAATTCTTCTGTGTTGGCGATAGTGCCCTGGAAAAGAAACCAAGTGGGCTCCAGGTGCCATGTTTCTTTTGTTGCTACACCGAACCAATTCCAATGTCCGAAGCATCACATGCTTGTGCTAGTTCTCTGACAATTGAAGGATGGGCAAGTTTTGCCGCTTCACTCAGACTTTCCTTGCTTTTCTCGAAGGCTTGGATAGTTTCTTGAGTCGCCAGTTTGTGGGCGTTTTATCCTTCCGCTAGCAATTGTGGAGTAGCTTATTGAGTGGAGCTTGCTTCGTAGTGGCATGAAGTATGGTTTTATGATAAAGATTCATCATTCTCAGAAATCTCCGCAGCTGGCATGTTTTATGGTCGTGGTAATTCTAATATACTTTTTACTTTTGATGGCAGGGGCATGATGCCTTTGCTGTCTACACGGAAGCCCCAAAACTCTACTCCTTGTTGCCCAAAATCACATTTACTTATGTTTAGTGGAAGTTCGAGTTCATCAAGACGTCAGAAGATAATTGGTTCATCAATTATGAAAGACCAAATGTCTTTTTTGTAAATTCAAATAATCCAAAGGGTGTAATCACCGCGGTCTTAAGTATGTCTTGTTCTGTGAAAAGGGATATGATGATATGCTCGCACAATGTCCAGAGTTGAGAATATCTTCATTCCGTTCAGCTGAGTTGTGAATTTCATTGTATTAGGCACTGCATATCGATCTGGTCTGGACGGCGTTTAGCCGTCGATATTCACCACAGACTCGGATGCTCCCGTTCTTCTTGTCGACCACAAGTATTGGACTGGCCCATGCCCAACGTATTTAGACGGCAAACTCCTTCTTCCATCATTCGTTTGAACTCCTCCTTAATCTTATTATATTTTGCTCGAGCTAATCGCCAGGCTTTGCTACTAACGGGGTTTCCTGTAGTTTCAATCACCTGTTCAACTATTCCTCTTGACAGTCCACTGATTGGTGTAGGTCTGCAGATATTCGAAAACTATTTGAGAATTTGTACGTAAGGACAGTCATCTGGTGCTGTAAAGATGGCGGAAGATGTGACTGTGGAGACAAATCCGTGGCTACTGAGCCCTGTCTGCTGTTCCGTAAGTCTCCTATTATGCAAGTCTACAGGTAGCTTGTGCGCCTATAAAAAATCTGTCCCTATTATAGGTTTTGTAATGTCCGCAATGACAAATGTCCATTTATAAGTTCGGTGAAGACCGAAATCAAGGCTTTGTGTGATTTCTCCATAAGTCTTTATGGTGGTGTTATTCGCCTCCATTAATACAAAATCCGACGGTTTCTGCGAGGATATGGGACAATAGATATTGAGACACCAGTGTCTCAAAAATTGGGCCTTTGTCCGTTTGTCTGTCATAAAGAGACGGCGTTGAGGACTTGACCAGTACCGGTTCCCGTCAATTCCGGCACGTTACTTAGTTTTCCTGCTTCTTAGTTTCCTTCTCTACCCAAGCACAAGGCTGTCTGTATACATCTACATGCTTTGTATTTAAATCTATAGTGAAAATAACACAGTCTTCCGTCTTTTTTAGATTTTTTTCCTTTTCGACTGGAAGATCTCTAGCATATAGAGTGGTGGTCTTTTTACCTGCTACGACCTCTGTAGCTATCTCTCGATATTAGCGCAGCCACTTGCTCGGCCAACTTCTCTACAATCCCCTCTAGCTGGGATGTATTGTTTCCTGGAGCAACAGAGCAAATATCCCTGGGCATATCTACCTCTTGAATCTTGTCCGCAACTTCTGTTAGCTTCTCAAGATCCGTAGTGCCGATGAACATAAGGATAACCTGCATTTTACCGAGGAGAGAGCGCATCCACAGTGTTCTGACCAAGTCTGAAGATACTGTGTTACCTGCCAATTGCTTCATCTGGCGTAAGAAATACGATGGTTTCCCATCTCCTAGTTGTTTGCCCTCAAGTAACCTCTCGATTTTCCTATTCATACGAATGCCGTTACCTCTAGCTTCTTCTTTTCAGAATCTGATTTTTTCTGACGACCAGTTTCTTCGTCGTCGCTCATCTTGGCGTTGTACTGACGGGCTTCAGATCACGTCGGGGTCACCAGTGTATCGAGGATGTATTCTCTTGACTCCAGAAGGCAACTGCAATACTCGATAATGCGTATTCTTTCAAGGTGTTGTGTCAAGGTGTGAAAGATAGAGAAAAGAGTTAGGACTACTAAAGTAAGATAAAAAAGGGGGTAACCGAAGGGAAGAAGCCTTCTGGCATTACCGCGGTCCTGAAGGAGACAAGCGTAAGAAAAGCGTACCCTGGGTGGAACCATCAGGGTATAGGAAGCACAGGCGACGGGAACCAGCCGTAGGACCCAGCGGAAAACCGAACGACGGGAACAGGCCATCGGACCTCGGGAGTAACAAGGCTAAGGGGAACCAGCCCTTAGTCTTGCGAAATATGGAGGTTAGGAGTGGTAGTAGATAGAGGAACCCAAGAAAAACTCGAGAAATATTCCGAAACAGTAATCAAAAACAACTGGAGTAATATCTCAGAGAGAGCTTGACAATAGCCAATCTTGACCCGAAGGTCTCTAGCTCGTGGAAAAGATCGAGGTCGAGAGGCGTTCAAATATTGAATTTATTTAAGGTCACTCCAGAATCTTTTTAACCACAAAACTTTATTGGAAATATGTACAAGTTTACAATATAATATATATATAACAATAATATAATGGTTGTTTACAAAGATAAGGTATTTACAATAAAAATGTTTTACATAAGAACGATCGCCAAGGCGCCAGCTGTCTTGTGGTAGTTCCTATGGTCGCTACTCGGGGCACCGCTGCGGCCATTACTGATCTTTGGGCATCCCAGATCTTGGCAGTTGAATTTTTTTTTTTATAGAATTTTCGCGCTCAGAATTTTTTTTCTCGTTTTATATATCTACTAATTGCTAAACTGTAGAATATTATGCGAGTTCGATGCGTTTTATTATTTTTTTAAAGGTTTAAAAACATGTGTGTAGTGTCTTTTCCATAACGCTAATAGTATTATTGATATACTTTATTTTTAAGGTTTGCTGTGCTTTTTCTTCTTTGTACTGTAGTTTCTCATACGTTCAGCAGCAGTCAACGCCTTTAAAAAAAAAATAAAAACTCTGCATTTACGAAATTTGTTATAATGTCCCCTCCGTTATAACAGTGTCCATTCCATTACGTTTCTCTTTTTATAACGGAGGAGGCACGCACCGGAAGAAACATTTTACCTTTAAATGCAGACATTTAGAAACTAACTACAAAAAAAGAAAAACTGAAGCTTCAATTTGTTGCACTATTGCAAATAACTTGTACGTACATTTTATTTTATAAGAATACATATATGCTTTTCTCAAACAGAGGGGACAGTAAATAAAAATACTTACCATGCTCTTAGAAAAAAATATGGACTGCCACTAACACAATCACGTGAAACTCTCCAGAAGCACTGAGACATGTCGGGAAAAGCACGTAAAGTGGTGGAAGGGATCCAAGCTGCTCTCCAACATCCTTTCTCTAGTTCATGGACATAACGGGATGGACGTAACGGAATGGACAAATCTCTGGGATTGTTACACTTTGAATAAGGGTGATGTGGGGTAAGTGCGTTTTCGGAGTAAGTGCGTAATTGTCTCTTTAAAACCAAACCCTCAACTGGTAAAAGCTGTCATTTATCAGAGCATAAAGCCGAAACATCGATGTATCAGAAATCAGCCACGAAAGTTTGCTAAGGTGAAGTAGAACGAGTTATAAAAATATTAGTTCCAACCTGTTGATAGAGTTGTGTCTTTCGACTTTTGCAGTACAGTTATGTCGATGTTTATCTACAAATAGGACATTTATTTTCCCCTGACCTACAGAAGTTTTTCTTCAAAATACTTGGTGATCGACATTTCTAGTAGGGTAGAAATGCCGGTTCTGGTGCCACAGCAGACACGCTTTTGTGGCGGAACGACTGTTTTTGTGGAGGAGAAGTTGGGTCAATTTGGACTTTGCACCAAAGACGGACCCCGAACTACCTTTAACCACTTCTACCCAAGTGTGGAGTTCCCTCGCCCACGTGACCGACTCATTATGTGGAGTTCCTTAATTAATCCTTAATCCTTAATCCTAATATATATTTAATTGATACCAAGTTAGCCTTGTCCGAACCTGCCCCTATCCTTTCTGGGTTTGATTTAACCAATATATATTTAAACTGTTACATCACAAATACATATATAAATTGTAACATCATGAGCACATACATAAATTGTTGCATCATAAATAATATATAAATTGTTACATCACACACACACACACACACACACACACACACACACAAACAGACAGACAGATATATATATATATATATATATATATATATATATATATATATATATATATATATTTTTATATATTTATATATATATATATATATATATATATATATATATATATATATATATATATATATATATATATTTTTATATATATATATATATATATATATATATATATATATATATATATATTTTTATATATTTATATATATATTTATATATATATATATATATATATATATATATATATATATATACTATGATCGATGGTGGGGGAACCCGACAGCCAATCAGATTCGAGTATACTCTTCGAGTAATCACGTGACCCTCGTGGCCTCTGCCATTTCAACTTGAGAACCAGAGAGAGAACAACGTTTTTGCTGCTACCACTACTAAAATTGTGTTTCTCTTGCTGTTTTTTTTTAGTTTTCACTATTTTTATTATTATAATTGTTATTTTCTAATGTTCTTGTATTATGTTGTTTTGTTTTTTCATACTTAATACATAAAGATATATATATATATATATATATATATATATATACATTATTCATTAAACTTTTTCCTTTTCATTCACTGGTGAGTTTTCATTTTCATTATATATATATTTCTTTTAATTAATTAATCCCTTTTTTTCTGTTTAAAGTTATTTTTCGTTACATTATTTTTATTTTTTTTTCAACCGAGTGAGTTTTGTTTAGTTTTTTTATTTAACCAGTAAAGTTTTATTATTTGTTTTGAGCTCAATTCTAGTAGGATGGAAGAGTAATGGTGATGACAAACATACCCAAATACATTGTGTAGATTGAGCCCAGGGAGGGGATGAGATCGGAGTGAGCGACCACGCCCATTGCGCCTCAACATACCTTCCTACATTTTAGTAAAACTAACAATTTTGGGTTAATAAAAAGTTAAAACAGGAATGTATTACCATTTCTTCGCTCTGATATTAGTAATTACAAGTTATGTTACTAATACAATTTATTAGTAATTTGTCACTCTGATAATTTGTTAACTATTTCGTCACTTTAATATTATGAAGAAATTTATTACTATTTCGTCACTCCGATATTATGATGGAATTTATTCTCATTTCGGCACTCTGATATTTTTCAACTATTTTGTCACTCCGATATTATGGTGGAATTTATTACTATTTCGACACTCAGGTATTTTCGTCATTCTGATATTTTATTAACTAATTCGTCACTCCGATATTATGATGGAAATTATTATTATTTCGTCATTTTGATATTTTATTAACTATTGAGTCACTCCAATATTATGATGGAATTTATTACTATTTTATCACTCTAATATTATGGTGGAATTTACTAATATTTCGTCACTCTGATATTTTATTAACTCACGGTGTCAACATTAAATTAATTTGTATGCAACACTTTCTGGTAGAATAATGTCTATAATAATATAATAGCTCTACCAAATTAAGATTCTTTGTGGGTACCTATAATTAAAAATAAATGATCTGATCTACCAATCCTTTATAAGATGAGGCACTCCAATAAGGCATATTGGGCGGTTCTTCAAGCAGGTTAACCCTCACCACTAGACCTCAATTATTTTCCGATGTCATCTCAATTACTCTTCCATCCTCCAAGGTTCAACTAGAGAGGTTAATTTTGTTTCAATTAGTTTATTCAACCAAAGAGGTTATTTCTGTAAGTTTTTTTTTTTTCAGCCGGAGAGGTAATTTTTGTTTAAAGCTCGCAATTAGTCTCACTTGTTTGTGCCAAATGTGGTAAATCTTTTTCAAAATCATGTCATCGAAACCGATATGAGGCTACTCTTAACTAGTACTAATCCTAATTTAAATTTTTTTATATTGATTTCGACCTATACAAACCTGTGATCCTGTACGGACTTGTCTAAACCAACATATATACATATATACAGCTAGTATACATATATACTAGCTGGTGCCCGGCGCGTTGCTGCCGCAGAATAAATTAAGAAATAATGATAAAATAATAGAATGAAAAGGAAATAGAAATGAATAGAAAAAAAAAATGATATTTATCTTCTTATCGATAATGAATATATTCATTGTAATAGAACTATATATAAAGAAGAGGTTTCATTGATATTCATTTTATTGTTTTGTCTTTATTATTCAAGTGCTTCAGGGTAGACAATATTTTTGGTTTTCCCGTTTTCAGCGAAGACAAATAAATGTGTTGGCTGTCCGACTCGAGCATGCAACATACAACTGGCCATGTGAAAAAAAATGGATTTTCTAAATTTAATCCGCACACTTGAGTTAAGGGCTTATAAGATCTCTAATCGGCCGCCATTTTGAAAAAACAGACGGATGGTAATGTCGAGTTCCGAGGATCGTCCTGGGGTGACTTTTGCCATTGGTGCCGAATCTCAAGCCAATCGGTCCAGTAGTCTCGGAGAAATGCCGCGGACGGCATACGACGGATGTAAAAAAAAAAATTAAAATTGAACGTGCTTCTTTTTATAGAATTTAATTATCTTTCAAATGAGTACCTATAATTTTCCATAACATATATAGTTTTTGAGTTATTCGAAAAACTAATCTTTTCTTAGGCTATAGAAATAATTTTTAACCACTTTGATTTACGAATCTTTTCAAACCCAGTCTGCCTGTTACATTCGCACAAAGTGCAAGCAATCAGTTGACGAATTTTCATTACAATCGGATGAACGGTATGGCAGCGCATAAAATACGAACAAACAAACCCACATTCATTTTTATACATAAGATATTTTTGCTAATACTGGCCAACCTTAGATGATTTTGTTTTTGTTTTTTATAGAATTTAATCATCTTTCAAATGAGTACCTATAGTTTTCCAGAAGATGTATAGTTTTTAAATTATTCGAAAAACTAATTTATTCTTGGCTTTAGAAATAATTTTTAACCACTTAGATTTACGAATATTTTCAAATCCAGTCTGCCTATTACATTTGCGCTAAGTGCAAGCAATCAGTTGACGAAGTTTCATTGCAATCGGATGAACGGTATGGTAGCGCATAAAATACGAACAAACAAACCCACATTAATTTTTATATATTGTATAAGATATATTTTTACATCACAAATATATATATAAATTTTTACGCTAAGTAAATATGTTAGACCTCTCTTGCCCACGTGACTATCTTAATTAATCATTAATTAACACTGATTCTTAATTAACACGGATCCTTAATTAGCGTTAGTGCTTAATTAACATTGATCCTTAATTAACACAAATTCTTGATTATCACTAATCATTAATTTGAACTAATCCTTAATTATAACTACTCATTAATTAGCACTAATCCTAATTTATATTTAATTGATACCAAGTTCGACCTGTACGAACCTGCTCCGATCCTGTTTGGTCCGTGCACCGATCTGGTTCAGACTTGCTTCATAACGGGTGGTGGGAGTACAATGATCGGTGGTGGGGGAACCCGACAATCAATCAGATTCGAGTATAGGTCCAGGAACCACATGACCACCCTCGTTTAATTATTAAATTAGAATTAATAAATTATTACAATTTGATATTAATGTTTGAGAAGGGTATAAGAGGGAGGCTTTACAAGATCTTCCATCGATTCGCCAAAGCGAATAACCCTAACGTTAAGGGATCCGATCCCAATAAGCAAAGCAGTTACATTTTTGACGAAGACTGCAATAATTTATATGGGGCTGCAATGTGCAAACCACTCCCCATTGGCGAATTCGAATGGATAGATCCATCCTACGCCATCATCGATGAATTGGGGGAAAATGCCATCGGTTACGTTTTACATGTTGACTTGAGTTACCCACCCCATATTCATGACACACATAATGAGTTACTGTTCTTACTAGAGAGTACAAACTTCGACGATAAAAAACGTTTTAAAAAATTAATACCATCCAGCGTGGTGGATATTGTGTAAATGTATATGGATATTTAATTTTGACTGTTAAGAACGAAGCAATGTTGCCACCGTATTGGTTTGACGGATACTAAGATACAATTGCAGCACTGGATTAAAAGGTAAAACAATTGATTTAAAAGACAGTTAAACTTACTGATAAACGTAATGCTAAAAGATTAAAAAAGACTAATTGAATAATAATTAGAATAAACCGAAGGTGACGGGTTAAAAATCGTAGCATAGTGGCAAAATGAAAATTGGCGGGGATTATATATAGCATTTCAATTTGAAAAAGAAATTATGAAGGTATAAAGAGTTGCCAAAAAAAAAAAAAGAAAAAAGAGGAAAGTGGCTGAAAAAGAATAGGATTAAATAAAAAGATTATAAAAATCATCAAAATAAATAAATCATAAAACAATGGAGATGATAAAAGAAAACAAATGGGAATAGATAATAAGAAATTAGTTTTTTTTTTTTTTTAATAAATGGAATATTTGGGAATAGGCTAAGGATAAGTTTTGTTTGTCAGTCTTTTGGTTTACTGAAAGGGATTCAAGTTGGATATAAATACATTCTGTGATGAGTCGTTTGTCGTGATTGGGGACAGTGCCGAGAATATAAGTTTTGTTTAAATCAAATGTGTGGCTTAACGATAAGGAATATTCGGAGAGTTTAGAGGCAGTAGAGTTACTTGAGAAAATGGAATATTTATGTTGGGTGATGCGATCTTTGAGATTTTTGGTTTCTCCAATTTAAGAGAAGTTGCAGTTAGGGGTGGAGCAAGGGATTCGGTATTTATTTATTTCTTTTTTTTTTTGCACATTGTTATTTTTAACATGCATTTTTCCATTTATTTTATTATATCTTACATAGAAATCATTTACATCACTTATATTATTATATTATCTTGAGATACTTTTCATATTCCTAAATTTCATTCTAGTGTTATTATAATTAGTATTTTTCATGTGTTTTAGTATCTCTTTTCTTTTCATTTATTTTATTTATCTTTCTTTCTATATTTTATACATCTATATTTTCACAATAATTTTAAATAACTTTTTTGTCATTATCCATTAACATATTTTTTCTTTATTTTTTATCATTTATTATTATTTTTCACATTGTGATTAGCATTTTTTCTTTATACTTTATTAACGTTATTTATACTTTATTAATGTATCCTTCTATATTCCTTATTTTTCACATTAATATTAGCATATGATATCACCTATACTTTTTCATATTACTATTTGTTAACTTTCTTATTATTACTGGTAATGCCACTGTTGTTATATCTATTGTTATCTTGTTTTTTCTTAGTCCTGATGATGGTCTAAAACTTAGGCCGGAAAGTCGGCACACATTATAATAAGTTTTTTCTTATTGTGTGTTCATTATTGACCGCACCCCAACCAAGATACTCCTTCATAGCTGATATTTTATTGACTTTACATGTTTTTTAAATTTATTTTAGCTTTTATTTTAACAGTTTTTATTGTTTTTAGTACGTATTTATTGATTTAGATATTAGATATTTAGATATTATATTTAGATATTAGATATTTTTATACTTGATTAAAGCAATTTTTAAGTGATTTTAGATGTTTTTATTGATTTTGAACGGTTATTTTTATTAATTTTAGTTATTTTAGCATGTTTTATTCCAGTTTGTAAGCCCCAGGGCTGTATGGAATATTGGGTGTATACATCCCGCACTAGTTTGTAAGTTCCAGGGGTCTATGGGATATCGAGTACATACACCCAGTACTAGTTTTTAAGTTCCAGGGGTGTGTGGAATATTAAGTACATATACCCAACCCCCTTACAAGGAAATATATTTTTTTTTTTTTTTTTTTTTATATTTATATATTTTTTAGGAACCCAAATGGTCAACGAAAAACCGAAGATATGGTTTTATATCATTAGTGCACATTTGGGTTCCTGACAGTAATAAGTCTGTAAAAAGCGTGAAGGAATCTGTTACAAATACCTTTTACATTTTTTTTTCATTCAGTCTTCATCATGCGTATGTTGAAGCAACATTCATCATTCGATATAGCGAATATGGAGGTATGCCTACATCAGGATGGCATAGGAACCAAAAACGGGTCCTTGTTCCCTTGTAGTATAACATATTTGGTTTGCGGATCGTCTAACTGTGGTAAGAATCTTAATTTTTTTGTGTTGTACAATCCCGACGGATTGAATTTCGAGAATATTTACCTGTTTAGTAAATCACTTCATCAACCTAAGTACAAACACTTGGCTAACGTTATATCAAATTCCGAAGACGTCAGTTGGTACCCATTCGACAATAATTTAAACATTCCACATCCAAACAAAGCTGCTCCGAATTCAGTATTTATTTTCGATGATATCGCCTGTGACGAACAAGTGAAATAGAGGGGTAAACAGCTTCTGTCTTTGCACACGAGTGCGACAACGCGAACTTAGTGATATTGTTCAGACAGGATAATCTTAGTACCACAAGAATATACGAATACCAGGTTAATTCCGATATGATGTTTCCTGAATTTAAAAATATATGCTCAGAATGTTGGAATACTAAATACTGGTTTATGGCGATTGATAAAGATCGCGATTTGGACAATGGTCGATACCGCAAGGGGTTCAATGCATATATAACCGTGTAGCAGCCCCTCATTCCTCAACTCGATATAAACCATGGATGAAGCAATATCTTATGCGGTAGCTAAAGAAACCGAAGAAATTCGAAAGGTTGTTCAGGAAAAATGTAAGAATTTGAAACGAAAAAGGGAGGAGAGAGAAGAGTACTTGATGGAAAAATATAAACCTTCGATAAAACCGTTACAATCGTCCGTGGAGGATAGTTCTCGAAAACTGGTAGTATTATATGTTTCTACTAATTAGTACATTTCTGTTTGATATAATCCATTTGAACCTTGAACTGAGTGTGAATGTATAACATTCGAAACTAGTTTTGTAACGTGATAATAAATATATATAGGGTTGCGCTTGTGAGTTAAGTATATTAATTATTATTAATGGGGTACTGTGAGAGAACGGCTCTGAGGAGTGCTGCTCTCTGACGGTATTCGACAAAAGTTGAGAAAGGGAGATAAGGGCCTGCGACGTGTAACAGGTCTGGTTAGTTCTGCAAGGAAAGGTTTGCTCCCGTCATTTTTTTTTTTTTGCTGATGCTCATTAGCACATATTTAGTATGAGGAAAACCGAAGACTGCACTCCAGGTAATAAGGACTATTTCCCTTATATAAATCTTTATAAAGTTAGGTAGAACCCTTCTCTGAAAACGGGTTATTACTTTTTTTTGCGTTTTCAGAGGAAGCAGTCTTCAAATTTTGGGTCTTCCATTTTTTGTATTCAAAATTTGGACTTTAGAATTAAGAATTCTTAATGTAATATATGTATATAGAGAAAGAAAGACATCTTATTGTAATATAGAGGAAGAAAATATTTTTAGTTTTACAAGTTTTAGTTGGTGTATGCAGGTTGTAAATAGTTAATCCATTTATATATATATTTTTTTTTATTTCTATAATATAATGTATAATATATGCATGAAGATTTAAGGTTGTGTTTATTTTTTTTTATTTTTATGCACGTGCCTTTATCGAGCTCTGAGCAAGCAAAGGGCTTAATAAATCACGATAAAGACTGTACAGTTTTCAATTAAACAAATTTATAGAAGTGACAAATAATTTATCAATCCCTAATATATGAGAGTACTTCGCCTTCAGAAGTAATCAGTCAACACGCTTCTACACCCCAAGGTTTTTGACCATTTAGACCAGTTCGGTAAAGAGGCTACGAAATATGTACTCGAATTCACTACAAATTAGACCGATGATTTGGATCAAATTTATGGAATGTGTTATAACGGGAAAATATTTACTCTCGGTGACACGGTTATATCCATCGAGAACGATTGGTTGGATGTGGACGAGTAGCTGTACAGAATTACTCCAGGGCTTGAAGGGCTATTGTTCTTAAAAGATCTCGATATGGCTAAAGTTCAAGAAGACGATAAACACAATTATAAAACTATTTTAACAAAAACTAATGCACAGAAAATGAATTACAGCACCACGAGATCAATAAGGGAAAAAAGGGAACCAAAAATACTGGAATGTAATCGTTAAGCTTTTCCCACCTTAAGAAAAAATCAAAGGGAAGGGTTATAAACGCGAGGACCCTAATCAACTAGTTGAAAAATTGGAATTTTTACTGGAGTCTCACGGTCCGGAAATTCTGAAGGTCGGAGATTCTGAAGATAGAAAAAAAAACTTCGAAAGATGGATATAACATAAATAGCAGTACGGAGGAGATATTGTTCCATTACACCATCAGATCTCGACCATGTCGGATATCAAGAACCAGGTAGTCGAGGAATAACATAGACGGTCCTTTCTTAGGAGGAGGGTAATTCTGAAGGGTATCGATGACCTATGGATGGTGGATTTAATCGAACTATGTTCATACGCTAAAGAAAATAAAGGCTACAAATACATTTTAGCTACAATTGACAGTTTTTGTAAATTCGCGTGGCTATTTCCATTAAAATCAAAATCCGGAGGAGAAGTAACTTAGCTTATGAAAAGATTCCAGCCCGGGGTGTTAGAAAACCTCGTTACTTACAGTCTGATCGGGGGAAGGAGTTCTACAATTAATTTTTCCGAAAATTATAGAAATCCAACCGGTTAAGCCATTACTCTACTTTCAGTGAAAGCTTGTATCATAGAAAAATTTATGCGAACGATACAAAATAAAATGTGGAACCAGTTTAGTCTGCAGGGAACATATAAATACAGAGCACAGAGCTATCAAGTTGAAACCATCTTCATTTAAGGGTAAAAAGATTGAAAAACATTTATTAGAAACTGTATATAGTAGTAGCCGCGGGGGTCCATTATCGAGTCGAAAACAACCCAAGTATGAAGTAGGCGATTTTGTCAGAATTTCAAAACATAAAGCCGATTTTGCTAAAGGATATCGCCCATCGTGGTCAGCCAAGATCTTCAAGATCAATCAAGTGAGAAAAACCAACCGTCCCGGTAACCTATCGTCTTAAAGATAAGTCGGATCAATCGATCGTGGGCGGGTTTTTTGAGTCTGAAATTCAAAGAATGAAATATCCTAACGTGTATTTGGTAGGAAAGATTTTGAAGCGAAAAGGTAATAAAGTTTTAGCAAAGTGGTGGGGGTTCGATTCCAGCCATAACAGCTGGGAAAGCGAAAATAATATAACAACTATAGAATAATATAAGAAGAATATAACGACTTCGACGGGTATGCTCTCCAGTCGCTGTTTCACACTGTTGCGGTAAACATAGATATGGTTGAGACAAAAGAAAAGAAGATTGTACATGTTATTCGTCATCCGAAAAAAATCGATGGAGCTTTTAGTGATAAAGCTAATTGGATGTTAGGGTCCTTAACGTATATGAGTTTAAGTATTTCTGATCTCATAAATTTGGCATAAAAGCAGAAAATCCCCCATTTTCGTGGCGTTATTGCAATAGATAGTTTACCGTCGTAACCGCGGAGCGATTTTAAACATAGATAATATTAAAGGCAAATGTACACATTGGGTGTACTACATCAAAAATGGAAATTATGTAAAATTTTTTGATAGTGCCGGTGACAAAGATCCTTCTTGCGAGCTAGTGTAGTACCTCAACCGTGTAGTACCATGGCTCCCACGTCTGCTAAATTAACGAATAATGCTATAGCTTATTTATTCGATAGTTAAATAAACTCGAACAGAAAATGACTTTTTAAAAAGATTTATTATGAATACAACAGAAATATACGATAAATAATGTCTAGTCTTAGGTCTATGGCATCTGATAAGAGAGTAGGCTTTATCTTGGGAGGAGCAGGTATATATACTAAAAGTAAAAGGAATTAAGTCTAAATATAAATAAATATAGTTAAGCCTATAACAATAACATAATTCCTCTCTTCCTGAGTTCCAAAGTCCTCTGACTGAACATATAAGATAATAATATAATATTGATATAGATAGCATATATATACAAGGTTTTCTAAATTACTAAATTAAACAAAACAAAATTTTTATAACTTCTGATTTAGAAAATTTTTCTAGCGTTTTACTAATTACTAAAAATTATTAAGTTTTAATAATCACATATATAAAATTTACATTTATAATAAGTAAATAAATATTTCTGGTTCTTTAAATATTAATGTCATACTTCTAATTATACCTCTTAAAACATTTTAAATTAATTTTTTATAAATAATTCATAGAACTTATATTATTTAAATTTATTGATGTGTTATGATTAAAATTTTAATAGCAATTATTTATTTTAAACAAAATATAAATATCTTTTTATTATTATTAAATTAAATTAATCACCTATGTTACTTTTATTAGAAGAATCAGTTGTATCGTCTAATTCATCATCTTCAATATCTTCTTCATATTGTCGTCCTACTAAATTTCTATTTGCTCTCTTTGTTGTTGGTCTCTTAACTCTATTGATATGTGTTTTAGAGACTATTCCTTTTTTATTTTTATATAATAAGACTGGTATGTATTGGTCTTTATTTTTTCTTTTGGCTACAGATTTTAAATAAATTTCTCCTTCATGATAGTTACTGATTAGTTCTGTTTGTTCCTCTTTATCGGTAATGTCATTAAGTAATGTTTGATATATTTTTATTCTTACAGTGGGATAACTTTCCTGTACGATTTTCGAAATTTCTTGGAAGTATTGTTCATAAATTTGTTCTACTGATTTAATATTGGGTTCACAATAAACTCCGTATGTTTTATTAGGTTCTAAAATTTCCTGCAATGTTTCTGAAATTTGGTCGGTATGATTAATTTGTATTATTCTATTTCTATTTTTATTAAAAGGTTTAGTAAATTCGGTGTTTTTTGTTCCTCTAGTAATTATTATTTGTCGCTTTTCAACATTTAGACATTTATCTTTTTCTACTATCCATATTTGGTTATTTGAGGATATTTGTGAATGTATAGTTGCTTCTCCTGTTCCTAGAGACATTTCTTCAGGTGCGATGTTTTCTGATTGCACGATGTCTTCTGATGTCTGTTCATTAGGATTTTGATAATTTAGAAATTTTTCATATTCTTCTAGTTCTTCTTCAGTCTCTAAATAATGTAATAAATCTGTATGATTTCTCGAAAGGGCGTCTGCTACGCGATTTGTCTTTCCTGACAGATGTTTTATTTCAAACTCAAATTCAGTCAATTTCCAGATCCACTTCATTATCCGCGTATTTTCATTTTTCATTGTAAAAATCCAAGTAAGTGGTTTGTGGTCTGTTTGTAGTAAAAATCTATTTTCGTATAAATAAGGTTTATAATATTGTGATGACCAGACTACTGATAATAGCTCCTTTTCGATTGTTGAGTATTTCAATTCTGGTGGTTGTAAAACCCTGGATGCGAATGCAATCGGATGTTCTACTCCTGTCTCATCTTTTTGTGATAGTACAGAACCTATGGCTTTATCGCTTGCGCCAGTCGTTAGAATAAACTGCTTATTCCAATCTGGATATGCTAATATGGGCGCGTTTGTCATATTGTTTTTTAAATCGTTGCAAGCATTAATTATTTCAAGGGTTTTATATTCTGTTATTTTTAACGAGTTAGAAATCGGTCTGGTTATTTTTGCATAATTGTTTATAAACTTTCGGTAATACCCCGTCATTCCCAAAAACTGTCTTGTCGTTTTCTCATCATGGGGAACAGGTAATTCTTGGATGGCTTTTATTTTCTGCGGGTCTGTTTTTAGTTCATCTTTTGTAACAATATATCCCAGAAATTTCAGTTCTGGCCTAAAAAACTCAGTCTTATCCAATTGTATGGAAAGCGAATGTTTTTGTAATAGTTTGAATATTGATTCCAAATGCTGTAGGTGTTCTTCTTTATTTTTCGAATATATTATTATATCGTCCATATATATCATTGCATTATTTGTGTTGGATATCATCATGTTCATGGCGCGTTGAAACGTGGGGGGGGAGGGGGGGGGGCGTTACACAAACCAAATGGTAAACGCAAAAATTCATAGTGAACATTGTCAGTGATAAAAGCAGTTTTAGATATGGACTCCTCATCCATTTCTATCTGATGGAAACCTGAAGTCAGGTCGATAGTAGAAAATATAGTGGCTCCCCTTATTCTATTCAATAGTTCTTCTATATTCGGTTGTGGGAATTTATCTTTAACAGTGGCTTGATTTAGTTTCCAATAATCGATCACCATTCGTATTTTCTTTTGTCCGGAAGCATCTAATTTTTTTGGGACAATCCATAATGGCGAATTAGAAGGTGAATTGCTTTCTCTTATGATGTTATTTTTTAACAATTTATTAACCTCTTCCTGAATTTGAATTTAAAATTGTTCGGGATATCTATAATTTCTGGTATAGATCGGATTATCATTAGTTGTAATTATTTTATGTTTTAATAAATTTTTTGATCTTAACTTCTCTTCATTTGTCTTTATAATATCTCCGTATTTACTTATTAAATTAATTAATTCATCTGTTGTTCCTTTCTCAATATGCTCATGGCGAATTAATTGTTTTATTTCTTGTTTATCATCAATATAATATAATTCATTTTCTAATTTTCTTTTTTCATTATTAATTATAATTTCATTTTTTTCACAATTTATTTTTATCTTTAAATCTTTCATCGTTTCGAATCCTAACGATATATCGAACCGGTTACTAAATTCGATTACTATCGATTATTACCGGTTACTATCGATTCCGATCAGAGGTTGGAGGTTGAGTATTACACTTCTTTTTCCTTCCATCCTTCCTGCCGGGGTTTTCATAATGAAATTTTCATTCTGTATTTTACCATTAGCGGGTATGATATTAGGATGAATATAATTTTTGGTCGCACCAGTATCAATGAGCCATTTATTTCCATTATTATCGATCATTTGTAGAAGTGAATCAGTATAATTTACGGCATATTCATTTCCGGCGGTTTTTTGTTGTTCGGACCTAAGTCTAAAAAATGATCAAATTTTTCTTCTATATTTTTCAGTCGTTCATTTAATTCTTGTAATTCTTTATCTCTATCATTTTCCGTATAATGTACGCGATTACTGACAGTTCTCATAGAGACTGTTTGATTTTCTCTTTTTTGGGGTTTTTCATTTTGTTGATAATTATTTTGTCTAAAATTACCGGACGGTGGTTCATTAAAATAACGATGTTGGTCATATGGATGTCACTGTTGATTATGTACATCATTCTCATTTCTCGTATATGTAGGCCTTTGTTGGTTAAAGTTTTGATGAGAATTACGATGATATTGATAATTCGGGTTATATGGTTGTTGAGAGTTTGGGATAAATTCTTGATGTTGATTTGGTTGGTATTCTTGACGATATTGAGGTTTTTTATGCTGGTTATAATTCGGATTATAGTTTTTTCCTTTATAGTTTGGATTTTGATGTTGGTGGACTTTTTTGTCTCCTCGATTTTTGCATATTCTTTGAACAATGTGAGCGGCATTGTTTCTTAGGATATCATCTATATCTTCTAAACTTTCGAATTTTATGTGATAAATAAAATCTGTTAATTCGGGATTAAGTTGGTGAACCGCATGGTGGCTGAGTTGTTTATCGTACCGTTTCATCTCTGCTGCAATACATTTATTATGAATACAACAGAAATATACGGTAAATAATGTCTAGTCTTAGGTCTATGGCATCTGATAAGAGAGTGGGCTTTATCTTGGGAGGAGCAGGTATATATACTAAAAGTAAAAGGAAATAAGTCTAAATATAAATAAATATTGTTAAGCCTATAACAATAACATAACTGATGAAATCAGATATGAATTAAGTGGTGTTGAAGTAGATAGGGTTCCTACCTTAGGAATCACCACTACCCTGAATCGCATGATTTCGTTGCCGGGTGGTGGTTCCGCTACGGAACATCTCGGTTGGTGCTGTCCTACACCCGATTCACTCAGAGGGATAGTATCAGGTGACGGCTCTTTTAACGTTTGTATACCCCTATAAAACTTTTTTTAAATTCTAAATCTTACCCTTATGGTGATTTAAATGTAGATTTCGATAGGAACAGTTTCGCGATACTCTATTACATGTATAATAATTTTCAAAACTCCTACTACCCTGGGAAGTATCCGGGCAGAGCCGCTCCTCTCGCTGATAAATTTTAAAGAAAAAGAACCGATTTTCGTGATCGATTGTTCCAAACAATCCGAATCTATAAAATCTGGGCCGGTCGATATCAGCTTGGAATTCGATGCGTCAAAAGCTTTTCCGGCAGAAACAACGGCTTTCTGTCTGATAATGTAGTAGTGTACAATCCGCTAATAAGCGTCCTTAGAAAAAGAGCATAAATAAGCAGATCGACCCCATTTAATTATCAATATTCAACATGTCTTCAAGAGTTGCGGTCGTGGAATTTCAATGTTCCGTTGACGATGTCAACAATTATATTGTTAAGGAATTATCGATTTTTGATTAAAATTATTATGCAGTCAGTCACTGGCTTTTCAAACAACATTCGGTGGTTACCAATTCTAAAAGCGTAAGAACGAACCACTGGCTAGCGAGAAATTATCATTGTTTACGTAAGGAGGATGGATATGTCTCATATCATAATTTACCATCGATTTTTCGCGATGTAGAATCATGCTACAAATACTTTAAAGGTCGTCAAAAGAAGGAATTTTGGTTATAATTTTTGCACTCTGGTGAAGTTATCAACCTCGGGAAATACGGTTGCCCTCGAGTTGATAGAATGTAAAGTCTCAAAATACCACTCTGTATTACTCATAAGGACTTAAAATTAATGTGTGGATTGCTATGTTTCTGGCAAACTGCTTTTCTAAGGCAAGTGGCGGTTCCAGAAATAGCATTTACTTAATTTACTAGTTAATGTACTCTGTATTTGCAACGGTTCCAGAGGGAAACCGATCAATCATACTGTATTTTAACTTAAAAGCCTAGAGACCACAGACCCCCCTGCTATGGTCACTAGGTTGGGATATTATAAATACCATTGGAGATCCTTTCCAAGAGTGCCGCGTTTACCAATTCACTTAATTAAACTATATGATAGCATGCGGGGTGAATAGAATAACAGATTTTGATAGGAGATCTTACTTTATTTAAGAGGATTTTATTAATTAAACTGTTAATTTAATAATTCACAATCTGAATTAACTTCATTATAAAAGAACCCTTGAGTAGAGGGAAAATGGAGGAGCTGGTGCACCGATATGAGCAGCCAATCAGAAGCCAGCATTTGGTCACGTGACCTATGGCGGGAAATTTGAATTTGAATTTTCAGCTCTACCTAACCTTAACTCCCACGTGGCCTTGCCTCGACCAAACCTTAACTTCCACGTGGTATCACCTCGACCTAACCATAACTATCGGGCCACGCCTGTTTTTAGTCACGTGACCGTTAGGCCCCGCCCCTTTTACCCCTACCCCTCTCCAACCATCCAATCATATTGCTTCATCCTGATTACCCTCACCCTAAGCCGCCATTTTGTTTACAATGACGGGGTCAGCATCCACGCTTAACCACCAGATTTATCCCCTCCACCAATTGAAGGGTCAGGTACCCTCTTTATACTCTGTAACCTTCCCAAAGGTTACATAACTTTTAAATTGTTTTCGTGTTTGTGCAACCTTCTCAATGGTTACATAAACTTTACATTGTTTTCATGTTTGTGCAACCTTCTCAATGTTTACATAATCTTTACAGTATTTAACTTTACCTACATGTAAACAGGTTGGTACTTGGTAATTAAATACATTAAATTTAATTTCAAATTAGTGCCAATTAGGGATTGATTAAGATAGTCTCATGGGAAAGAAAGGTCAATACATATATATATATATATGGGGTCCAGGGTGGCCGTCCAGATTTGGGTTGCCGCCTACCGGGGAAAATCCACGCAGCCTGCGACTATCTCTCCCCCTGGGCATGTGAGTCCTGTCAGTCTACTGGAGGCAACTCACACAGACCGGGCTTAGGAGTGATGAGCCTATCCCGTGTACCTAAATTGTGAATCGTGTTGTGGTTTTCCAGGATGTCAAAAAGCCATCCAGAGGTTTGGTCCATGGACGGTCTGCTTCGGGGAAAGAAATATAGGTCCTCGTGCGCCTGCTGACACCGAATAGCCATAACCTGTGAATCTCGACCGATTTGTCACTGTCCTTGAACCCGAGAGAGTCGGTGAGAAGGAAACTGCCGAATTGTCCCCAAAGGGACTGGCTATGGAGCAATGGGTAGCCTGCCGCTGAATCATGGAAACCATAGTTCGCAGCAACGTGAGGTTGGGTGACCCCCTCCAGGCTGTCTGAGCTTCCGCAAGCGATAAAATGTCTATAGGAAGACCACATCGCACGGACAAAGATCTGCAAGGTCTATAGTGCCAACAGAAAATATATATATGAACAAAAATGAAAAATGAAAAAAATACATTCCGGATGATCATGGTGAATATCGGTCGGACCGTGATATTTGAGGTTTGCGATGATAGCAACACCGAACTTATCTAAGGTACTCTCGCATCAAGTTCTACACTTTGGACCGACCCACTGACCTGTCAGGTATTGACATCTCAGGTATCTGCCAACATATCTGCTGGATCCACTGATCTCGGGTGTCCAGAAGAAGACAACAGATTTATAAGTTGTAAGCTAAAGATTTTACTTTATTTTTTAGATGTAAGAATTATAGTTTTGTTTAGTTTAAATTCTGGTAAACCAAATATTTAGATTTATTACAATTGAAGTAATATAAAGCTGTTAAATCATTGATTTAAGTTGATAAAATCATTATAATTGAATTATTTAAGAATTTGAAGTGTTTGAAAAGCTAATAATTTGCTAAATGATATCGTAAAAGATTTAATGTTATTGAAAAGCTATTTGAATAACTTATTATTAAATAGTTAATGTTTTTGAAATGAAGCAAATAATTCATTGAAAGTGAATAAGATATATATTAGTCAGTCCTCGGTAAATTACATTTACTCTTTTTTTAGAGTAATTTTGTTCACTTAGTGTTTTATCAATTAAGACTTCAGCAAATCTTTTAGGTAAGAAAACACATTCCGGATGATCATGGAGAATATCGGTCCGACCGTGATATTTGAGGTGTGCGATGATAGCAACACCGAATATTGAGGAATTTTTGCAAATTTAAAAATTTCCTAAACGAATTGTATTTTCATGTCTGATATTCGTCCTATAATTTCACGTTTTCGGTTCGCCGCATTGAGGAGAGTAGTGAGATCCGCCATGTTAACCGTTTGAGTCTCGGTCACAGAATGATTGAAAAGTGTGGTCCCTCAACCACCTTCCCAACATTACCCCCACTCCTACATTACACTCCATCCCACCCATCCGTCAACATTCTTTCATATCGAGTATTCTTCTTTGCGCATTCTGTGTTATTCGTAAGATACTCCACTTGGTTCGTCAGTTTTTTTGACTTAAGCCTTCACACAACGTCAAGGTGGTGGTATTTTGTGGAGTTTATTTTTGTTTTTACATATTTTCTCGCACACACACTTTTTTTGGTTTGCAGATAAATCAATACTGCGCCAGTGACCACAACACACACATACTTCGGTTGGCGGGTAATCCAATACCGCGTCAGTGATCATAACACACATTCTTCGGCTTGTGGGTAAATCAATGTCGCGTTAGTGACCACAACACACATACTTTGGTTTGCAGGTAAATCAATACCGTGCTAGTGACCAATAAATGCAGTGCAAACACAAAAAAATAAAAAAAATAAAATAAACTAACTTCGTGTTACAATAAAAAATAAATAAATAAGTTATTTATATTTTGCATTTTCTTTTTCGAATGTTTTGTATTTTTTTGTTTTTAAATATTTTTTAAACATTTTTTTAAAAAAGATATATATTTTTAAAGAAACGGTTACGAAAATTTGAAAATCAAATCGTAATTGGAATATACCCACTCTGTTAGTAAATGAGAGCGATAATATGCTTCTATGTATGTATGTTATTTGAGAGATAAAGGGGGCAGAGCAGACAGAAGCGACGGTAGTTATAGCGGAAAGCTGAAACAGTGAGGAGCTAAGAGTAGAAGCAGAGAGTCCAGCTGAGCAGTCCATCCGAGACGGAGTCCGTGAATCTGGCGGCAGAGAAGAAGACCGCTACGAGGAGAGAAGATCAAACCATCGAGTGGCGAATCGGCCAGTATCCGAGATGACGAAGGTAACAATAAGATAAGTGATAGTCCCTACATTCAATATGTATATTGTTGTCTAATATTATGTGGCACCAGAGTAGGATTTTAAATAAGCAACTTCTCCCAGTATTCTCAAATACATATGTTATAGTCAAGGGAGTAGAGGGAAAATGGGGGAGCTGGTGCACCGATAGGAGCAGCCAATCAGAAGCCAGAATTTGGTCACGTGACCTATGGCGGGAAATTTGAATTTGAATTTTCAGCTCTACCTAACCTTAACTGCCACGTGGCCTTGCCTCGACCAAACCTTAACTTCCACGTGGTATCACCTCGTCCTAACCTTAAATTTCCGGCCACGCCCCTTTTTAGTCACGTGACCGTTAGGCCCCGCCCCTTTTACCCCTACCCCTCTCCAACCATCCAATCATATTGCTTCATCCCCATCCTAAGCCGCCAATTTGTTTACAATGACGTGGTCAGCACCCACGCTTAACCACCAGATTTATCCCCTCCACCAATTGAAGGGTCAGGTACCCATTTTATAATCTGTAACCTTCCCAAAGGTTACATATAATCTTAACCTGTACGATGAAGGGTCAGGTACCCTCTTTATACTCTGTAAACTTCCCAAAGGTTACATAACTTTTAAATTGTTTTCGTGTTTGTGCAACCTTCTCAATGGTTACATAAACTTTACATTGTTTTCGTGTTTGTGCAACCTTCTCAATGTTTACATAACCTTTACAGTATTTAACTTTACCTACATGTAAACAGGTTGGAACATGTATAGACAAGTTGGATAATGGCCAGGTGAAATGCAAACTTGGACTTTGAACTCTTAATCCCTAAAACATAAATAAATAGTAGGGCTCGTTAATCCTATAACAGCTTTTGGACTTTGAACTCTTAATCCCCAATCTTTCTTATCTCGCTGAAACATAAACAAAACAACTTTTCAATGTACTGCGTATTTTTAATCTCTGATAGCATAAATAATGGTCTTAAAAGGATTAACTTTTAATTCTATAAGTTCCTATCGAACTTTTAATCCCTAAAATATATCGACAAATCAAAACGACTGTATCACGCTGGCCAAAGAGGATATATCTTTTCATAGCTTTGAAATATTTTCAAAGTACACGAGTCGGTACTAATAGCTTAGAACACGATGCACTAAATTTTTATTAATGAATATTAATTAATCCTTGTTATATGTAAACAAAACCACTTTTTAATCTTCTATCTATTTTTAATCTCTGATTATATAATCAATGGACTTACAAATTTACAAATACATCGATAAATCGAAACGACGGTATCAGGCCAAAGAGGTTGCACCTTTTCATAGCTTTGAAATATTTTCAAAGTACACGAGTCGGTACTAATAACTTAGAACACGATGCACTAAATTTTTATTAATGAATATTAATTAATCCTTGTTATACGTAAATAAAACCACTTTTTAATCTTCTATGTATTTTTAATCTCTGATTATATAATCAATGGACTTACAAATTTACAAATATATCGTTAAATCGAAACGACGGTATCAAGCTGGCCAAAGAGGTTCAGTATTGACAACTTCGAACACGATGCAGTAAATTTTGATTAATAAATATTAAATAAACCTTAATTAACACTAATTCTTATCCTTTAACAGCTTTTGGACTTTGAGATGTTAATACCAAAACATAAAGAATGATTTAGGACTTGTTAATCCTTCCGCTAAAAAGTAAACAAATTTATCTTTCGCAATAATGCTCTATCTCTTAATCCTTCCTTTAAAAGTAAACAATGGACTTTGAACTGTTAATCCTCTATCATTACTCATCTCGCTGAAACATAATCAAAACAACTTTTTAATCTTATATGTATTTTTAATCTCTCATAGTATAAACTATTAAAACGCCGTAAAAGAATTAAATATATTAAATCCTTAAAGTTTCTTTATCATTTACAAACAATGATATAGGGCCTTTTAATCCTTTCATAATATCTGGATAGATGACGTCATTATTATTAGCTATTATTTTATGCAATTTTTACCAATTTTTACCTTTACCTACCTATTTTTTTTTTTTTAAATTGTCTATAACCTTCTCAATGTTTATACATTTTCGGTCCGCTAAGGCGCAGCACCTTACTCCACTAGGAAATTTTCCTGGCTAGTTTACATAATGTTCTCAATGTCTATGATTTATGCAACCTTCCCAATGTTTACCTTTATCTACCTATTTGTTTACGTTTTCTTTAACCTTCCCAATATTTAAATCTTATGTAAATACAGTCTTCTCAACTGATTTTTTTGCCTTTCCTAAATTGTTTTTCCCCTTTTCTGAACTTGATTTAATTATAATTAACAACCCTGGTTCCTAATTGCACTCGTATCAGACCTTGCGATATCATTGTCTCCTTTCGGCTACTCTCGGATACCCTCGGAGCAGAGCGGACGGGCCCCGATCATTGTCCTCGGTGACGCTCGTTCGCCCTCGTTTTTCCTCGGGCCCCACCTCGATCTCCCTAGTTTGCCTTTGGGTACTCCCGATTCGAGAATAACCGAACTCCTCCGGCCTCATATGATCATCCAGAATCACTAGGAAAAAATTGAAAAAATCTCCTCTTCTCACCTGGACTTCTTCTCCTACGGTTCCAACCCTTCATTTTACTCAGCACGTAGAGGTCTCTCGTCTGCGTACCCCTTGATCAACTCTAAATATTTACATTTTTCATAACTTGAAGTCCCATAATTTTAGTGGTTATTAGAAATTTTAGCGGTTTTTATTGATTTTTAGTTATTTCTCATCAAGTTCTAACGGCAAAATACAATTCGGCAATAATAACATGCTTAATGTTTGACCGAATCCATCATTTTCTTTTACATTATTGATAATATCCTTTGAGTAGGTCTTTTACTGCTTAGACTTCAATCTCTAATTTTTAACATAGCTTTATATTTTTAGTATATTTTAACCAATTTTAGATATTATTTTATGTTTTTATAATTGATTTTGCCTGTTACTTTATTGATTTTAGTAAATTTTAATGATTTTAGAAATAAAAAAAATATTTTATTAGCAAATATTTGTATATAAAACTGTTTTGAGATGAGGTATTATCTGTAGTTGATATTATTTGAGAATGCTGATGTAAGATGTGCTATATTTGGTCCCCATTTGTATGATATTATGTTGTTAGTTTTTTCACTCCTAATAATGACCGAATAGGCGAAACGTTGACTGGTCAAATATTTTCTGCTGTTTAAGAGACTCAAATCTTTATTCAAGATTCTTCCAGAAATATACTGATAATTTAGAGATATTCATATTAACCCTTCTCCATACTCGCTTCATAATTCAAATTGTTTGGTTTCTTTCATGAAATGATAGCTATTTATTAGATATTTCTATATCGTCTCCGGGTCAAAATGTCTTGTTTTGTGTAGGTGACTATCAATATTAGAATGTTTAGCATGATCGAATTATAGATAATACTAAAATTAACTCATATGAGCACAATCGTGGTAGTTATAGCACAATTATGACCACTCTTTTTCCCAAAAATACCATAAGTTCCCATTTACCCATAGAGGGAAAATGAGGTAGAGCACATGCATATGCTGATCACACTTTCTACGAAGAATAGCATCAGGTCTCATCTATGAGACATTTTTCCCAGTTACTTTCGCCTTGCCGAGTTGTGTTTATTGGTAAACATAGCAATCACATACTATATTTTATTTGTTCTTATTAGATTGATATTTATTTTTTATTTAGAAGCGGAAGCTGGACCTCATTAAGACTCCAATATCGTTTGGTAATCAACTCCAATCAATCCAAAATGTAAAATATTTCCTCGAAAAAACATAAATTTAACGGAGGTTTGAGATGGTTAGCGATGGTATGGGATGATCAGAGATGGTTTGAGATGGTTAAGAGTGGTATGGGGTGGTCAGATAGGGTTGGAGATAATTTTAAACCATCTCCAACCATGTCTGACCATGTGGTTAAGAGTGGTATGACCTCAAGTCATACCTTGACCATACCGATCTACACCCCCTCGTGTGACATGAGAACTGAATAATAGCTCTTAAAACAGACAATAGAGGTCAGCAGATTCGCATGCAGTGTTGATAGTTTTAATAATCATCGATATACTGCAGTACTTCCACTGCAAAAGTGATAAATTGGATTAAAAATTTTATATTCGTATTAAGAGTGTTGGTATTTAGAGGAGCTCAACTACTAAGGTCACCTATCCATGATTAATATTATGACAGTAGAATTAATCCAGGGCATGACTCTTGGATTATAGTCACATGTAATGTCCGCAGCTCGTCTAACTTTTCAGAAAGTGATCAATGCCTTCTGTTAAATTTCTGTCCTTTCGGGGTAATATTTAATATTCTGAGTGGATTGGAATCGATTACCAAAAGATATTGGAGTCTTAAAGCCACCCAGCTTCCGCCTCTTGATAAACAAATAAATGTAAAAGTACGATGGAGTGGTTAAATTGATTGAACTGAATGTTGATTTATTGATAAACAAACTTCGATGAGGGTACAGGTACTAGTAGAGTAGACGAACTTATGGTATTTTTGGAGGAAACTGTGATCAGAATCTAACTATCACGATTTTGTTCATATTAGTCACTGTTAATATTATCTGTCATTTGATGATGGCAAACATTCTAATATTTACAGTCACCTACACAAAACAAGACATTTTGATCCGGAGACGATATAGAAATATCTAATAAATAGTTATCATTTCATGAAAGATATTAAACAATTTGAATTATGAAGTGAGGACGGAGCTAATGCCTCCGTTAAATTTATGTTTTTTCGAGGAAATATTTTACATTTTGGATTGATTGGAGTTGATTACCAAACGATATTGGAGTCTTAATGAGGTCCAGCTTCCGCTTCTAAATAAAAAATAAATATCAATCTAATAAGAACAAATAAAATATAGTATGTGATTGCTATGTTTACCAATAAACACAACTCGGCAAGGCGAAAGTAACTGGGAAAAATGTCTCATAGACGAGACCTGATGCTATTCTTCGTAGAAAGTGTGATCAGCATATGCATGTGCTCTACCTCATTTTCCCTCTATGGGTAAATGGGAACTTATGGTATTTTTGGGAAAAAGAGTGGTCATAATTGTGCTATAACTACCACGATTGTGCTCATATGAGTTAATTTTAGTATTATCTATAATTCGATCATGCTAAACATTCTAATATTGATAGTCACCTACACAAAACAAGACATTTTGACCCGGAGACGATATAGAAATATCTAATAAATAGCTATCATTTCATGAAAGAAACCAAACAATTTGAATTATGAAGCGAGTATGGAGAAGGGTTAATATGAATATCTCTAAATTATCAGTATATTTCTGGAAGAATCTTGAATAAAGAGATTTGAGTCTCTTAAACAGCAGAAAATATTTGACCAGTCAACGTTTCGCCTATTCGGTCATTATTAGGAGTGAAAAAACTAACAACATAATATCATACAAATGGGGACCAAATATAGCACATCTTACATCAGCATTCTCAAATAATATCAACTACAGATAATACCTCATCTCAAAACAGTTTTATATACAAATATTTGCTAATAAAATATTTTTTTTATTTCTAAAATCATTAAAATTTACTAAACTCAATAAAGTAACAGGCAAAATCAATTATAAAAACATAAAATAATATCTAAAATTGGTTAAAATATACTAAAAATATAAAGCTATGTTAAAAATTAGAGATTGAAGTCTAAGCAGTAAAAGACCTACTCAAAGGATATTATCAATAATGTAAAAGAAAATGATGGATTCGGTCAAACATTAAGCATGTTATTATTGCCGAATTGTATTTTGCCGTTAGAACTTGATGAGAAATAACTAAAAATCAATAAAAACCGCTAAAATTTCTAATAACCACTAAAATTATGGGACTTCAAGTTATGAAAAATGTAAATATTTAGAGTTGATCAAGGGGTACGCAGACGAGAGACCTCTACGTGCTGAGTAAAATGAAGGGTTGGAACCGTAGGAGAAGAAGTCCAGGTGAGAAGAGGAGA